>CM038471.1:3991377-4591377 GCA_021464415.1 Lonicera japonica | reverse complement strand
ATGTGATAAGTGCTTATGCACCTCAAGTCGGGTGTGAAGAACACCTCAAGATAAAATTTTGGGAGGACTTAGAAGGCTTGATCCAGGATATACCACTTAGAGAAAAGATTTTCCTAGGAGGGGATCTGAATGGGCACGTAGGGAGCTCTTCTGAAAACTATAGGGGGGTGCATGGAGGTTATGGCATTGGGGTGGTAAATACCGAGGGAAAATCTATCCTTGATTTCTCGTCTGCTTATGATCTTATGGTTGCCAATACATGTTTTAAGAAGCGGGAGGAGCACCTCATCACATACAAGAGTGGGGCAGCATGCTCGCAGATCGATTTCTTCCTCTTTAGGAAAGGAGATCGAAAGAGTTGTATGGACTGTAAAGTCATACCTGGAGAGAGCTTGACTACCCAACATAGAGTCCTGGTGATGGATATACGAGTTAAGGGGAAAGTGAAGAGAAGGGGCCAAGGGAAGGTTTCAAGGATTAGATGGTGGCATTTGAAGGGTGAAAAACAAAGGATCTTTCAACACAAGGTGCTGGAGGGAGGGTTTTGGGAGGCAAACGGAAGCGCAAATGATATGTGGGACAAGGCGGCCGAGGGGATCAGGAAGATAGCTAAAGAGACGCTGGGTGAATCAAGAGGGTGTGGACCTAGGGATAAAGAATCTTGGTGGTGGGATGATAGTGTACAAGATAAAGTTAAGGTAAAAAGGAAATGCTTTAAAGCTTGGTCTCTATGTAAGAATGCGGAAAATTGGGAATCTTACAAAGAAGCAAAGAAAGAGACTAAGAAGGCGGTGAGTGAGTCGAGGACTAAAGCTTTTGATGGATTATACCAATCTTTAGGCACCAAAGCTGGGGAAAAAGCTATTTACCGACTTGCTAAAGGTCGAGAAAGGAAGACAAAAGACTTGGATCAAGTGAGATGCATTAAGGACGAAGAAGGTAATGTCTTGGTTAAAGAACAAGACATACAAGAGAGATGGAAGAACTATTTTCACAAATTATTTAATGAAGGTTACGAGATTTTAGCATGTGGAGATGAGCTGAACATGCGAGAGGATGACCAAAATTTCACCTTTTATCGCAGAATTCAAGAAAAGGAAGTGAAAGAAGCATTGATACGAATGGATAGTGGTAAAGCAGTTGGGCCAGATAGTATACCTATTGAGGTTTGGAAGGGTCTAGGTGATAAAGGCATTGGTTGGCTCACAAGGTTTTTCAACAAGATATTGAGGTCAAAGAAGATGCCGGAAGAATGGAGGAGAAGCACCCTAATCCCGATTTATAAGAATAAAGGGGATATACAAAATTGCGCCAATTACAGGGGGATTAAACTCATGAGTCATACTATGAAGTTATGGGAAAGGGTGATTGAGCGGAGACTAAGAAAAGAAACCAGCATTTTAGATAATCAATTTGGTTTTATGCCCGGAAGGTCGACCATGGAAGCAATTTACTTGTTGCGGCGTTTGATGGAGCAATATCGGAGGGATCAAAAGGACCTACACATGGTTTTCATTGACTTGGAGAAGGCGTACGATAGGGTACCCAGAGAGATTTTGTGGAAAGCCCTAGAGAAGAAAGGGGTTAGGATTGCCTATATTCGTGTTATCAAGGACATGTATGAAGGAGCTATGACTAGTGTGAGAACACATAGTGGGTCCACAGAAGATTTTCCTATAACTATAGGACTACACCAAGGGTCAGCTTTGAGCCCTTATCTGTTTACCTTGGTCTTGGATGTACTCACGGAACACATTCAAGAGCCAGCACCACGATGTATGCTGTTTGCAGATGATATTGTCCTAGTGGGTGAGTCCAGAGAAGAGCTAAATGGGAAGGTGGAAACTTGGAGACAAAATTTAGAAGCGCATGGCTTTCGTTTAAGCAGAAGTAAGACAGAATACATGGAGTGCAAGTTCAATAAAAGGCGGAGCACTACTAACTTAGAGGTAAAAGTTGGGGATAATGTCATACCACAAGTCACTCGGTTTAAGTATCTTGGATCCATTATACAAGAAGATGGGGAGATAGAGGGAGATGTAAATCACCGGATTCAAGCAGGATGGTTGAAATGGAGGAAAGCTTCGGGTGTGTTATGTGATAAAAAGGTACCACTCAAGTTAAAAGGAAAATTCTATCGTACCGCGGTTAGACCAGCAATGTTGTATGGGACTGAGTGTTGGGCGGTCAAAAGCCAACACGAGAATAAACTAAGTGTAGCTGAGATGAGAATGTTGAGATGGATGAGTGGCAAGACTAGGAAAGATAAGATCAGGAATGTTACCATCAGAGAGGGAGTTGGGGTGGCACCTATTACAGAAAAGATGGTTGAATCTCGACTTAGATGGTTTGGGCATGTATGGAGGAGACCTGCAGATGCCATGGTTAGGAGAGTTGATCATATGGAGGGAAGCCTAGTTGTTAGAGGCAGAGGAAGACCTAGAAAAACTATAGGGGAAACTATTAAGAAGGATTTAGAGGCGAATGGTTTCACTAGAGATATGATTCACGACAGACCACTATGGCGTCGTTTGATCCATGTAGCCGACCCCACCTAGTGGGATAAAGGCTTGTTGTTGTTGTTGTTGTTGTTGTTGGGTATATATTGTGTGTGTCCATTGTTTGGTTGATTGATCCTATTGCTTGTTGGAATCATGTCTGCCAAGTGTTGGTGGAAATTATCGAAATGAGTTTCTCTGGTTATAATTGTGGTTTGGGGCTAGGTTAATTGTCCTCATTTCGCAAGACTTATCCCATTAATAATTGCTCGGGATCATTCTGTAAGGAACAAGTTCTATAAAACTTGTAATTTTAGGCTGTCAGACTAGCGATTGTTACGTTTTAGTCCAAATTTATCAAATAATGCTGAAACACAATGGATCCATAAAAATTTCTAAACGTTGAGATGTGTTAATCACTAGTTATAAAATATCCACCTATAAGTGAGACCCATTTGACGACCAATCAAACTGATGACACGTAAGTTGTAGAGTAGTTGTGTCTGCAAAATTGTTCAAGTTGAGTACTTGCAGATAATGCTATTTTGAGTGTTTGTAGAACCTATGCAGATAAGGAAACATATGCAGAGCCATTCAATTGGGTCCTTTGTCTCTATAAATGACATATAAAAGTTGTGATAGCTTGTGTGCCTAAAAGATCAATAATGTCTTTTGTTTTAATATATGTAACATCCATTTGAAAGTACTGAAACAAAAGAAATTAAACAGAGGGGAAAACAGAAAAGAAAACGACAATTGAGAGACTTACCATGTAAACATATGACCCCAGCATGCATCCAACAACTTTCAACTCCGTTAAGAATTTCAATTCTTCAAGTCCCCGGATCTCAGTTAGTTTCTCACAGTAAGAAACATCTAACTTTTTCAAATTTGTAAGGTTCGAAAAATCAGGTAAGTTCTCAATAGACCTGCATGAGTGAACATTCAACGATTCTAAGGATTTCAATTCCTCAAGGCCCCGGATCTCAGTTAGTTTCCAACAGCCAGAAACATCTAACTTTTCCAAATTTGAAAGGTTTGAAAAATTAGGTAATTTCTCAATAGACTCGCACCCACAAACATTCAACCATTCTAAGGATTTTAATTCCTCAAGTCCCAGGATCTCAGTTAGTTTCACACAGTAAGAAACATCTAACTGTTTCAAATTTGTAAGGTTTGAAAAATCAGGTAAGTGCTCAATAGACTTGCACATCCTCACATGCAAGAATTCTAAGGATTTTAGTTCCTCAAGGCCTTGAATCTCAACTAGCTTCTCGCACTGTGAGCAATCAAATCTGGTTAACATTTTTGAGTTGGACAAATTTGATAATCTTTCCAAATCTTTGCAAAAGCTCGTCTCCAAAAGCTCTAAGGACTCTAATTTGTCTAGGCCTTGAATCACAGTTAATTCATTGCAACAATTGACATTTAATGTTTTTAACTTTGTTAATTTTGATAGATCTGGCAGTGTTTCTAGGGCTATGCAATCTGATGCATTCAGATACTCTAAAGATTCCAATTCTTCAAGCCCATCAAGCCTGCGGAGCGAAGGACACCAGTCCAGTTCCAACCTTTCTAAAGTTGGAAACACAGATAAGTGAGGAGCTCTACTTAAGTCAAAGCAACGTGAGAGAATAAGAACTTTCAACTTTGTTGCCATCTGAAAAGGTTAGAAATAAAGAAAATAAAAGTCAAACTCCAAAGAGAATATATATCTATATCTATAGTATAGATATATATATATACGTATACATAGTATATATTAAAGCACGAATGACTTGAGGCGTTTCATCCCTGTTTTTGGACAAAAGTACCCCTAAAATTTCAATAACGATTTGCTTTGAAATATAATGTGTTTGAAGTCCAGTTAATTTGAATTAGTTACTATAAAAGGAATTTCAATTACGATTTGAGTTAAAACACTTAATTGCGATTAGAATTACTATCATTACTATGATCTATTTTAACTCTAAATCCACATGGAATTTCAATTACAATTGAATTTATCATTAGTTGGACTTATGGATAGGAATACATATTGGCGATTAGAATTACTATCATTATATGATATGTTTTAACTCCAAATCAACACGGAATTTCAATTACAACTGAATTTATTGATATTTGGATGTATGGATAGGAATACATATTTCTACTCAAAAAGCACAATTGAGTTAAGGTATTTCTTCCCTTTTTTGGACAAAAATACCCCTAAATTTTCAATAACAAATTGCTTTGAATTATTATGTGTTTTAAATCCAATTAATTTGACTTAGTTATTATAAAAGGAATTTCAATTACAATTTTAGTTAAAACACTCAATTACGAATAGAATTACTGTCATTTCTATGATTTGTTTTAACTCATCATTACTACGATCTGTTTAACTCCAAATCCAAACGGAATTTCAATTACATTTGAATTATTATTATTTATATCTATTGCTAACCAAGAGACTTAATTGTATAGTAGTCATTAAATATTCCTGTTACTAATTTACTATTGTGTGAATTAGATTTATTAAAATAGTATCTTCAATATTAGCGATATATATACAACTATTTATATATAATGTAGCCATGTAGGTGGTGATATTGGTGCCCCGCAAATCTCTTGGCAACACTCCCACTCTTGGTAACGCTCCCACTAATACAATTTTCTCTTGGTACGTAACACTCCCACCGTCCCAGATACCACCCCCACTCTCTAATACATATAATTAAAGCTTAATTATAATTAAAAATAAACCTCCAACTTAATTAATTAACAATTATCACACTAAAAACAAACATCTCCATGTCCCTCAATCTCCCTCCATCCCCTCGATTGAAAGCAGAAGAAATTAAAGGGCCATCTTCGTCTCCTCACAAACAATTCCATATCCATCTACTCGGTTGAAAGCAAAAACCTCAGTGTATTCATCAAGAAAGCTCCTCCACCCAAATCTTCAAATTTGATGTAAAACCCTAACCTTCGAATTTGACTAACCTTCGAAATTGATGTAAAAACTTAAAATTTCAGAAGTTGTTTACTAAAGGATCATGATTTACCCTACTCGTACTGCTAACCCCTTAGCTGGAACTGTAAGTTGAACCCATATTAAACTGCGCTCGGTTGCCCGTAACCAAGGTGGAGTGCATGTACTTGGTTGCCCGTAGCCGAGGTAGACTGTATGTACTCGTTGCGTGGAACCGAGTATGTCCAATTTAATCTTTGGTGGGACTTTCATTCAGTTACTCTCAACCGAGTAACATGCATAGCCACTCGTCCCTCAAGAACCGAGTGAGTCTTCTGGAACCATGCACATAAATGGCTATATTCGGTGGCCCATAACCAAGTGTAGGGGCTGCAACTCGGTTACAGGGAACCAAGTGAACCTTCTTCATGTTACAGCCAGCTCGTATTGTGTTGTTTGTGTATACATTTGCTGTGTATGTTATGAAAATGAAACAAAATAAAAAACATGTCTGCTTTCTTTCACTAACTCTTTCTTGGTATAACAGATTAGACTTAAAAAACCGATAAGAAATATAAAGATAAACGAAAATGGTTGAGACCTAAAAATGGAAAACAATTATATATGCGTAACCCAGTATAAACTTATGCTAAGATTAATTTAAAAAAAATATAACCAAAGAAATGTAACAAAGTTATCAAATAAGGCAGCACGCAGAGAAGGATTCAAAAACGATTTTTTTTTTAATTGCGATAAATTTAACAAAATAATTTTGTTGGATGGTACGGTTAATTTAAAATAGTAATTACTAACCACGTGCATAGCTCGTGTCCAAAAACTAATATATATATATATAGAGTGCATTTCTGGAAGACCCGGCTTTTTAGCCACAGTTTTCATCACCAAAACATTAGGGAAATGTTTTTAGTGATGAAAAATCATCACAAAAAATACAGTCCGTACAAACTGGTCTGCACTTGAAATTTTCTGTATATAGATATATATTTGTGTGAACATCATAACAAGAGAATTGAAACATAAGTAAAGATGGAGTACCTTAATCTGACTCCAGCTCGCCCAATCATCTGTGATATTGCTATCAGAAAGATCGAGAACAACAAGATTCTTCAAATAAAAATTAGTGGGCGCACAATTTCCCGGGCAGAACCACTGAAGCCATCTTAAATTTTGAAGAAGATTTTTAAAATCTCCATCAAGGTCTATGCCAATCACCGCGAGAAACCTTAGATTTGGTAGGTTACCAAAGTTTTGTCCACTAAGGCGAGGGCAACCTTCCTCCAACTCCGGACCATCAAGGCGGAGAAGTTTGATGTTTTTAGTTGCCTGCTAAATCGAAAAGCTTATTAAAAAAAAGTATAGTGTATTAAGTTCAAATGCCTGTGTATTATGATGTTATAAATATTAATTAGTGTATTATACTATTATACATATTTTATTATAATAACTTGTATTATTATAATAATTAATAGTATTATTTGTAAAAGTACTAATACTACACATTGCGGATTATTTGTCTATGCCCGGATTGGTTAAATTGCCCAAATCCTACTAGAACTTGTGTGTGCATAAAGTAAAGCAAACAGGCCACAATGCCAAGAAGTAATGTAGTTTGGCCTAAAAAGGTACCTACTCCATAGTCACTTTTATTCTCTCTTTCGGGGTGCCCTGCGCTAATGGATAAGTGTACTCTAGTAAGGTTCCGAGTACGATTTTCAAATGATTTAGGGTTGAGGATGTAGGAGCCTTTTCATATAATAGGCTGTAAAAGAATTAGATAAGGATATGCATTCTAGTATAGTAGTACCATAGTTGTCAAATCGTGAATCGTACCGCGAATCGAAAACCTATGAATCGCGTATCGCGAACGTATCGTGCCGTACGTAAATTCGGTGCAAAACTTTTAAAAAGATTTAAACAACTAATTAAGTATATAAAACTCTATGAGTAACTATCAAACATAATTAGATAATAAAACTAATTTTTGATATGATTACACATCGTCTAAAGTATGACGTTTGCCTTCATGTACCTTTAAAGTTCCTATCCTCAAAACATGTTCATAGTTTATATGGAGTACCAAAAAACAGCAAAATAGTCTATTCAAAAGGTTTCAATAATCATATCTCATTTCATCAAGGGTTAATTCCTCATTGTGTCATCATCATCTAGCAAGACTGTTCTCGTGACTCTGTGGAATAAGGTACAGATCACAACCCTCTGTGATTCTGTGGAACTGGAATGGCATGGAAGATAAGATAGGAAGAAAGGTGAAGAGAAGAAGAAGGTGAAACTAACCAGAGGATCCACTGGCTATACTCTGAAGTTCGATCAGTAAAACTTGAAAGGTGAAGAGAGGAAAAAGGTGCTTAAGCGTTGAAGACAAGGAGGGTTTTTGATCGTTACTGTGGGTTTTTGAACGAGGGATCAAATTGGTTTAGGCTTTTTGTAGTCGTTTGGAGCCAATATAAGTTTTACACAAATGAAAAAAAGAGGCTTAAAAGGGCTTTTTTTGTCATCGGGTCCAGCATAACCCGACCCAAACTCTGACTTTCTGAATCGGTACTGAATCTCGATTCAACCGATTACCGATCGACCGATTCTTCACGATTCATGAACAAAATCGATTCACTCCACGATTCTGTATCTATTTTATCAAGAATCGAACCGAATCGTACGATTCGTATCGTGAATCGGACAATTCTGACAACTATGAGTAGTACTAGTACAAGTCTAGTGAATATTTAGGAGAATAATTCCCTTGACCTTATCTTGTGTGTGCGTAAAGTAATGCAAACAAACCACAACACCAAGAAGTAACGTGGTTCAGTCTAAAAGGATAACTACTCCAGAGTTACTTTTATTCTCTCTTTCCGGTTGCCCTATGTAAGAAAGTAATTCTGTTGTGTATTGTTCTCCCTGTGTAGGTAAACTCATATACAAAGACGAGGACAATTAAAATAGGAAAGAGGCAATAACAGTGCCTTAATACATGCCCAGAATCAACAGAGATATTGCAGCAATATTGCAATCTCTCAAAATACAAAATCTATACACTGCAGATTATTAGGTGTTACACAGGTGCAACTGTAATACAAACACAGCTGTACAAAGGTTGTTTAACAGTTGTACTACAGTTGTTTAACACTCACCCTGCAAACTCGGCTTTCTTGGACAGACGAGCTTGTACCGTAGAAATTGAAAGTGGAACTTGTGAAGACCTTGGGTGAAGATATCAGCAAGTTGATCACGTGAGGGAAGAAACTGAACCCGATGAGAGCCAGAGAGGGATTCTTTGGCGAATAAAGTGGTAGTCTAACTCAATATGTTTGGTTCGAGCATTGAAGACTGGATTAGTTGCCATGTAAGGTGGTGCTGAGGTTGTCACAAAATAAGGTGATCGGAGAGGGAGAGAGCTGTAATTTATGAAGATGATGAGACACCCAGTAGTCGCAGCACATGTGTGGGCTAGAGAGCGATATTCAGCTTCAGCACTAGATCGAGAAATGGCTGGTTGTTTCTTGGCCATCCAAGAGATAAGGTTGAAGCCCAAGAAAACAAAAAAAGCCAGTAGTAGAAAGACGAGTGTCAGGGCCAATCAGTAGAATGCAGGTCACTCATGAATTGTGCGACATGATGAACTACATAAGCAATGTCGGGACGGGTAAAGGTGAGGAATTGGAGAGATCCAACTAATTGATGATACTCAGTTGCATCAGATAAAAAATCACACCATTGTCGAGAGAGTTGAGTCTTGGCACAAACAGGAGTAGTGCAAGGTTTGCAATAAGTCATATAACGGTGATGCAAAAGATCAATAATATACTTGGTTTGAGAGAGACAGAGACCAACACTAGAAAATGAAGCTTTAAGACCCAAGAAGTAGGACAATGTACCAAGATCTGAGAGTTCAAACTCAGCCCCAAGGGTGGTGATGAAAGACGTGAGCTGACAAAATGTATTACCAGTTAAGATAATGTCCTCAACAAAGAGTACAAGAATCATGATTTTATTTTATTTTTGATCGGAAAGGGAAAATTTATCGATACGAAAAAAAAGAGAAACAGCTACATCAACACGAAAGGTAGAGAACAGAGGACAAGGCATCCACCAAAAACTCTACCCGCCTAAACAAAAATACAACTAACTGCCTAGAGCCCAACAAACTGAGAAATCAACACCCTACAGCACTAACAAAATCCAAGGAAAACAGGAAGCAATCCGAAGCATCAAAAATCCCCGAAGCTTTAGCCCACTGGCCCACTAGAAGACAAGACAATTCCCATATCTCCGACAGATCTCTGCTTATGTCTTCAAATATCCTCTGGTTATGTTCCAACCAAATCAGCCACACTATAGCCAAAATAGAAAAATGCCACAGCTGCTTGATCCTCTAACTATTCTGCTTGAAGTACCATTTTATAATCAGGAAATCACTCCCTTTCTTTGGAAGAAACCCCACCAAACCAAACACCTTCGACCAAATACACTTAACGAACTCACAATGAAACAAAATATGATCAACGCTCTCGTTTGCCCTCCACACAAAACACAGCACGGCGGAGAGAGGGACATAAAGGGTCTCCTAACTAGAACCAAGTCACAGGTGCTCACCTTCCCCAAAGAGGCCAGCCATGCGAACAATTTAACCTTGGTAGGGATTCCACCTCTCCAAATAATACTGAATTGAGGGAAAATGGGATTGGAAGAAGGATAGGAAAGAATTGCAATTAAATTCCCCCGAATGATTGCCCCCATCCAAACTCTTTTATCTGAAACGTCACTATTAAAACGAATGGAATCAATGGAGTTTAAAAGGGAAATGAAATCATCACTCTCCCTTTCATTGAAATTTCTTGAAAAGGTCAAATCCCAAGAATAACTGGAATGACTAACCCAAGAGATGACCGATTGGATACACATGTTACGATTCATGAAAAGACGCCATAAACGAGGGAAAGGCTCTTTTAAGGGACATCTACCCAAGAGTGAGGAGCTTGCTTGATACCATATATGGCTTTGTGGAGCCGATATACATGGGAAGAACAAGAAGGATCGACAAAGCCGAGAGGTTGACTCATAAAAACAGTTTCATTAATTCCACATATATTTGTCTAATCCCAAAGAAGTTATCTTCTCTCAAACTTAAAGACTATAGATCGATTAGCCTTGTCACAAGTTTATACAAAATTATGTCTAAAGTCTTGGCATTGAGATTGAGAGAGGTAATAGGTGAAACGGTAGGGTTATCACAAGGGGCATTTATTAAAGGACGTCAAATCCTTCATCTTCTACTGATTGCTAATGAAAATGTAGAGGAATACCAGGTCAAGAAAAGAGAAGGTGTGGTCTTTCAAATAGATTTTGAAAAAGCATTTGATCATGTGGAATGGGATTTCATTGATCATGTACTTGAAAATAAGGGCTTCGGGTTTAGATGGAGGAATTGGATTAAGGGTAGCCTTTCCTCTTCTAATTTTTTGGTTATGCTCAATGGTAGACCGAGGGGTATTTTCAACACATTGAGGGGCATTAGGCAAGGTGATACGCTTTCACCTTTATTTTTGTCTTAGTAGCAAAAGTTCTTAATAGATTAGTGGTGAAAGCTAGGGAAGTGGGTATTATCGAAGGTTTCGAGATAGGTATGGACGGAGTCAAACTTTCACATCTATAATTTGCCAATGATACCATTTTCTTTCTCTCAAAAGATGAAAGTAAGCTTAAACATTTGATTGACATTTTTGGATATATTTGGGTTAACCTCGGCAATTAACATCAATTTATCCAAAAGCATGTTGGTAGGAATCAATGTGAAGGAGGAAATGGTGTCGTTGGCGAGGACGGCAGGCTGTGAGTTGGGGTCATGGTCAATGTCCTATCTTGGGATGCCTCTAGGAGATAACCCTTGTCGAGTAGAGTTTTGGGGCCCAGTGATTGAATAATTTTCTAAAAGATTAGAGTGTTCGTTAAAAAGGTAGGTTAACTTCAATTCAATTGGTCCTTGATAGTACTCCAATTTATTACCTTTCTTTTCAAAATACCAATTTCGGTGTGCCACACAATTGAAAAATTAATGAGAAATTTTTTTGGGGAAGGATACGGGGAGGGAGCTTGTGATCGCCTACTGAATTGGGATTTGGTGTCTAAACGTAAGAACAAAGGGGGGTTGGGCATCGGTAACATTGCTAAGAAAAATGAGACTTTGGTAGGGAAATGGCTTGGGAGATTTCCCATTGAACAAAATTCATTGTGGTGCTCAATAATTAAAAGTAAGTATGGACTTCATGAAAATGGATGGGATACTAACATGGTTACTAATGGCACTCATAGGAATCCTTAGAAAGCCATCTCTAGTGGCATTGTTAAATTTAAATCTTTTATTCGACTTAAGGTGGTATGGGCAATTCCATTAGGTTTTGGGAAGATATATAGGTTGGGGATTCTACTCTTGCTTCTCTTTCCCCTGTTATATAGGATTTCATGGAACACAAACAATTTCATAGCATCAATCATTCGTTGGAATCCCATTGATTCTTTCTCATGGGATTTAGAATTTCGTAGAAATTTAAATGAGAGGGAAATTGGGGAATTTTTTGGAATTGTTGGATTTGGTTTCTCATTCTCAAGTTTCAAGATTGGAGAGTGGCTCTAGAACTTGGGTGGCGGAAAAGTTGGGGATATTCTCTTGCCAATCTTTCTTTCATTTGCTCAATTCACCGTTGAACCCTATATGTGAGCCTCACAAATTTATTTGGAAAGTTGGTATCCCTCCTAAGGCGAAAGTTTTCGCTTGGTTGGCCTCTTGGAAAAGAGTTAACACTTGCGACTTACTCCAAAAAAAAGGCCAAATCTTTCCATTTCTCCTTCTTGGTGTACTCTTTGCAAAAAAGGAGGTGAAAACATTGATCATATGTTAGTACACTGCAATTTCACAAATTATATATGGAATTAGGTGGGGAAGGAATTCGAAGCAATTGGAGCTATGCCTAGCTCATAGCATGATTTATTAGGCTTGGATTGGCAGTTTAGAGGGAAGAAAAAGAAATCAAAACTGTTATGGAGATGTTGCTGTTTGGCATTAGCATGGGGAATTTGGCAGGAATGAAACGCCAGAATATTTGAAGATAAATCCTCCGAAGCCGGTTAAGTATGGTTTAAAATCAAGCAGTTAGCATCATTTTGAGCCATCTCTTAAAAACTGTTTGGATCCTTATCAGTCTCAAATTTATGTGGGGATTGGAAGGCAGCCATCCAGTAGTAGTCCTAATTATGGCTTGATCATTTGATTGTTGTTTGTTTTTTGTAATTTATGTATTTTGTAGTCTTTTGTTATATCTTGAAGGGCTTTGGTGGACAACTGGTTCACTAAGGATGTATTATATATTGTATCGCTTTGTTTAGTTTCTAATAAAATCATTTTGTTTCTGATAAAAAAAAACATTTTCATATAGATATCCATGAAAAAGCGCAATCTTCACTTCTAGTTGCTTCAATGGCCACCTATAAGATACAGCCAAACTTATAATGGTACGAACAGTAGTAGGTTTGACTACAGGACAAACTGTCTCACCAAAATCAATACCAAGTTGTTGATGGAATCCCCTAGCAACTAGACGAGCCTTGTGTTGTTCTATTGAACCGTCGGACTTGCGTTTGAGTTTAAATACCCATTTGCAACCAACTACGCGATGAGAAGGATCGGGAGGAATAAGATTCCAAGTTTGGTTCTTGAGTAAAGCATCGAATTCTATAGTCATGGCTTGATGCCATTCGAGAATCTAAACTGCTTGTGTGTAACATGTCGGTTCCTCATGAGAAAAAGATACATGAGCGATGAGTGCACGGGGAAGAGGATATCTGACAGTGCCATCTGTGCGAACCAGAGTGCAACGTTTACCTGCTTACTGGCAAGTAACCATATGATGCTGAGGTGGGGAGGGAAATGAACCAGGATCAGACAAATACCTCCATTTGGAGGAGCTTTAGGATATTATGGGGAAACAGTCGATTTAGGGACAGAGAACCTGGATAAGCCATGTTGATAGTGATATGGCAATGGGTGCTTGATGAAGTCCAAGAATAAGGATGTCTCCGAGGTTGTCATAGACGAACTCTGAACAGTGGTAGATTTAGAGCAATTATTTGTTGAGCAGGCGAATGTGGCAGCCAGAGAAAGTATCGGAACGAATGCCCATTGAGAAGGCTCTCGTTCATGATGGCCTAATGAGAAGAAAAAGGAAAAGACTCCTCATTGAAGCGAACATGCCGGGAAATATAAACTCTGCCAGTTTTGCGATCTAGGCAATTGTATCCTTTATGTTGCAAGCTGTAACCCAAAAAACACACACTCAGTTGTTCATGGCAAAATTTTGTTGGAAATGTAAGCACCTAAATGAGGGTAACAAGCAGAACCAAAGACACATAATTCAGAATAAGGAGATTTCCCGTAAAGACAAGAGAATGGAGAGGACCATCGAAGAATAGAAGGAAGATGGTTGATTAAATGGATAGTCGTGGCTATAGCATCCACCCAATGACAAAGAGGAACTTCATTGGTAACAAGAAGAGTATGGGTCATATCAGCTATGTGGCGGTGTTTGCATTCGGCAACACCATTTTGTTCAGGAGTGTGAGGGCAGGAGAAATGATGATGAATCCTAAGAAAGGCACATAGTTTTTTAAAAGAACCACTATCATATTCTCCGCCTTCGTCACTTTGAAATTGCTGAAGATTAGAGGAAAACTGAGTTTTAACATAGGCTAAGAATTTTTTAAAGTGGTCAAGAACCTCATATTTTCGTTACATAAAATATAGCCATGTAAAACAAGTATTGTCAACAGTAAAGAGCACATAATATTTATAACCAGAAACAGAAACAATAGTAGATTGCCATACATCATAATGAAGAAGACTAAATGGTGAAGTTGTACTTATTCCATAAGATATTTGAAATGGAAGGTGTGTGGGTTTTCCCAATGCACACCCTTGACAAAAAAGAATTTTTTTAAACTAAAACTTAGATTACAAAATTTTATTGGACCGTAAATATGACATGACTTTGTTGGAAGGATGACCGAGTCAATGATGCCATAAGGTAGAAGAATGATGAGACGCAGAGAGAGCCTGAAGACAAGGAGGAATAGAAGGTAGCTTGTAGAGACCATCCTTGTAAGATCGAAGACAGAGAAATGATGCGAGTCAAAAGCACATAAGACATTATTGTCTTGACAAAATTGAGCAATGGACAACAGATTTTTACACATATGAGGAATAATGTAAACATTGTAGAGACAAATGGAAGAGGAACCTAGGGAAAGGGCCACGTTACCCACCTATATAGGTTATTGGAAGTTGATCACCATTGCCAAGACGAAAAGAGTCGGGGCCATTGTATGGGGTACCATATTAGAGAAGAGACGGATTTCCAATCGTGTGTGGAGGCACCGGTGTCCAGGTACCAAGCATTATCATAAGCAGGTGGCTAAAAATAGCTAGTAGAGGGCTTGGAGTGAGGCGACACCTGCGGGTTTGGTGCAATTTGAAAACCAGCAAAGGTGTAATGAAGAGTGTTTGGCACCGGTGTCTGCGCAAATGTAGATAATCATGGACAAGAGCGAGCGCTATGGCCGCAACCAAAACAAAGCTGACAACGCCCCGTGGGTGGAGGTGGACTCGGGTAGGGGAAGAACCAAGAATACCGGGGGCAGCACTGTGCATTTGACCACAATGACCATTGTTGCGTCTCCCATTATGCCGTTTTTGATTTTGTGAACCAATGTTTTGGGGGGCAGTGGTTGCAGCCTGAGAGGCCAAAACGGCTGAGGGAATAGGCTGAGACAATGGCTTATGATGAGCCTCGAAGTTAAGTAGATGAGCACAGAGGGTGGAGAACTGTTGGTAGAGTATCAAAACTCAATAGCAGTGACAAGCATGTCAAATTCATTATCAAGACCATTTAAAACTGCAGTAACCAAGTCTTTATTGGAAACCGATTAACCAATGGCAGCAAGGGAATCAGTAATACAGACTTAGCCTCCTTAAGATAGTCAGAAATAGAACGGTTACCACGAGATAGTCCGACAAGTCATTGTCGATAAAGGGAAGAATTGGCCACTGACTTTTTGTGAAATGTGTTCTTGAATGCGACTCCAAATTTCAGCAGAGGTTTGGCAACCAACAATTGAGGCTAGCATAGAATCAGAAAGGTTTGCAGAGATAATGCTAACAAGAGTTTTGTCTGTCCGAACCCAAAGATACTGTTTTGGGTCAGAGGCTGGAGGACACGGGTAGGTTCCCTCTGCAAAACGCAGTAGATTTTGGCCATTGAGAAAGGCTTCCATTTGATGAGACCACAAAAGGAAGTTGTCATCATCAAGTTTAACGGTGACAAGGTTTGTGATGCTAGGTATGGAGATGGTGGTAGGAGTGGAAACATTGTCGCCGGGGACAGCATGGGCAGTCACCGTGTTCATAGCAGCGGACAATCTGATTGCTTGCCATAGAAAGGGAGCAGAAATCAATTGTGGTGATTAGAGAGAGAATTGACTACAGGAAGAGAGGGATGACTATGATGTAAGTTGAACAAGAAAGTTCACACGGAGAGGAATGTGAACCTCTGATACCATCTATGATGCACGGACACTCTCCCGGAGGGGCGTATCCTGCCCGACACGTGTCCGACACGGGGACTCGCTCGGACACGTTGGGGACAAGCGTGTCGGAGAGTGTCCAATTGTTTATTAATTTTTTTTTTCACGGACACGCTAAGGACACACTTGGGACACGTAAATAGGGGTCAATGTCCAAAATAACTAAAAATATGGGGTGAAAATAATAATAATAATAATAATAATAATAATAACAATAACAATAACAATAACAATAACAATAACAATAACAATAACAATAACAATAACAATAACAATAACAATAACAATAACAATAACAATAACAATAACAATAATAATAATAATAAAACGAACGGAACAAATATCATATGTAAATATGATATTTCTTTTTTATATGGCAATGGAGGATCTTCAAAGCCATTGAAGTGTATACATATGTAAATATACACGCATATACTGACAGAGAAGTAGTAAAAGAAGAAGTGTTTAATTTCTTGGATCTTATCTCCATAGGTCTTCTTTTTCCTTGAGAGAGAGAGAGAGAGAGAGAGAGAGGTAGGAGGAGAATGAATAAAGGTTGATGTAAAATTTGAATAATGCAAGATTGCAAGCTGTGAGTGAGAGAGAGATCACGTGAGAGAGGAAGGTGCTGTGTGAGAAGAAAAAAAAGGACAAAGTGAGATGGGCAAGTGGGGGACAAGATGGGAAAAAATGGGAAAAAAGTAGGGGATTAAAAAATGGGAAAAAGGAAAAAAAATAATTAACTAAACATGTCTCACTCTTTTTAAGACATACACTTTTTTTAAAATATATATAGATATAATCAGTAGTTCCTTGTTATTTTGCAAAGTATTTTATCATATTATATTATTATTATCATATTATATTATTTAAAATATTATTTATATTAAAATATAATTAATTAATTAAGAACGTGTCCCCCTTACGTGTCGTGTCCTACATTTTAGAAAAATTGCGTGTTGCGTATCGCATGTCGTGTCGAAACACGTATCGCGTGTCTCATCCGTGCTTCATAGGCTACCATGTAAGAAAGTAATTCTGTTGTGTATTCTTCTCTCTGTGGAGGTAAACTTAACTTATATACAAAGACCAGGAACATTAAAATAGGAAAGAGGCAGCAACAATGCCTTAATACATACAGAGATATTGCAGCAATATTGCAATCAGTCAAGACACAAAATATATACACTGTAGATTCTTAGCTGTGACACGGGTATAACTGTAATATAAACACAGCTGTACAAGCGACTTTGTGATTGATCATTTGAGGCGTGTAATTGGTCTAGCGGATGTAGAATTTATTTACTCAGCGGAGCTGAAAGCCACGGCATGCTCTATTCCAATTAGGCTTCGGACCCAGGCAAAATTGATATATCCAGGTCATTATATAATTAATGAAACATTTTATATTATTATTATTTTTCTTCTCAATGAATTATATTATATATTATATAATATATTTAAAACTATACAAAAACACTCTAAAACAACTTTTAAAAACGTCACAAGAGATCATGGAAAATTGTTCATAAATGTTATTTTGATGCGTTTGATTATTTTAATTGAGTGCTAATAGCCTATTAGAAGTAGTGAGGTTTGCAACAAGTTTTTTTAATTGAAAAACTTAATTGACATATTTGGCATTTTCATAGAACATGTGGACACCAGCTCAATGTTTCTATTAAAAAAATAAGGGTATTTTTAGGGTGGTGATGTTGGCACCCCCGAAATCTCTTGAAAACACTCCCACTTTTCATTCGGTTGTGAAAGACCGAATATAAACTTGCAAAAATTTGAAAAAACTTGAAAATGCCTTACTCAGTTGTCAAGAACCGAGTATATAGACTTATATTCGGTCCTCAACAACCGAATAATAGACACTTTACTCGGTTGCGAATGACCGAATTAAAGTGGGAGTGTTACCAAGTGTTTTTGGGGGTGCCAACATCACCACCCTATTTTTAACTTTGGGTACCACGCATAATGCAAAATTAGATTTTAGGTACCAAAAGATGGTTTATCAGACTTTGGGTATTATTTTCTGACGGGCGTCTTGTTACCGTTTAAAGTAGTAACTTTGGTTCCAATTTTGCCCCTATACCTAAAGTCTAATAAACCAAATTAATTGATACCCAAATTATTTTCAACCACAGATTTAGCAGCAGGAGGGCTGGCCTCAGAAGCAGTCTCACTCTCCAAGAAATTCCAAAATAGGGCATCGTAATCGGTACCACATAATCATCATTTCCATCATTTGTCAAGAACTCAAAATTTCTCTCCAAATTATTGACTGCCAAAGAAACTTCCCATTCTAAATCCCTCACAGTCTCCAATCATCCCTGCTAAGCATGATATTCATTACGGTTCCTTCTCCTAACCAATTAAGCCTTTGGGAGAGATGGTTCCTAACATAGTATCAAATGTTGGTTTTCTGGAGGTCCAAGGTTGGTTTCCTGGGAAGTCCAAGGTTCAAGCCTTGGCATCTCCATTCCCCATTTGTTAATCCGAAATTCAAAATTCAAAATTTGTCTGCTCTCCACGTGCGACCCATATTCGAAATTCAAAATGTCTGCTCTCCACGTGCTAGTATAGGGTCGCACATGAAGGAGGGTGTTAAGCATGATATTCATTACGGTTCCTTCTCCTAACAGCTTAATCTTTTGGGAAAGATGGTTACTAACAATACCCAATTTCATCGTCTTCTTCAAAATAAGTCTCCGAAGAAACCGATATCTCTTCAATCCGATTGATTACAAAACTCTGCCATTGATTTAGAGGATTTAGAGGCCCTAAATAGACGGTGTTTTGGGGGATGTTATTAATGCATTAGAGTTTGGAGAAGAGGTGGGACGCGGTGGTGATGGTGGATTTATAGGATTTTGATAAGGTTGAGAAGATTTTTGCTGCTATTTATGGGTAGAGAGAGAAAAATGGGGATTGTAGGTAGAGAAAAGGGGATTGTGGTGGGATTTGAGAGAGATGGGAATTTTTTTTTGGATCGGAAACAGAAATTTATTGATACGATTAAAAAAGAGATACAGCTACATCAACAAGAAAGGTAGAGAACAGAGGATAAGGCATCCACTGAAAACTCTATCAGCCTAAACAAAAAATAAAACTAACTGCCTAGAGCACAACAAACTGAGGAATCAACAACCTACAACACTAACACAATCCAAGGAAAACGGGAAGCAATCTGAAGCATCAAGAATCCCCGAAGCTTTAGCCCACTGCCCTACTAAAAGACAAGACAATTCCCATATCTCCGACGGATCTCTATTTTTGCCTTCAAATATCCTCCGGTTACATTCTAACCAAATCAGCCACACTATAGCCAAAGTAGAAAAACCCCACAGCTGCTTGACGCTCTTACTATTCTACTTTAAGTACCATTTTATAATCAAGAAATCACTCCATTTCTTTGGAGAAGCCCCCACCAAACCAAACACCTTCGACCAAATACATTTAACGAACTCACAATGAAGCAAAATATGATCAATGCTCTCATTTGCCCTCCTACACAAAACACACCACAATGGAGAGAGAGACATAAAGGGTGTCCTAACTTGAACCAAGTCACAAGTGCTCACCTTCCCCAAAAAGGCCAACCATGCGAACACTTTAACCTTGGTAGGGATTCCACCTTTCCAAATAAATACTGAATTGAGGGAAAATGGGATTTGAAGGAGGACAGGAAAGAATATCAAAGAAAGATTTTCAAATAAATTCCCTTGATGATTGCCCCATCCAAACTCTTTTATTTGAAACCTCATGATTAAAACGGATGGAATCAATGGAGTTTAAAAGGGAAATGAAATCATCACTCTCCCTATCATTGAAATTTCTTGGAAAGGTCAAATCCCATGAATAACTAGAATGACTAACCCAAGAGATGACCGATTGGATACACATGTTATGATTCATGGAAAGAAGATATAAATGAGGGGAAGACTCTTTTAAGGGACATCCACCCGCCCATAAATCTTCCCAAAACCGAATTCTATCACCATTTCCTAGAACCCACTTAGTGTTATTCACAAATGAATCCCACCCTTTCGCTATAGATTCCAAGGAGAATGGAGAGAAGCGTTGAAATTTACATTCACATCCCATCCATTAGGGTGCGTGCCATATTTACTAGCAATAATAAATTGCCATAGTGAGTCTTGTTCCAATGGAAACCTCCGTAACCATTTACCAAGCAAAGCTAAATTCCTATGAGTCAAGTTCCTGACCCCAAGGCCCCCAAATTTTTTAGGCTTATGAACAAACTCCCATTTAACTAAGTGATCCTTCTTACCCTCACCCTTTAACTAAGCGGGAAATTGGATATGTGGAATTAATTTTGGACACAGTGAGTCAATAGCCATCTCTACCAAGTTAACTCGGTTTACTTAGTTAGGTTTCAAGGCAAAAATTGGATAGAAGCCTAACGCTCATCAAAAAATGGTACCCAAAGTCTAATAAACGATCTTTTGATGCCTAAAGTCTAATTCAACATTGTAAGGATTACCAGAGTCAAAAATACCCAAAAAATCATATATGGACTAAATGATAGAAATCACTGTTTAACGAAAAACATCTCCTTTTCTAAGGGATTTTTACAAAAATGATACCTTCATATAATATCATAAAACTAACAAAACTATATGAAAAATTACCGAATATAACAATCCACCCAGATAAGTGATGTAAATCACTATTCACTTAATACTTTGACACAAACCCTTCCCTTGGTAAAAGACGATTTTGCCCTTCACTTAACCCATTATTTACCATTAACCCGTTGACCAACCATCTCCATATCTTTTGACCATTAATTTTCAATTATCTCCATCTCCACCCATACCTTAAACCCACCAGAAAATCCACCACCATCCTATTGCGTTCTCTCTCATTAATTACTTTTTCCCTCTAGAAATAAAATCATCCCTCTCTGTCCATCCCTTGTATCGATCTAGTAAGTGGTGGTGAGTTTGAGATTGAATTCTAGAGAGAGAAACTAGTCAGAAAATACGGAAAAAACGTACAGGACACAGGTGAGAGGGTTACAAATTTATGGAGAAGTTGAAGAGGGTTAAACACAAAATAAAGCAATGGAATTCTGAGACTTTTGGGGATATTAGAATTAAGAAGGAGCAACTTTCTCGCCAAATTAAGGAAATTGATGATGAAGCAGCTAGGGGGACAATTGAAGAGGATACGAAGGCCGAGAGAATAAAGTTAATATCAGATTTTGCTGAGATGATGTTGAAAGAAGAAGTTTCATGGAATGAAAAAGCCAAAGTTAGAGGAGTTGCCGAGTGGGATGCTAATTCAAAGTTGTTCAATCGAATAGTCAATCAAAGAAAAGTGAATAAATTCATAAGTAAGTTCGAGCGGGAGGATGGATCAGTAGTGAATGAGGAATCCGAGATCGAAAGTGAGTTGATAAGTTTCTTTAAAAAATTGTACACGACAGAAGACAAAGCTAAAGTGAGGTTTGAAGGCTTAGAATGGAATCCCATTAGAACTAATAGTAAGCAGTGGCTTAAGAGGCCATTTGAACAAGATGAAGTGAAAGTAGCCATTGATTCATGAGAAGGCAATAAAACGCTGGGTCTAGATGGGTACATGTTGGAAGTTTTTAAGAAGGGATGGGACGTTTTAAAAGAAGATGTAATTAAGGTTTTGAGAGAGTTCTGGGAGAAAGGTGTGGTTAATGCATGGCATGCACCAATTCAACGTACATTTGCCTTATACCGAAGAAAATAGCGTCACTCAAGTTGAAGGATTTTCGACCAATAAGCCTAACGACTAGTCTTTATAAAGTACTAGCGAAGATTTTGTCATTGAGGTTAAGGGAGATATTGAGTGAAACAATTGGTACGTCTCAAGGTGCCTTTGTGAATGGTAGACATATTCTAGACTTAGCACTTATCGCTAACGAAGGTGTGGAAGAGTATAAAGAAAGGAAGAAAGAAGGTGTTGTGTTGAAAATTGATTTCGAGAAAGCATACGATCGCATTGAGTGGGATTTCGTTGACCGTGTTCTTAAGAAGAAGGGTTTTGGGGAAATATGGCGAAAGTGGATTAAAGGTGGCCTATTGTCACGGGGCGTCCTTTGATGGCACAAAGGAGGCCGCGTGAACGACCGGGCTAACCGATAGCACGGTTGAGTGTGATCGAATTTTGTTAACAATCGACGAGCAACATGCAACAACAGTAATTTGAAAGAGAGCGTGAGCACAAATTGAGATTACTTCATTGCAAGAAAATTAGATTACATGGAAAGCTATTACAGTTCGAAAGAAAGTAAGAGCTTGAAAGCAAGTGCTAAACAACGTGCACTGGTAGGCAACTCGGGTGTGAGGCAGATAGTCTTATCCCCACATATAACCACTTAATGAAAATACCAGAGTGGTAGCAGTGCACGTTGGGTCTTACAAGTTACAAGAAAACAATTACAAAGGAAATGGAATACAATTACAAAGGAAATTCCTAGATCTAATTACATGGAAACAACAATATTTACATAAGGGAAACCTAAACAGAATAATAAAACTAGGTGCCGTGCTGCGCTCGGGCGCGTGCACGGTGCTGATGAAGCGGGGCAATCGATCATTGCCTGTCGGGCCGTGCTGCGCTCGGGCGCATGCACGGTGCTGATGAAGTGTAGAAGTCGGTCACGGGGCGTCCTTTGATGGCACAAAGGAGGCCGCGTGAACGACCGGGCTAACCGATAGCACGGTTGAGTGTGATCGAATTTTGTTAACAATCGACGAGCAACATGCAACAACAGTAATTTGAAAGAGAGCGTGAGCACAAATTGAGATTACTTCATTGCAAGAAAATTAGATTACATGGAAAGCTATTACAGTTCGAAAGAAAGTAAGAGCTTGAAAGCAAGTGCTAAACAACGTGCACTGGTAGGCAACTCGGGTGTGAGGCAGATAGTCTTATCCCCACATATAACCACTTAATGAAAATACCAGAGTGGTAGCAGTGCACGTTGGGTCTTACAAGTTACAAGAAAACAATTACAAAGGAAATGGAATACAATTACAAAGGAAATTCCTAGATCTAATTACATGGAAACAACAATATTTACATAAGGGAAACCTAAACAGAATAATAAAACTAGGTGCCGTGCTGCGCTCGGGCGCGTGCACGGTGCTGATGAAGCGGGGCAATCGATCATTGCCTGTCGGGCCGTGCTGCGCTCGGGCGCATGCACGGTGCTGATGAAGTGTAGAAGTCGGTCACGGGTTGTGTTGGAAGGCACCCCGTGACATCCTCCCCCACTAGAGCTGTTGACGTCCTCGGCAACTGGTTGAGGTATGATGTGATCTGGTCCTGGAAAGCGGATAGGTCTGATGCTCTTTCCCAAGTGTTCTCTTCTGGGTTTCTTCCTGCCCATTTGACAAGGAACTCTTGGTGTTGTTTGCGAGAAGCTGTCACAACTCGATCGGCCAGGATGGCTTCCACTGACTGCTTCCCTTCTGCTCTCTGCTTTAGCCCTGGACGACTATTTCCAAACTTTTGCCTTCTTTAGCAGTTCCGTCAGGGGCAATGCGATACTGGAGTAGTCTTTCACGAACTTTCTGTAGTAATTCGCCAGTCCCAGAAAAGAACGGAGTTCCGACACATTGGTGGGCGCTTGCCATTCCTGAATAACCTTGACCTTAGTCGGATCCATTTGCACTCTCCCATGTTCAATGATGTGGCCAAGAAACTTGATACGCTTTTGCGCAAAAGAGCACTTCGACAACTTGATATACAACTCATGTTTTCGAAGTCTCTCAAACACCTTCTTCAGGTGCTCTTCATGTTCTTCCATGTTTTCGCTGTACACAACGATATCATCGAGATAAACAACGACAAAATCATCCAAGTAGTCCCTAAGAACCTGATTCATTAAGGTGCTGAAAGTGGCTGGAGCATTGGTTAGCCCAAATGGCATAACAAGGAATTCATAAGCCCCGTATCTGGTGACGCATGTGGTTTTTCCCTCATCTCCTGCCGCAATGCGAACTTGCCAATACCCGGATCTGAGATCGAGCTTAGTGAAAACTTTTGCCCGGCTGAGTTGGTCAAAGCAATCGGCTACAAGAGGGATCGGGTAGTTATTCCGGATGGTTACCTTGTTAAGAGCTCGGTAGTCGACACACATTCTCAAGGAGCCATCTTGTTTCTTTTGAAAGAGAACTGGGGCCCCGTACGGCGATTTGGCTGGCTGCACTAAACCTGCATCCAATAATTCCTTTAGCTGTTTTCGAAGTTCTGCCAGCTCGGGCTGGGACATCCGATAAGCTGCGCGAACTGGAGGCTTAGCACCCGGCACTAGTTCAATCTGGTGGTCCACTTCTCTACGTGGAGGTAGCTTCTTCGGAAGGTTGTCGGGCATTATATCTTCGAACTCAGTTAACACCCGTCGAATGGATTTCGGTAACGGTCCAGAAGTCTCCTGAATTTCATCCCACTTCAGTGCAGCCACAAAAGTAGGATTGTCGTGCTTCAGTCCCTTCTTCAGTTGAATTGCCGATAAAAACTTCCCACTGCTTGACGGGGTCGTCACCGGGATAATGCATGGATTTTTGCCGAGCATCATGAGGCTATTCGTGCTGGGCATGACGCTAGCCTTAGTTTCCCTTAAGAATTCTAACCCCAGGATAACCTTGAAGTCGTCCATCACCACAACCGAGAAGTTAGTTCTCCCTTCGTAAGGGCCCACTTTTACTAGCACAGATTTCGCCATTCCGGCGACAGGTTGAGCGGCTGAGTTGATGGCCTTCACACGACCTACTCCTTTTTCTAAGATAAGGCCTAACCGTTCAACTTCGGTGCTTGCCAGGTAGTTATGCGTTGCGCCTGTGTCCACCATGGCCTGAATCGGCTTTCCGTTGATCTTGATATCAACATACATCAGACCATTTCTTTGAGGACTCTTCTCCACACCTGCTTTCCCTTTTTGTCGGGGATCTTCTTCAACCGTTACTGCGTTGTAAGAGTGAATGAACTGCCCCTGATAGGCACCCAATGATGCTCCTTCATATTCCTCAGTTTCTTCTTCAAACTCGGCGTGGTCATTTTGCTGAGTCCGATAAGATTGCCCCGAGGCGGCTGGGGCTTTCGGAAGCATGCCACCACCTCTAGCAACGAGAGCACTCAGAAGTTGCTTGTCGGGGCAGTTGGCCATGAAGTGAGCACCGTGACACAAGTAGCATGTTCCGGGGCTCAAGGGCTTTTTCCCATTATTGCCGGTTTGGGAGTTCCCTGTGAACTTGTTCCCATTTTTGTAATTATTTTGCTGGGTAAACGGCCTGGTGGGCGTGTTGCCTCTCCAATCAGGTCTGGCAGGAGAATTCGGTTTTCTCTCCCCCGCATTCTTCGTCTGCCCACTTCTTGGAACATTTGATTTGGGACCGGTGGTGTAATCTTGCAGGCTTTCAGCAGCTGATATGGCTTGAGTTAACGTCTTCACTTGCCTACGATTTAACTCCGTTTTGGCCCACGGTTGTAACCCGATCATGAAGAAGAACAATCTATCAGCATCATTCATATCGTGGATATCTAACATGATGGTGGTGAACGCATTGACGTACTCCTTGATGCTCCCTGAGTGCTTCGTTTGAAGGAGTTCTTGTCGTGCGTTGTGGGAGGTGTTTTCGGGAAGGAATCGATCACGTAGCTCCTTTTTCAGATCCTCCCAAGTGCTAATCTCGCACTCCCCAGCTTGAACCTCATTGTACTTGTTCCGCCACCATAATTTGGCATCCCCAGACAAGTACATGGACGCGGAGGATATCTTTGTTTCCTCCTCGTCCACCTTTGTTGCCCGAAAATATTGTTCCATGTCGAAAACAAAATTTTCTAATTCCCTAGCATCACGAACACCAGCGAATGCTTTGGGTTCGGGCACTTTCATCTTTGTACGTTCCCCACCTCCAACTGGTGAGTTAGCGACCGCCATTGACAATATAGTCAATTTCTGGGTGAGTTGATCGATTTCAGTTCTCATCTCATCCATCATCTCCCCATAGTGATCCCCTGGTGGGTTTCCCTGAAGATTTTGGAGGCCTTCCTCCAAATCTTGCACACGATCGATAAGTGCGGGCGAGCTGCCCGATGCATCCCCTGCTGGGATACTTTGGATGCGTAACTCCAAACTTTGCACCCGATCGACGAGAGAGGGCGATCCCCCCATTTTCTCCAATAGAGAGCCAACATTTTTTTCGAGTTGTTCGATTCTCTGTCCATTGGTTCCCATTGTAACGTAACAGGATACCTAACTGTGATTCACAAGGCAGCAATCGAACACAATCCCTCTGATACCAACTGTCACGGGGCGTCCTTTGATGGCACAAAGGAGGCCGCGTGAACGACCGGGCTAACCGATAGCACGGTTGAGTGTGATCGAATTTTGTTAACAATCGACGAGCAACATGCAACAACAGTAATTTGAAAGAGAGCGTGAGCACAAATTGAGATTACTTCATTGCAAGAAAATTAGATTACATGGAAAGCTATTACAGTTCGAAAGAAAGTAAGAGCTTGAAAGCAAGTGCTAAACAACGTGCACTGGTAGGCAACTCGGGTGTGAGGCAGATAGTCTTATCCCCACATATAACCACTTAATGAAAATACCAGAGTGGTAGCAGTGCACGTTGGGTCTTACAAGTTACAAGAAAACAATTACAAAGGAAATGGAATACAATTACAAAGGAAATTCCTAGATCTAATTACATGGAAACAACAATATTTACATAAGGGAAACCTAAACAGAATAATAAAACTAGGTGCCGTGCTGCGCTCGGGCGCGTGCACGGTGCTGATGAAGCGGGGCAATCGATCATTGCCTGTCGGGCCGTGCTGCGCTCGGGCGCATGCACGGTGCTGATGAAGTGTAGAAGTCGGTCACGGGTTGTGTTGGAAGGCACCCCGTGACACCTATCCTCGATCAATTTTTCCATTATGATGAATGGGAAACTGAGAGGTAATTTTAAAGCGTCAAGTGGGCTGAGGCAAAGGGATCCACTATCTCCTTTCATATTTGTTATAGTGTCGGATGTTTTAAATATCTTGGTGAAGAGGGCGAAGGAAAGAGGATTAATTGAAGGGTTCTCAATTAGGACGGAAAATGTAAGTTTGTCGCACTTGCAATTTGCTCATGATACCATATTTTTCCTTTAAAAAATGAAGAAAAGATTGGTAATTTGATGGGTGTTTCAAAGATCTTTGGGTATGCTTTGGGATTAGGATTAATATGTCAAAGACAGAGATTGTAGGTATCAACGTGGAGGAAGAGGATATGCGGGTGTTGGCTAGGAGAATTGGGTGTAGTAAGAGTTGTTGGCCTATGTCCTAATTAGGGCTCCTGTTAGGCAATAATCCGATGAAAGCTACTTTTTGGAATCCAATTGTTGGCAAAATTGGGAAGTGCCTTAAAGGGTGGTACAAGGGGTGTATATCTAAAGGGGGCAAGTTAACTCTTATTCACTTAGTACTTGATAGTATTCCAATTTATTTGTTGTCTATTTTCAAGTTACAGGCAGCTATAGCTAAGATTATCGAGAAATTGATGAGAAACTTTTTGTGGGAGGGGATGGATAAAGGAAAGGGAGAACACTTGGTTGTCTGGAAAACTGTTTCAAAAGCAGGGAAATGGGCGGCCTTGGCATTGGTAATCTGGTTAAAAGAAATGAGGCAACATTGAGGAAGTGGCTTTGGAGATTTCCGTTAGAGAAAGAGTTTGTGGCACAGGATAAAAATGAGCCAGTACGGGTTGAGTGATAATGGTTGGGATTCGATGAAGGTGAGAAGGGGTACGTATCAGAACCCGTGGAAAGCAATTGGACAAGGCATTGAAAATTTCAGAAAGAAAATAACTATATAAGATATAGGGTCGGGAACAGTTCTAAGGTCAGCTTCTGGTCAAATTTATGGCTCGAGGATAAGACAATGTAAGCCCTGTTTTCCAGCTTTGTTTCGGATTACTCGTGAGTCGAAAGTGAAAGTGGCAGATTATACAAATTGGGTCTCAGATTCAAGTTTTTCCTAGGACATTGGGTTAAGAAGGAATATAAGGGGGGAGGAGGAGGAGGAGGGAGAGTACATGGCTTTGATGGGGATGATCCATAATCTAGAAATTTCCAGGCTTGGTGATAATATTAGAGTATGGTCGGGAGAGAAATCGGGAATGTTCACAACAAAGTCTTTTTTTGATTTTCTAACAAGTTCTAATGCAAGTTCTAAATTCACTCCTTTCAAGATGGTTTGGAAATCAGGAATTCCATCCAAAGTTATAGTCCTTTCTTGGCTTGCATCATTGAGAAAAGTCAATACAGCGGATTTGTTACTAATCAAAAGACCGTATTTGATGATTTATCCTTCTTGTTGCATTATGTGTAAGAGGGACTCTGAAAGTATTGATCATCTAGCAATTCATTGCCCATTTATCAGTTCAGTTTGGGGCAATATTCGTAAGGAATTTGGGATTCATGCAGTATGTCAAAGATTATGGTTCAACGTTTTATCAATTAGACGGACATTCAAGGGAGACAAAGCTAGATCTTTTACATTGTGGAGATGTTGTTGTAAGGCCCTTGCTTTGGTGTATTTGGAAGGAAAGGAATAGTAGAATTTTTCAGAACAAGGAGGAAGATACTGATAAAATTTGCGTCAAAATCAAAGCATTGGCTTCTTTGTGGGATTATACTTCAAATAGTTTTGGGTTCATGTCTATTTCTGAGATTCAGAGAGATTGGGCAGCTACTATGGTTTAGGATAGACTGAGAGTTTTTTATTTGGGTTCTTATTCTGGTGATCCTATTTTCCTATTTGCTTGCTTTAATTGGAGATAGTCAGTCAGTTTTTGGCTTTTGTCTTGGGGCAGCTTTCTTTAGTGCCTAAGGATGCTTTTCTTTGTATCTTTTTTGTCTTGGTTTGCTAGGTAATGGATTCCTCATCCACTTCGAGTTCTCCGTTGCTTGTACTTGATTTTTCTATCAATATAAGCTTGTTTCTTATCAAAAAAAAAATTTGTTCAACTAAAATTGATACATTGTTCCAGTTTTTGTTAAAACATTCCGATACCAAATACCAATTTTACTGGAAAAAAATTACACCGGTTGTTAACCTGTGCTGTACATTTTTTCCACATTTTCCGACAAGTTTCTCTTTAGAATTCAATCCCAAACCCACCACCACTTACCAAATCAATGCAAGGGATGGACAATGAGCGGTAGTTTTATTTTTAGAGGGAGAAAGTAATTAATGAGAAAGAACGGAATGGGGTGGTGGTGGATTTTCCGGTGGGTTAGGATGAGAAAAAATTTCCGGTGGGTTTAACGTGTAAGTAGAGATGGAGATGGTTGAAGGTTAATGGTCAAAAGAGATGGAGATGGTTGATCAATCGAGTTTGTGGTAAATAGTGGGTTAAGTGAAGGGCAAAATCGTCTTTTACCAAGGGACGGGAGGGCATTTGTATCAGAGTATTAAGTGAGTAGTGATTTATGTCACCTTTATAATTAGTTTAGGTAGATTGTTGTATTTGGTAATTTTTCAATAAATTCTGTTAGTTTCATAAATATTATATGAAACTAGAGTAAATAACCAAATTGGCCACTGAACTTAACACCGAGTTTCAATTTGCCCATTCATCTTTTTTATTTTTTCTCAATTTACCACTTGAACTTTAGATCGTGTTCAATCTCACCATTCTGTCCATTTTAAGCCGTTAACTCCACAAAAATGAACACGTGCAAGGCATGTGACCTCAAATGAAGGGCAAAAAAGTCAATTAATTTAACCCCCAACTTTTCTGTTCATTTTACTCTTAACAAATTTTCCGGCGGAGCTCCATTTATCTTCAACCGAAACTCTAGCATAGGAAAATCCATACCCCCATCATACAAGAAAATCCATAAACTGTTTATCCCCTCTTTTTTTGAACTCTCTCTCTATTCATTATTATTCTAAAACCCCACCATAGAAGAAAACCCATCTATCTTCTTCCGACCCAATTGTTTTCCGGCATTGGTGACTTGTTTTCAATTCCAATTTGAAATTGTTTTCCGGCAATGGCGGTGACTTATTTACAGAGAGAGAAACAAGCTAACTAGAGTGTTGAGATATATTTAGAGAGAAAAAGAGTTACGGATGGGAGTTGAAAGAAGAAAATGAGTTTTTCAAAACCACCATCAAATCCACATCCAACCCCTAAACCTCCTTTTTCAAACCATCTCCTCCACAATCAACCATGTTCATGCGCCACCATCACTGCTACGCAGGCCACTGCTACCATCACAAAGGTCTCAAAAGCCTTCACATATAATACTCCACACCTTTTATTTTCAATCCACAATTTCTCTTTCTAGAACTCCACGCACACACAACTCTCTCTACTTTCGCTAACAACACTCTCTCTGTGTGGTCGGAAACCAGAGCCACATTAAGACTCCGTCTCCCTCTCTATTGTTTGATGGTGGTTGTGATTGATGGGGGTAAACCAGTACAGGAATATTGAGATGGTTTTGCTGATGAAGAAGAGATTGGGGAAAAATTAGGATTTAAGTTAATTTGACTTTTTTGTCCTTCATTTGAGGTCACATGCCTTGCACGTGTTTATTTTTGTGAAGTTAACGGCTTAAAATAAACAGAATGGTGAGATTGAAACGCGGTCTAAAGTTCAAGCGGTAAATTGAGGAAAAAAAATGAATGGGCAAATTGAAACTCGGTGTAAAGTTCAGTGACCAGTTTGGTTATTTACTCAAGAAACTATGTTATTTTTGTAATTCTGACTGTTACAAATACGGACAATTAAGTACTCTTTGTTTTTGACCCAAATTGCAACTTTTTTTTATAAGAACCAAAAAATTATTGCAACAAAGAAAGAGAATGTACAAAGGAGAGCAAAAAAAGCCCCGTGGATGAGAAATCTATTGAGACTAAAGCAACTACCACCTGCTAACAACCACAGAAGCTACAAACCCTAGGCACAAAAACAAATCCTAATACAAAAAGCTATCACAATCTAGACCAAACAAGAAACAATCGACAGAGTTGAAAATATTCAAGGCTCTAGCCCAACTAGGAAAATACAATGATTCCACACTTCATCTGCTGAGATATATCTATCATCAAACACTCTTTTGTTTCTCTCTAGCCAAAACCCAAATTGCAACTTGTATCATACTAGCTTGGCGATCCACATAAGCAGCAGCCACATACATTGATTTGAAAAGGCATAAAAAATTGTTTTGTTTGTAATTATTTTGTTTTGAAACTAGATCAATTAGCAAGTAAGATAAATCCTAAGTTGTTTGAAACAAAAAATAAATAAATAAATAAGAAATACTAAGCTGTTAAAATAAATTGGCTAGTGAACTTAGATCTTACCCGACCAGTCATACAAACCTCCAATGCTTTGTCATCCTGCCACAACCTACTCCACTTCCCCAACTTATCCAATTTTCCTTCACGGACAATTTGTCTACCGAGATCTCGAAGCTGATCATGCATCTTTAGTATATTATCATTTCCAACTGTTATGAGAGACCTGCAAACAAGAACATTGAGCACATTCCTAGGATAAAATTCGCAGTCATCCCACATGTAACAAGGATATGTTTTATTCCACCCAATGAAGAAACATGCAATATCAAGGAATATCTCTTTTTGTGCATCACTCAATGGCTCGAAACTTATTCTCAATTTTTTAAGGACTTCCTCTGCAGGCGTGTTTTTTAGCTGTTTGTATTTCTCTTCCCATAAATCTTTATTTGTCTCACCAAACAATGACGACCCTGTAACAACAAGAACTAAAGGAAGACCTACAGCAGTAGATACAATTTTCCTGGAAATGATATCATAGCTTTTTGGGGGAAAGTCTTGCATGAACGCATATTTGCTAAATAGTTGAAGAGAATCGTCATCATTCAGCAACTCTGGTTTGTAACTCCCATATGCTTCAGGGTAACCTTCTCTATGTAAAGTCTGTTCAAGTGCCCGTAGAACCTCTTCATTTCTAGTAGTAATGATGATCCTACTTCCTACACCAAACCATTTGTAGCTTCCTGCAAGGTTATCAATTTGAGACTTCTCATCTACATCGTCAAGAATAATGAGAACTTTCTTTCCATGAACCACATCCTTGATTTTTCTAATTCCTTCATTAAAATCATCAATATCAGAGATTTTCTTCTTGAGGATCTCAGAGCGAAGTTGGTTTTGCAAAAGAACTATACCATTGCGGCAATTTGAGGTTTCTCGAACATCTTTAACGAAGCTATGACATTCGAAGTGATTTTGGTATTGGTGGTAAATGAACTCAGCAGTAGTTGTCTTACCTAGTCCACCCATGCCATGGATTCCAATAAACCGTATGCCACTGAAATTGAAGTTTAGTAGTCCCTCTATCTGTTTAATGTGATTATCCATTCCTACCAAATTCTTACATTCATGCGTATAGCTCTTGTTCAAATATTCGAAGACCTTTTCTGCAATAATTTTTACTAGTTCTCCTTCATGCCTGCCACATATATATTTATTAAAAAAGGAAGCCCAAAGAGGGAAAAAAAATATTAGAAACAAAAAGCTTTTATTAAAATCAAATAATCAAAGAGTTACAAAGAAGATTACACCATTGGTGAACCAACAGTCCACCAAAGCCCCTATTGACGTGCTAGAAACTACACAAGGCTCTGAAAAAATACACAAATATCACAAAAAATTGAGCCAAAGCCATAGATAAGTCTATAACTCCCACATCAGTCTCTTAAAAAAAACTCTCAGTGAACTGCTGCACCCAATTACAACTTAATTCAGACATAGCTAAATTTCCAAACAAGTTTAAAGAACTAGCCCACAGAGATGCTAGTTTAATCTTACACCAAACTTCAAGAGCTTCAAAAAAATTATCTTCAAATATTCTAGTATTTCTTTCCTGCCAAATGCACCATGATAGTGCCAAACAGCAGCTTCTCCACAAAAAAATTGACTTCTTGTTGTTCCCTTTGAATTGCCATACCATACACAACAGGCCATACCATGAGCTTGGCATAGCTCCGATTAGTTCAAATTCCTCCACCGCTTTACTCCACAAATATTTGGTGAAATGGCAATGTAAAAGGTTATGATTGATATTCTACCATCCTTTTTTGCAAGGGATACACCAGGAAGGAGAAATAGTTAGGTCTGGCATTCTTTTTTGGATAAAGTTACGTGTTGACTCTCTTCCATGAAACCAACCAATCAAAAACTTTCACCTTCGGAGGGATACCAACTTTCCATATAAATTTGTGGGGCTCAAAGATAAGATCCAACAGTGAATTGATGAGCAACCAAAAAATAGATTTGCAAGAAAACATCCCCGATTTTTCCCCCACACAATATCTAGTGTCTATCTTGGATCTAGACACATTAGAATTAGAAACCAAACCCAATAGATCCATAAAATCCTCAATTTCCCCATAATTTAAATTCCTACAAAATTCTAAGTCCAATGAAAAAGAATCAAAAGAGTTCCAGCGAATTAAGGACACAATCAATCCATTTGTTTTGATGGAAACTTTATACGACCGAGGGTGAAGAGAGGCGAGAGTATAGTCCCCAACCCATATATCTTCCCAAAATCGAATGGAATTGCCCATGCCCACCTTTAGTTGAATAAATTATTTAAACTTTTCAATGCCATTGGAGATAGCTTTCCAAGGGATCATGTGCCTCTAGTAATCATATTTGCGTCCCACCCATTTTTGTGAACATCATACTTGCTTTTAATTATTGAGCACCAAAACGAGTCCTGTTCAAGGGGAAATATCTAAAGCCATATCCCTAATAAAGCCTCATTCTTTTTGTAAGGTTGCCAATCCCTAAACCCCCTTTGTCCTTACTTTTGGAAACTATATCCCAACTCACTAAATGATCACACGCTCTCTCACCGTACCCCTCCCTAAGAAAGTCTCTCGTTAATTTTCCAATGGTTGCACACCGAAATCGGCATTTTGAAAAGAGAAAGGTAGTAGATGGGAATACTTTTTAAAACCAAGTGAATAAAATTTAACCTACCCACCCTCGAAAGACAACCTTTCAACCAACCCTCTAATCTTTTAGAAATCTTTTCGATCACCGGACCCCAAAAAACCTACTCTATTAGGATTGTCTCCTAAAGGCATCCCAAGGTAGGACATCGGCCATGATCCCAACTCAGAACCCGCCACCCTAGCCGATGACATCAGATCTTCCTCTTTCATAATGATGCCTACTAGCAAGCTTTTGGATAAATTAATATTAAGCCCGGAAGCTAACCCAAATATATCCAAAATATCTATTAAATTTTTTAGTTTTTGTTCATCATTTGAAAGAAAAAATATGGTAACATCGGCAAATTGTATAGGAAGAAAGGCAACCCCTAATCCATTACCTCCATCTATCTCCAAATCCTTTCTTATCAAGCGCATGTTCAATGAAATCCCATTCCACGTGATCATACGCTTCTCGAAATATATTTTGAATAACACTCCCTCTATTTTCTTGGCCCGATGCTCCTTAACACTTTCAATAGCAATTAAGACAAGATCAAGGATTTGGCGTCCTTTTACAAAGGCCCCTTGTGCTAATCCCACCGTCTCACCCACTACCTCTCTTAACCTCAATGCTAAGACTTTAGCCAATACTTTATATAAGCTTGTGACAAGGCTAATAGGTCTATAGTCCTTGAGTCTAAGTGACAATAACTTTTTAGGAATTAAACAAATATATGTGGAATTATTGCACGCGTTCACCACCCCATTTTCAAAAAATTCATTAAAAAAACCCAAGAATATCCCCTTTAATAATCTCCCACCCCTTTTTGAAAACCTCAATGGTAAATCCTTCCGGTCCCGGAGCTTTATGCCCCTCACAAGCCTCAATCGCAGCTTTGATATCAATTTCTTCAAACGGCCTTTTGAGCCACCCTTTGCTCTCGAGACCAATTGGGCCCCATTCAAGACTTTCAAATCCTACGCTTCTTCTATCTCCCCAGAGAGGAAACTAACAATAACGAAAACTTTAATGACTTCTTTACTACTACTGATTAAGGATGTATCCAGTTACGTAATGAAACAAAAACTAAGTAATAAACTTAATTACATATAATTTCCCTATGACTCTCCAGCAGTTAACTTTACCCACGAAAATTATATCTACTTCTATTAATCATGTCACCCTCACTCTCATGGGTGCTGCATGAGAGTGAGGTTTAAACCTTAACAACAGTCGGTAGCTATAATAAATTACACATTGGCCTAACCTTAGTAAAAGCCGGCTGAACCTAGTTCAGGTTGAGCTATTTGAATATCAAGCTAGTTCAAAATTTAATTCGGGCTTAAAATTTTATTTGCACTTCTGCCTATCTCAAGCCCAAGAGAAACTCGATACTCAATTTAACAGCCCAATTGTCAGGTCAACGGGTCAACAGTTAAGAGAGTTAACATTTGACTCTTTCCGTCCAAAATAAACCCCACGCATATTATTGGAAACTCTACTACTCTAGCAACAAAGGTCTAGTTATAAGGAACATAAGCACTCAGAGCGTATCGACTCGAACTTGGAGAGAAATTTCATGTTCGAGTCTCAAGAAAGTTTTGGGGTGAGTTTTTGTTAGTACTTAAAAAGAAAAGTTGTAACAGTAAGAGGGATTACCCGCCTGTGTCTTTCTTTAATTCCAATCCTTTCAACTGCGCAACTTTAGTGAGAGCTTTTTTCCATCTCCGGATAGTCTTGTCATTATAACGCTTTTTTCTATGTTGGCGAAAAGCCTCCTCGTAACTTCCGCTCTGATATCGTACATCGCAGGGCTCTACATCGTAGAAAATAGGGAAAATTATGTGTCCCCCTTTTTCTTTGCACCGTACGATCTGTGTGAGCTCAATCAGGCACCATTTACTGAAAGCGTAGGTTTTAGATAATATTGGGATTGAAATTTTGGAACCTTTGATAGCTTTGAAAAGCTCGGGGCTGATCTCTTCTCCGACATGAAGACTTTCACTGTCCCGAAAAGTCCGAATGCCAGCACCTTGAAGATAGGTGTAGAGAAAATCAGTGAAGCCGTAACGAGTGTCTTGGCCGCAGAAACTCAAGAATACCTCGTATTCCCCTACTAATAGCAATGAATCTGATGCAGCAGAGGCTGATGTTGAAGATATCATGGTGAATCCAACAATCTCGATCACTTTCTCTTTGTAATCGCGTGTATGTTGAAATATTGAGATTGAAAGGATTTTAAATTTGTCTCCTCGAAGATCACTCGGAATGAATTTCCTCCCTAATTGCTGGGAAGAAGGTAAAGCGTTTACCAAAGCGCGTAGACTCTTTCTCCTCTTTTCTTTTATTTATTTTTTTTTTTTTTTTTTTTTTTCAGAGGCTTTTTCTCTTGACGGTAGTGGAAAGTGGTCAGAAATTTTGGCTTTCTTTTTCATCCATTTTTTTTGTCTTTTATGCAGTGGGTGGCAATTTCATCTTTCTTAACAATAAGGTGGGACCATTGACGTTAGGTCAGAACAATAAAATTGAATTAGTATTAGAACAAAAAATATATATATTAACTCGGTTTTATTATATCAAATAATATGTTCATATTTAATTATATCACACCGAATATATATGTATATATTTTATTTTATTGCATTGAGTAATATATTTTTATTTGATCATATTATACTGAATCAATGTATACATATTCTACTTTATTATACCGAGTCATTGTGATTTGTGAGCGTTATAGAATGATTTGAAGTGTCTCAATAGTCTCATCTTTTTACTTGAATGAAATTAAAATGGGTGAATTAAATCCTATTTTTTATCAAAAAGAAAACTCAAAATGTTTTTTATAAACTCAACGAAACAGCACTAAGACACTGGATATATGTTCTTTTTAGTTGACACATTCAAGACCTAACATGTATGATTATAATTGTGAACAAGACATGATTCTAGTTTTATATTAATTTTGGGTGCTAATATTCACAACCTGCAAAAATACTTGGTAACACTCTTAATGTTACTCGATTTTTTTGCACTAAGTATAAACTTGACAATGTCATACTCGGCTCTTAAGTACCGAGTTTATAGGCTTATACTTGGCAATCAAGAACCGAATAACAAACATCCTATTCTGTTATCAATGACCGATCCCTATTTTTTTTTCTTCTAAATGCTCAACTCAAAATCAACTATACTTTTACACTTCTCAAAATTTATTTCACTTTACTTTCTCTTAAAAATTTTTAAAACACCATAACTTTAAATTCAAAAATCAAAATTAAATAAAAAATATATATTTAAAAAAGTGTTACCAGACTATTTTTTGAAATTTTTTTATAGCTTTTTTTTGTGAATTATAAATATCACCACCCTCTTATTTTAGGGAAGGATCGTTTATATCAAATGTGGTACTATAATTTCACTAGGCCAAAATTGTTTACTATTACTCTAATTATATTGAAATATCGTTTTACTACAGTATGATCATCATATATTACCAAAATATTTCCCATTTATTTTATCTTTTTTTGAAAAGAAAAATGAATTTATTATTTTTAATTTATGGAGCATTTGTTTTGTTATTTGAATAAATGTTGAATTTGAAGACCGGAGACTAGCTCTAAAGTTCAAAAAGTGAAGTTAAAAATTTTGTTTGTTTTGTTTCTGAATGTCATATATGAAAAGGTATTGTTTGTTCGAACATATTACCTCTGAATGTTGAATAAACATTCTTTGGACAAATTGTCAATATTTTCTTATTTTATAAAATGACTATATCTAAAAGAGAGAGAGAAAAAATCCCTCTTTAAAAATTACAATTTCACATTTAAGAGCTGTGACGGCCTCTTATTTTTTAAAAGGCAAAAAAAATTGCTAAGATCTAAATTTTTAAATCAACCAAATAAAATTAAATATTTTAAATTTAAACTATTGTTCCATTTAGATTTAAGAGGTTCAATCCACACTTAGGCCTTGTTCACTTGTCACTTAATTTGCCACTTAAATCTGAAAATTTACAATTTTCAGATTTAAGTGGTTGACAAAGTTGATCACTAACTAAAAAAATTAAGTGATCACTTAATTTTTACCACTTAAACTTAAAATTTTCATCCAAAATTTTAAGTGGCAAAATTGCCACTTAAATCTGAAACTTAATTTTAATGAGGATAAAATGTCCATCTTACCCTCACTCTTTTCTCAAAATTACGCAGCTCTCTACCGCCACTCCTTTTTTGGATGGGTTTCTAATGATAATCAGGGGGGAAATGGATGGTGACTTGGAAGACAGCACCAGATAATGAAATAACTCATACTTGTCTACAATGGGAAGAACCTTTGCTATTCTCAAACGGTTAAAAATAAATTCTAAGTACGCGTTTAATTACTTGTTTTTCCAACAGATTATGAGAAATAAGAATGAATCTTTTTTTCGGATATAAACCGAATCTCCCCCACCACTCTGTTATTTTTTATTCCGTGTTGCTTTTTAATTTTTTTCATTTTTTGTTATGTGATGAAAATCTAATTACTTTCTAACTGTATTACTTTTCTTTTATTAAAACGAAGATTTTTAATTCGAGTATGATTAAGCTCTATTGTTGTTCTTTGTTAATGCTCTCATGGCAGTATGATTTCATTGTGCCTGTCTATTTTTATTATGTGGTTACATTTGTTAAATTTACACGTTATTTTTAAAGAGAAAAGAATATGTGGTTTGAAATCATGTGTTCAAAATAAAATAATAAGGGCAAAATTGTCATAATAAAAAAAATTCAGTTTTCAGATTTGTTATATTCAAACAAACAACATTTTTTCAGATACAATTTTCAGAACTAAACAAACAACTTTTTCAATTTTCAGTTTTTTTATTAAACACCACCTAAATGGCAAATTTGCCACTTTAATTAAATTTTTGCCTCAAATTTTCAGTTTTATATGGCCACTTAATTTTTTTGGCAAACAAACAACTTTGAAACCACTTAAATCTGATTTTCAAATTTAAGTGGGCAAAACAAACAACCCCTTAGCCCAACGAATACATTAACATCATGAGCTGAATTTAGCCCACGAGCAAAATTCAAATAAATAAATAAATCGTTGTAGCTTCAGTGCTTAACAGTTACCATCATAAACAAAAAAAGTTAACCATTCAAAGCATTAGTGCATATCTTACTTGAAGTTGGTTCAATCCTACTCTTCATATAAATTAGCATCACCATGCAAAATTTTAAACCAACTAAAGTAGAAGTAAATCCAAATTGAAAACCAACGCCACAAACTAAATTGCAAAAATCAAATAAAAGAAAGTTGAAATAGGTAATGAAAATAATTATCGGTACCATACTATATGCCACTGGTATGGTACAATTACTAATTTGTACCGTACCATTTACAATATGATAGAACATTTTGGTACAAAATTCCACCTCTAGTTATATACACCCCTTATTTGGAGCCTTAATACCATATTAGCTTCCACAATATACTTTTTAAATTTTGTTAATAAGGGCATCATATAAGGGACACCCAACTTTAAATAACAAAATATAAGTAAGATTAATTACTTGGTAACAAAGGACCAGCTACTTCATAACGATTTGACAACCTCCGGCAAACAACATCATCTGATTGGCTAGTTGATTTTCACATTCAACAAAAAGTCGATAATCATTTAATTAGAACTCGGTTACCGATGATTGAGTTGTGTGACACAATTCGGTAGCGAGTTGTGTCACATGATTCGCCAACAAGTTACTGAGTTCTTAGCTATTATTCAGTATTGTGTAGTTGACTAATGTACAATGGCAATTTTATTTAGTTTACATAAAAGGTTCACTGGTCGTATTTAATGATAAGTATATGTGAACATATCTCTAATCTAAAAACTTTATTTCCAAATGAAGTATTTGAAGTCAATAATGGTGGGGATTTTGTAAAATTCAACATTCTATTATCTTTATTTGTAAAAGTAGGCATCAAAAATTTTACTTATTTAATCACACATGCATACATGGGTTGTATAAAGGAAATTTTATATTCAAGCATTTAAAGATCATGTAAAGGATCCAATATTCCTATAAGAAAACTATGGTTCGACAGCACTAGATTGTTATCTAGTCATCAGATTTGTCCGAATCTCATTGGGTTGCAAAATTTGATGCTTTTCATCATCCAAATGACATCTAATTGTCCTGAATTTTGGCGGGAATTCAGTTACTTTGCATTCCAAATAATATATCTGAAAGTCAGTCCGATCCAACAGTGCAATCAAAAGATACAGTCGATTTATGACTAGACTATCAAGAACCTCAATATCTTCTAGTATATGATCTAAACCTTGAATAGAAACTTGTGGGGGGGGGGGGAATGGATCAAGAAAGAATAAGAAAGCTCACTATCTGTCTTCCCATATCTCGTCCGATCTCTCTATCTATCTTTTATGGTTTTCCGAGCCTCCAAATTATAAGGAAACCCGAATCATAGTCCAACTAGGAGAGATAAATGTTTGGCAAGCAACAATAGGAATAATGACTTATTCCTTGTTGGGAATATGAATAATGCTATATCTTTATTCTTATAAAAATTAAAAAATGGATCACAAGGCAATTATGGACTACACTAAGAATACCTTGAAACCCAAACTTGCCTCGAATTAATAGGCCTCTGGCAGGGTTGGGTCACGCCAAGTCGGGTCTGTGACATCCCGAATCTTAAACAAAAATTATTGGCATCATTGAAACATGTTTAAGCATTGATTATCATTTATAATCATTTGTGCATTTGGTAATATGAATTTATGCCAAGTGTGGGTGAATAATGGAACTGTGCATTTTGCATGATATTTGATTTTGTAAGAAGATTGTGAGTTTAGTGTGTTTATATTATAAGAACTTATTGTTGTAAAAATCTAGAACATAGTTTTTTAACAACACAGTCAAATGATTGAATAATTATGGGGATGATGTGGCAAACTGAAGTGACACTCAATGAGTCAAATGAGTAAATAAGACTGTGACATATAAATGAGGTTCACCCTTGTTTACGAACAAGGACTACTCCTTTGTTAAAAAGAGCCCTGAGCTCGTGGGATCTTGTATTGATTTATAACGTCGTATCTCCCACTATTGCAAGAGTAATGAAGGCTTAATCTCCCCCCTAAATGCTTTTGGGGGTAGACATTTAGTAGGGCTGGTGCAGTTGGTTTCGAACCATTATTCCATCTAGTTTCGAACCATTATTCCATCATCACATCATGCTTGATCATTAACCTTTCTTATCCCATTAATCCGAAGCATTTAATGCAGTTGTTATGCATTTAATGAAGTTAAGGGAGGTTCTGCACTTCCTCCAGAGTTGGTGACAGTCGCCCATGTTATCTTTAACCAGTTTGACACAGTGGTCGAATATAGCTCATTATAGCTAAGTGTAAGAGCTTTGGAAGCCAACTTTTGAAGGTTCAATTACCTACACAATATCTGAGCCTTAATAGATATTCTAATGAGCTTCTAATCCACATGGCGTCAAACTCTATTATTTAATCATGTAATCTTGCCTACTGATGTGGACTGCCATGTGTCTTCCTATGACTGGTTCTAGAGGTAGAATCAATATTCCACCCTACCAATTGCCCATATCCTTGGAATCTAGCTCAAAAAAGCTTATTGTGAAGGATAATTTTTTTCTTTCATATTTTCTTTATTATCTTTGAGGTCTACTGCTTTATTAGGGAATGTGGCCGCTAGATGCTGTTTCCTTAGAACTCATAGGGATGTGCGGCTAATTTGATGGAAGACATTTTTTGTAGTTGAGAGAATTGTTGGCTTCCTTTAGAAGTCATATAAAAGCCACCTTGCCTTAGGGATAATTTGTAACACCCCGTTCATTATTTTTTCACCGCATTAATCTTCATTTGCTCTCTAATTTCATTCTGAGTGGTGAAATCTTGATTTATGCAGTTTCGTAGTGTTCTACCACTTTGTACTAGTCATATTAGTATAATTACACTTGTCTGAGTAATTGTTTCATGATTCGGGTGGTTCGAATTAATATCGGCTTGTTAATAGTGCGTTTTGGTCTTATGCGATTCGTTAATTTTGGCCAACTTTGAGGTTTCATAACTTCTCTGTTTCTTATCCGATTAAGTTTCCGTTTATGCATATCTTTAAGTTTTGATCATTTTACAACTTTTGTGTTTTGATGGAATGCCAATTCATACTCTTCTTTGGGCAATACAATGCACGAAGTAAGCCGGTTAGCGAAATATGATCGTTAGGTAACGATATCACATACCACAATCTTCAAAGAATTTATAGGATTTATCCTTCTAGAATTTGGAGAAACTTCCTCTTAAAAAGTTGTAGATCTTTGAAATACCTTTCTGTGGACATAAAGATCATCTCAATCGAAATTCCGAATGAAAAGTTATGACTAAATTACTAACAGACTCCAGGCAGTTTTCTTGTGATCGGTCACAGGTTGGTTCAGTGACTGGTCATAGCCCTTCTAGTAGGGTTTTGACCATTTTAAACTAGATATTTATGTTCCTTTATCCATTTCATTCCCTATTCCGGGCTACACTTATAGAACCCTCTAGAGAGAGAAAGATAACTTCTTTGAGAGAAATCTTTATCCACACATCTTCACCACACAAAATCCCCACCAAATCATCCTTAACACATCAATATTCATCATCTTCCCCATCCACCATTGTTGAAACTTGAAGGTTATTGAGGGAAATTCGGGATTTACTTAAGTCGGCTCAATCCACCGCTTAAGCTTCAAAGATAAAGCTTCAATAAGGTGGGAACAATATTACTCAAACTCTATTTCAAATTATTATATGTTGCAATAGATATTTCTATACAAATGGAGAAATTTCATATGAACCCTAGGTTGTTTGCATTCCACATAAGTTGGGCTAGATTAAGCTTCAATTAGTGGTTGATATTGATGGGTTATCACTTTAATTGCACAATTTAACAAGTAAATATGTGTTTTAACTTAAGTATGTAAAGTTTCATGATGAACCCATCTCATAAGGGCATCTATGAACTAAAAATTGAGAGTTTTGGGATTGCTACCTCGTGGATGCTTGATTGTGGGTTATAAACGACAAATATACCTAGATATGTCATCTTTTACAAGTATAGGGCATTATCCATGAGATTTGTACTAAAAATCCACTGAGGCGGAATCATATAGAACAACTTTTGAGTCTAACACCTTATATAGATCATTGTTATGACAAGTGATGAGAACGTGACTTTGATACATCCTAGAAATACTATAAACATAAATTGACGGGGCATAGGTTGCTATAGTCATAATCATGCGAGGCTAGGGAGCCATAAGTGGACCGGTTCGGCAAGAAATTAGGAAAGCCAATGCTTGGCTTGATAATATAAAATGAGGATAACAATAAGATCCACACAGGTTTAGTATCATACACACGCGACACATAATGAGATGTAAAGCATTGATAATACTTTAGTGGACCAAAAAATATGAATTATAGTGAGATGATAAGGCTATGGGTTATAAATATAATAACGGCGATTGTGATGATAAATGAACAAAGCGTAGTTATACAATTGTATAATTGTGTGGGCTTGCTACCTATATATACATATTTATAACTGATGATAAAGCCTGAGATATGAATTGCCTTATCAGCACCACGTAAATGATTTATACTTCTTATTAGCATTATTATTCTATTATTAGATGGCTTGCATGAATATAGCAATACGTATACTGTGCAATCCATGGTTGGACCTGTGTATGTATAAAATATGAAAATGAGATTGCATAGTCTATGTGAGGTCCTAGGTTGGTCTCTAAAGATTGGGACCTTAAGTTGGGACAAAGCGCCCTTAGGTGAAAGACCCGAAACCATGCACGAAAACTAACAGGAGGCCCTATTGTCGCGTGGGCGAAAGGCCACGAAATGCAGACCTAGTGACACTTGGACAAATACAAGTATTATTGTGATTATCGAGATTATAATGGTTATTAAGATATATGTCTCTCGGATGTAATGGTTGATTATTGAGACTAAGTCTCAGATGATACTGATATAACACAAAGACAGATGTGGTGTTGATCTTAATAGATGTCATCATGTTATGTCTTATATTATTTTATGTATGTATTGTCTCGAATATTTATATATATGTATATATATATATTGCAAGTAACGTAAGAATGTACGTGGCCTGTATTGAACGGATTGGAATATACATAATGATGCATTTGACTATCATAATGAACTAATACATAAAGTGGAAAGTTCTAACAATTATTGTGCCTTAGAGGTAGTATACAGGTGTATGAAAGCATATGTCTGAGAATCCGCAAATGCGACCCCAGGGTCTCAAACCCTCTAGTTTGTGAGTCTGAAATATCGAAAAGGATTTCATCATTCCATTTGCTTCGATGTGTTAGTAATTCATATCGGGTATCCCTCTATCTTATTTCTAGATACAAAAGAGTTCGTTCAGAGTCACAAATATATTTTATGAGAAAATGGACAAAAAAGGATTGTGTAAGACAATGGCTATAGATAAGCCTTTTCCCTTACACGGTTGTCTACGAAATCAGGATTCTAAAGAGGTTTGGGAACTATGTTACAGTTTGGGAAGTTGTTAAGCACCCAATCTACCATTTTGGTCTTTAGTGGCTTTATAAGTTTATTCTAAGTTGAAAAACTTGGATGCTTTTACTGACAGTTTACTATTTTCTGAAAATAACTTATAGAAAACCTAATTTTAGGGAAAACGGGAAAAGGGATGAAAACCATGTGTTCCCTGATCCGATGTTTTGGTTTTGTTTAAAAATAAAGTAAAAATGACAAAGTTTGTGTGCTTTTGGAATGTCGGGGTTCCTTGTTTTGTTTATTTGGGAAAAGTTCGAATCTTGTAGGAATTGATTTAATATGGGATTTAACTCTTTAAAGAGAGTGTATTAGATATATCTCGATCTATATAGAAGACATGATATATCTGAGTTTGATTCCTAAGTAAGTTTCATTTATCCGTGTTTTGAAGACTTGATTTTATTCGAATGATAATGTACTTACTTTTTCTGGTTTTACAAATGATTTTATTAGGGTTTTGTTTTGAAAAATAACAGACTATTTAAAAACAAGTTTATTCAATTAGAATGCAGACAGAATAATAGATATAAGAAATGAAAACGCATATTGTGAACACCTCATTTTGCGACCCCCGCAAGAATCCTAATTTTCAAAGAAATAAACATGCATGCACGCACGAGCATTCCTAGATGCACATGTATTTTGCTCATGTGATACAGGTCAAAGAAGAAAGCCGAAAGGACCCCGGATGAGGAGTCACAGAATTATCGAAAATTGTCGGAATCGAAAACCGTCAAAACTCCGGGAAACTTGTGAAAGGAGAGTCACACACTTTGGATCATCCTCAAACTTTGAGAGTTGTTGGAAATTATCAAAAGGAGTAACACACTCGAAAATCAGCTAAATCCGACGGTCGGATCTCCGAAAATTCAGAAAATCGCGAGTTTATTTCGGGTGGCCAAATGGAGGTCTTCTCGAAGTTAAAATGGTTTGAAGTTTGGTAAGTGGATAGGCCTTATTGTCGGGAAGAGCATATTAAAATTTCAGCTTTGTCGGACATGGGGTCCTCAAGAATCAATTTGTCTACCGTGCAATTCCAGTTGAAATGTCCTTCGTAGCAAATTAAAATAAATAGTGGCCTTCCCGAAATCTGATCGACCTCAAATTTGGACACAAGTTAGAAAACATTTGGAAGGAAAACATATCAAAAAATCAGTATAATCCAACGGTTGGAAGTTCAGTTGTCGAGGTTGTTGTACGCAAGTACGTTTCCTATGCGGGAACAAACTCTTTGTACCAAGCCAAGGAGACCGAGTCCTTCCCGAACTCCGATCGTCCTCAAATTTTTACAGGGTGTAAAAGACTTATATTGGAAATACATATCCAATCTAACTCATAGATTACGGTGTGTATGTGATAAATACTCGATTATGAAAGCATTATTGCCATCTATACCGGTTTAATCAATAGACTTTAGTATACGATCGGTCAATTCGCCTCATATAATATCGAATATTAGATTTCACATTGAATCAGTTTCCAAAAATCCCAATGCTTTACAAAATCACTTGTTTCATTGCATCTATTATTATCAAACTCTCTTTTTCAAATCACACACACACTTATTTTCAAAATCATGGGTGAATTAGGAAACACATCGTTTTCATCCCAACCCCAAAATCCCGATTTCTAAGGTAAGCACGAAAAGCTATAAAGTAATAGCAATAGCATGCAAGAACTGAATTATAACACACGCATATCCTACTCAAGAGACCGAAAGGGCGAATTGGGTGCCTAACACCTTCCCGATTCGTAACTTAATCCCCGAACCTTCGAATCAACTGGTTTCGCATACATTGTGTATAAGAGGATGTTTTGTCCATAAATACGTCTCTTTTACACAAACCTTTTTTGTTTGTTTAGTAAAACAAACTGGCGACTCTTATTCTTTTCAAAACCGATTTTTAAATCAACAAACGGAATCGCCGCCCACGAGGACCCCCGGGCGTCGAGAACGCGGGTTCTCACAGTGGCGACTCTGCTGGGGATATTTAAAGAGGATTAGACTCTAAACAAGAGTAGAATATGCGTGGATAATTGTTTATGTTTGCATGCTTTCTTTTTTGGCCTTAGTCTTAGGATAACATAGATGCGATTTAGGTGGATACCTTGATTCCCTTTTTGTTTGTAATAATTGTTTGAGGAAAATCTTTTCATAATTAAAATTTGAAAGTACTCGAACAAACCTTAAAGTGCTTATCATAATACACCTCCATAATTGTTATTTTGCACGCACCCACTATCATCATGCATTATCGCGAGTGTGAATTTACCCTATCAACCTCGGGACCAAAGTAGTGACTAGGCCGTGGACTTGCGGGTCTACACTAGCCAAAAGCGCATGGGACCACTCTTCTTGGCCAAGTACCAAACTGAGGTATATCGAGTGACGAGAACACTCACATACTCAGAATGTATATCAAAAGGTCCTTGCACGTACTCGCCCTTGGGGTATATAGCAACACCTAGCCAAATAGGAGGGAGCCTTAAACCTTACCCCTTTCAACCACGCTTGCATATAGGATGCGCCAGCCTAGTACACACGAATTTCTGCATGTTTTCTTGACCGTCGGTCGTGAGATTAGTGAACAAAAGGCCTTGTCATACATACCACTCTTGGTTTGGCAAGTACGGTCGGTGGCTGTCCAACCCCGTACGTAGAAATCCCTCACTAAAACCAGTTAGTGAGAATTTCCCTTTTACTATCTCCATGAAAAGCAACTATAAGAGGAGAGAACTTCCCGATTTTTCAAAAATGTTTTCTAAAAAACCGAGTCATTTTCAAAAATGATTTTTTCAAAAATAATTTCCAAAAATCGGAAGGTTATAAGGGCACCCCGGAATGTGTATTCCTACCCTAAACCTGTCCACGGGGCTCTCAAGTTGTTGCTGATGGTCTGTTTTCATTTGAACACCAAAAAGTGATTTTCGATTTGCATTTTATCGTCATACTCTTTTCTGAGAATTACGCAATCAATCAGCAGAAAGTATCATTTATCTAGAAAAGTCTCGCCACCCTTATGTCCCAATTTTTTCCACCACTCTCAGGTTTTTGTTGCCGAAACACACTAGCCGGTTGGGCTGGTAGGGATCATACAGGCAGACTTACTCGACCAGACTCACCTCTCATCATGCCGCCGCGACGTGCTCTTATCACAATGACCAGATAAAAGTTAATGAAGAAAGGGTTAATGATGCTGAGGGTCAACACCATGCAGCGGATCTGCCGCCCGGTCCCGTTTTACCAATCAATCCCGAGGCCCTTATTCCAGAACAGCTTTACCAAATGATACAGGGTCTGGCTCAGTCTATGAACACCATGACCAATCTGCATAGGACCACCCAGGCCCGTCTAGATACCTTACTTGCTACTCGGGCACCTGCTGAACTGAATCAACCAAATCCTAATCCCGCTCACAACCAAGGCCAAGGCCAAGGCCAACCTATTACCCCACCTCAGCAAAATGTCCTACCAGTTCCCCCAATACGCCAAGGCCCACCAGTACCAGATGCTGTCAATGTATGGCTCCATCCTGAACATAATCAACCCCGACAACACCATAACCCACTCTTCGAAGGGCATGAACCAGATCCATATATGGGGCAGTACGCTGAGTCGGTAGTTAAACAGGCTAAAGAGAATGAAGCCATTACCCTACTGAAGGAACAAATGAAGGCTCTAAACCAAAAGGTGACGGATAAGGCGGACGACATAGCCGATCTCCAAAATATGTCTATTTTCCCTGAAGCCAGGTTGTCGGTGGGTTTTAAGCTCCCTAATGTGAAAAAATTCTCGGGAAATAGCCCGCCCCATCTACATCTTAAGGCCTATGTTCGCACTATGCAGTTGTATGGGTTGAATGAGACTTACTTGGCCCAAGGTTTTCATCAGACTTTAACAGGGCCCGTGCACAGTTGGTTTCTGGGGTTGGAAAAACACAGGGTGGCCGATTAGAAGAACATTGTAAAGGAATTCATTGAGCACTACAAGTCAAATGAAGAACTGAAGGTTACTCGTAAACACCTTGAAATGGCTAAGCAGCGAGAAACTGAGAGTGTTAGTGATTTTATCACACGTTGGAGAGAGTTGGCATCACAAATGATTGACCGGGTCCCTAAGGAACAACAATTGGGGTTAATAGTCAAGAATTTTAAGCCCGAAATCAGAAATGGCATGGGGCGACAGTACTTTGAAAAATATAAAGCTTTAATGCATGTGGCCAACGAAACTGAGGAAGAACTGGCAAAGGCCGCTGATGTTAAGAAAGCCTCGTCCCAGTACAAGAAAACTGCTTCTACTATTAATCAAGTATGGTCTCAGCAAAATTTAGGGACTTATCAGAGAAGTAATTTTCAGTATCCACGAGAACAGGAATCTGCCCAAGGCCAAGGGTTTGGGAGGAGAAACAAAGACCGACATTTTTCACGTCTGCCGGCCTCACTAAGCAAAACCCTGGCCGCATTACAAGAAAGTGGAATCATACGACCATTGGCCCCCCGGGCTCCCCCCGACCCACTCCCTAATGGTTGGAGGGCCAATGAACACTGCGAATACCACCAAGGCCCAGGACACAGCACTGATCGATGCATGGCCTTAAGGCACACCATCCAGGATCTAATCGAGTCGGGAAGAATCCCTGACCCAGAGCCACCAAATGTTGTGAAGAATTCGCTACCTAACCATGGAAGGGTAATCAATGCCGTATTAGTTGAAAATGAAGAATTTGATCCCATCTCCTTGATCAAGCCAGTAAGGGAGAATGGGGAAAAGGCTGTAGTAGTTTACCATGTTGAAGACCGTGTAGGCCGGGGCTGGATAAAGGAAGAGGAAGAAAACTTAGAAACCATGTTTCGAGATATAATGAAAGAAGCTCCGCAAGTTTCAAAGGAACCAGTGTATGATTCTCGTGTTAGCAAGTGGATGTGAGAAATGAAAATACTACCCGGTCAAGGGTTGGGCAAAAATAATCAGGGCATTGCTGAGCCCATTGTTGTCAAAACCCAACTACGCCGGCAAGGTTTGGGTTACCAGGAAAGAAAAGTGAAGATTGGGCAAGATGCTCCCAGTAAGAAGTGGTCCATCTCAAGAAAAATAATTCGAGCACATGTTGATACAATCAGTTTTGACTGGTCAAAGGTAGCTGCAGAATCTAATGTGGCTGAAAAGGAAAATTTGGCTAAGTGGGTACAACAGCTCACACGATCAGTGAAGGTTTATCAAACCCAAGAAAAGGGAAAGGAAGAAGGTAGGAAGGAAGCAGCTCAATCCGAAGAGAGCCAAGTTGTTGAACAGCTGAAGAAAACGCAGGCTCAAATCTCCATTTAGGGCCTGTTGGTATCATCCAAGCCCCACAGAGGAGCATTTCTCAAGCTCATGGATGAGGCCATAGTCCCAATAGAATCAACCCCGGAACAACTAGTAGCAATGATCGGGACCCTAAGCCTACAGAATAGTTTGTCCTTTTCGGACGAAGACCTATCACCACTAGGGAGGAACCATGATCAAGCACTCCACATATCTGTTGAAACTAGAGGAATGGTAGTCCCGAAGGTACTCATTGACAATGGGGCGACTATAAATGTCTGTCCACTCAAAACCTTCAAGGCTTTAGAACTCGATGAAAGTAGCTTGGGAGAATCCCTGGTAACGGTAAAGGCATATGATAACACCAAAAGGGCAGTATTAGGGTCTGTCGACTTGAACTTACTAATTGGGCCGATCGATTTCTCTGTTGAGTTCCAAGTTATCGACATACCATCTAGCTTTCACTTATTGCTCGGACGCGCATGGATACATTCGGTAAGGGCTCTTCCGTCTTTTCTACATCAAAAGATCAAGATCCCGATAGGAGATGAAATTATCGTGATACATGGTGATTGTGACAAAACCATAATGCCTAAAGACACGCCAGTCTTAGGCATAGGAAGCCAAGATGTACAGTTAGGGGGTTTCCAATATGAACCGAGGGTACATGCGTTGACCTCACAGAAGATTACTTACCTACCACCCGAAACAGTACCGTTTTTGAATGAGCAAGTAGTAGCAATAATGCATACCATGGGCTATATGCCAGGTCGAGGATTGGGAGATAGACAGGTCGGGATAGCTGAGCTGATCGAACCCTATATGCAAGGAAGAAAATGCGCCGGGTTGGGTTTCCCATGCGACACAGAGGGTGAAATCTTGGGTGATTCGGGTTGCGAAATGATCAATACCTCCCTCAATGGGTTTTTTGTAAAAGAGGGGGAAGATTTTCCATTATGTGGCTTCCAAGAACCATGGGTCAATTCAGAAGGTAACAGAGTTTCGGGTTTTGAAATCCTTTTTATTGAAGATCTATACTACAAAGAAAGCCAGATGCACGATACCGAGGGTCGGGGTCATGACATAAAGCTTCAGGATGAGAAAAATGAGTTGGAAGATATAGCAAGTATAATATCGAATATTAGATTCCACATTGAATCAGTTTCCAAAAAGCCCAATGCTTTACAAAATCACTTGTTTCATTGTATCTATTATTATCAAACTCTCTTTTTCAAATCACACACACACACTTATTTTCAAAATCATGGGTGAATTAGGAAACACATCGTTTTCATCCCAACCCCAAAATCCCGATTTCTAAGGCAAGCACGAAAAGCTGTAAAGTAATAGCAATAGCATGCAAGAACTGAATTATAACACACACATATCCTACTCATGAGACCGAAAGGGCGAATTGGGTGCCTAACACATTCCCGATTCGTAACTTAATCCCCGAACCTTCGAATCAACTGGTTTCGCATACATTGTGTATAAAAGGATATTTAGTCCATAAATACGTCTCTTTTACACAAACCTTTTTTGTTTGTTTAGTAAAACAAACTGGCGACTCTTATTCTTTTCAAAACCGATTTCCAAATCAACAAACGGAATCTCCGTCCACGAGGACCCCCGGGCGTCGAGAACGCGGGTTCTCACACATATATATAATTTAAGGGCTAGAAGAAACTTTTGTTACCTTCCCGACGATATATATAAGAAAGAAAGGGAGAAAATATGAAACGGCGGAGAAAACTCCGACGATAATTGGCTTTTTTTCTTCAGATATTTTCGAGAATTCAAATTCAGAATAAAACACGTCGAGTGTTGTGAATAGATTTAAAGATTCCTCATAAATCAGACGAGATAATAGATTGCACTAATTGAGATTTCAAAGATCAGAAAATCATAATGTATATAAAAGATTTTTTTTAGTTATAAATTGCCTCCTCTCAACCTTGGGGGTGTTGGCCTATTTATAGTGCTCATGAGTGATTGCCGCACAACATTCTCCAAGAAGACGAAAATGTCGCATAATATTTGGCCAGGTGTCACACGGTTGAAGTGACCCCTCTGACATACTGATTTGTCATGAAGTTGTTGGTCTATTTTTGTAGAACTTGTCGTGCGATAAATGGGGGATTGTTGTGTGACAAACCCTACTTAAATATTGTTTGGCTAAACAAACCTCCCGGAGCAGTTTCTGGTGTTCGGGTGGCCCCCGGACTTCAAAAGAGTACTGTTCTTGATAATTTTAATGTTATTACATGGGTTTTGGATTGAGGTGTCTACAATATAATTCATGAGGTTAACGGGTCGGATCATAACAGAAATAAGATATTAATAATTAAAGTGAGAACCATAGCCAATAGAGTATCTAGATGGGAGAACACTGTAACGTAACTCTTGTGGTGAAATAGGAACGGTCTTTGGATATGAAGTGGGGATGCGAATGCTCATAACACATTACGAATAATCTAGTGGTGAAGCCTATAGTCGACCAAACATGGAGATTTATAATGAACTAAAAACAAAGAGGCGATGATGAATGCTTGGCTTATAGTTATCGACTCTCGGTATAAGCATGAGATCGTTGAGGATAAGTTTCGATTCATCGTATAAAACAAATCAACCTTAGCATGGCAAACCGTAAGAAACTAGAGATCAATTACAATACACCTAGAACACCATTTCTTAGAGCAACGCGTATTCAGGGAGGGGTCGAATATAAGAATTGGTGAGGATGAGACTGGTTAATACATGATATAACTTCCAGTGACTAGGATAGGAATCCTAGTAGAGGTCGGCATGCATTTGTGTATGGATTGCATTGCATAGCATTGTTTAGTAAAGTAATTACTTTCTATAAAACCTGCGCGTGTCTATGTTTGCTATATGTACTGTCTATACAGAACCTTATAGTTCCCACGGGGCTCGGATTTGGCCCATTCCCCTTTTCTAATAGTTTTATAGGTTGGGCTTCGGGGATTAGAGCTCAGCGTGTCCGTCTAAAAGCCTCTAATGTCTAAGACTTTTGTAGTCCTTAGATTAAAGACTAAGTTGTATAATTGTATTGTATACGAATTTTCGTTTATAAACTAGACTTTGATTTTAGTAAACAATGTGTAAATCGAATTTATATGAGCACTTCATATGTGGAGTGGATTTTTAAATGTGGTTGGATTCGATTACATTTGCATGAAAATTGTTTAAAACTTTAAAGGTTGGTTTTGGCTTAAACGAAATACACATGCCAAAATTTTATAAAATGGGATTTCGTTCGATCATATTTTGTTAAAAACAAATTTTAAAAGTTATGATTTTTATATTTAAAACCCTCCGTCGCGCACGGCAGCCGTGATTAAACAAGTTCCGAAGGTAAAAATTTCAAAATAGGATTCGGGGCATCACAAGTTAGTATCAGAGGTATAGGTCCAATTTTCTCCGCGGGGTTCATGGGTAGTTACGCGTTTTGGGTGAGCGTTACGTGAATATTCCTTTGAGCTTCGTGTTGCATCTCGTTAAGAATCATTCCATTGTGTATTAAACCCTTTTCTCATGTCCATTATATATTCAATTCTTTCGGGTTGTTTTATCTTAAAGACATAAGTGTTGTATTTCCTTCTACCGTGAGTGTTGATGTTGGTAACGACTCCACTTTCGGAATAATGGAAAAGTTGATTTAGCCATTTAAACTAACAAGTTCGAGATCATTTCCTTTGGTTTGCGTACCACTAGCGTGGAGCCTGAGTCTCCAGCCCATATATATTCCATTAGTGAGGCATCCGAGCATAAGAATAAACGTTGTCCTCATTAAGTGTGTAATACCCTGTAATATAATTAAAGCAAATTAGACATATAGTAATCTCAATTAAGTGAAATTTTTGAAGAGTTTAGGAATCTTGGTTGAGTATGGACAAAATTGTAAAATTTCATAAGTTTAGTATGGACTAAAATGTAAAGTTGCAAAAGTTCAGTGTTAAAATAATAATGTTATGAAACTTTAAGGTTAAATGTCATGATTAAGCAAACGTTTATGTTTTTCTTTTTTCTTAACACCACCGACCTTCCTTGCCTTAAATTTAAGCTTCTCCATTTTCTTCTTTTCATTCATTGTAGCCTAGAGAAAGGGATAGAAAAATAAAATAAGTACAAAATCTTACCTCTTATAAATTGGTCATCCAAATTCCACCGAATCGAGTCGAACCTTAAGGTAAAGTTGTTCTATACATCGAGGGCTGTGCAGGAGTATAAGAATTTTAGAGTTATAATGGTTGGGATTCGGGTTATCATCTTAAATTTTAATATTTGGGCTAAAAATTTTGAGGTATGGGTTTAATTATTTTTAAATCCTGATAATATGATTTTATTCTATATAAATTATTATGTTTTAATTGTCTTTGTTTTAAGACTTATTACATGACGAGGATGATGATATTTTATGATTTATAAAGACATGGGCATGTGATTTGAAGCAATATATGCCATTATACTTGATATATATGTGTTATTTGATATATATGAGGTATACCTTGGATGTATAGTGTTGTACATTGATGAAATTGATTAATTGATGAATTATATACATCAAAGGACATGTATAGAGATTTTTTGTAATTATATAACATAAGTTGTTTAAAATGTTCATTTATGAGCATGTTATGCATATTGTGCATCGTTATTGTGTCAACTGGACTCTTGGAGATCTTTCGACAAGCTCGAACTGTTCTTATGGCCAATCATGTGGGCATATATCTTTCATTTATGGTGCCGAAAGCTTCTTATGTCTGTTGTATCGTTCTGGGATATGAAATGATCCTGTGACGGATCCGATTATGATTTTTATTGTGGCCCTTCGATGATGAAGGGAATATGTATTGAGTGGTGTTTGCCGATGTGAAACTAAGAAAGGCTCGGTAGCCTTGGGTTGAAAATCTCTAAACCCCGAAGGACAGCAATGAGGTCGGTTGTCTACAGCCAGCGGTGAGTAGCCTGAAAATCTAGACCTCAGCAAAGTACTTATGATTATGTGATATGATATGGATGGACATGTTGTCCAATTTTATTATGATATGATGATGATCTTTTATGGGCTGGATGATGTTATATCGTGATTATGTTTGGTTTATTCTCTGGGGTGGTTAGGCTCGTTCTTATTCTTATGATTATGGTTCGGCCCAGCTTCGGTATCTCTTAGGGGTGATCAGGCCCATTGTTCTTATTATTATTATTATTATTATTATTATTATTATTATTATTATTCGGTTCGGTTCGGATTTGAAATTTTCTCAGTACAATGGTTGACACAAGGGAGGTAACCTGCATATGCACATGCATGCATTATTTTATCGGTTAAGCCACGATTTATGATTATACAGTTAATTACGTTTTGTACATAATATTGCATGTTAAATTCCCCCTACTAAATTGTGAGCTCACCCCATTTTATGTAAATAAATTCAAGTATCCAAGATATGAATAAGACAGAAAAAGCGACTGGGTTGGGAACGAAGTAGAAGCCTCTGATACCGACTCATTTTTGTTGTACATATCTGTGTAAGGCAAGCCACAGCTAGCTTAAGTTGTTGTTTACCTTGCAATACATGTTAACATGGTTTGTATGTCTCTCAGATTGCATGTATGTGTATAGATACATATTACACTCATGTTTTATATTATCACCCACAATATGAGTATCAGGGTTGTTTATTCCAAGCTATGTGATTTTCTTGAATTTATTGTTTCATTATTTATTTTAGACCTACTTTAGCTTATCTAAGGTGGGTTAATAATGCTCCAAGTCTTAATTACGGGTGTTATCCTACTAATTAAGGCAGGGGTGTTACAGAGTGAGTGACATTAATTAGGTTGTAACTGACAGTGAGCCGTTAGTCAAGTGTGATCTCCGAGAGCCAGTCGTGGGAGCCCGGGAGGTTCCTCCATATGTAGTCATTACCGTAGTGATTATCCTAGATGAAAGGAGAGTTGTTCAATCAGACTAGCGCAATTGAAGCATGGTAGAGCCAGTGGTCTAAATATTAACATGTCATCGCGTGAGTGTGTGAGAATCCCAACGGGGCCCCCTCAGCCGTTTCGGCGCGTGACGTTGTTCTGAAAGGTTTTAAAGTCGCCAGTATGTTTTTCGGAAAAACGGACATAAGTGTTTTTTGTACCTTTTTTTGGTACAACACTGTCTGCACAACTAGATCTGGCACCAGCGTCGCCTTTTTGGCTTCTAAATGGACATGTTCGTTTTTTTTTTTTTTTTTTTTTTTTTACTGTTTTTGACTCAAGAATTATATTTACGGGTTGCTAAATATTCATCAAAAATAATCCTACTGTTTTCGAATGAAAATATGGCCTCTTAAACAGAAAGCTCGTACGAGTTATCAGAAAGCCCATACAGTTAATCCAATTAACCGTAGGGTCAATCAAGCATCTCTCATATTTCTCTAGTTTGTATGAAACATAACATGTACAAGCATTTATAGGTATGTAGTGGAGGTTTTTTGGATCGTATTGATCTATTCTACACACAGTTAATGCAAGAATGATGAAATGAAAAATAGTTTAGGCTGCTTTGACATTTTATACAATTTATATACAGGATATGAATAATTATAGACACATACTTTTTATTTGCAGGATATCTACATCGTATTAGAATTTAGATGATACCTTCACGAATATAGAACTTTGTTTCGGAAGAATGTATCTGTATCACAAGCTTTGGTTCGTTGATCAGTCATAATACAAATACTATAAATGAGTTACAGAGTTTTTACTCGCGTACCTATCATATTACAGTATTTTCTCTCTCTGCACTAAACTTTTGCTAGTCTAGAAATGAAGATATAATAACAATACAAGTTTTTCTCTCTTCTTTGCCTTTGTAGTGGGCGTTTTGCCCAATAATTGCAAACCTATGTTGAGAAGTTGGCATTGGCTTATATAGCACTTGATTTAGCCTTCGGTACTCGATATAACATACAGAGAATCAGATTGCCCGTACGGGCTATCCGATAGACCGTTTCAGTTGCCACATAACCCGTTTTAGTCGCCACATAACCGATTTCGGGTACAAAATCAAGTCTTCTGCACGGGCTTATGAATTTCCCGTATGGTCAATTAATTTCTAATTGTTGTATTAAGCTGATTTTTGGATATGTTGTTCCTGAAGATGTTATCTTCTTGCTGTCAAAATTTGAGCATGATCAAAGGTCGAGAAGGCCAATTGCCCGTATGGTCTTTCAGATTGCCCTTACGGTGGATTGATTGTATGGTCTTTTGGATTGCCCGTATGGTAAATGGGTTTTTAACCGTTGGATGAAGCTGATTTTTGGATATGTTGTTCCTCAAGACATTATGCAGCTTTTATCCAAATTTGAAGGCGATTGGTATTTAGGAAGGCCTCCATTTGATTATACACTTGGTCAAGATCATGAACTTTACAAATAATTTGCAGTCTTTGGGGATCCCACCATTGGATCAAGTTGAATTTTAGATATGATGTTTCCTAAGATCTCTAGTGGCTCCTCTCTAAATTTGAAAGTGATCGGAGTTCGAAAAGGCCTCCATCTTACTATTTGATCAATGTAAGACTTATATGTATAGGCCTATGAAGATCATCAACCTTGGATTAGCCAAGTTCAATTTTATCTTGTTCCAGCATGCATCTCTTGAAATTCTGTATCGCCAAGTCTGATTTTTATTTATCAGAAAGCAAGTTGCATTTTGTCTTGAAGAGTTGCAAAATGGGGTGTCTATAGAGTGTGCCTCCGGCTAGCGTTTGCTTTGGGAAGAGGTATTCCCTTCTTTCTTCATTCTATATGTGTTGCCCATTTTTATGACTTGTTGATGATCCATGTTATAATTGTGTTGTTTCCTTATGAATCCGTTTTTTTTCTTGAAAATGTGTTTTGTACTCAGGATGTGTTTTGCTACCGAGTTAGTAATGGGTGACTGTCGAGTTATATTTTAGTCAGTCGCCTGATCAACGGATGACTAACTTATAAATCTACGGTCTTCTATTGTCAATGGAAGTGAAACATGGCTCACTTGTGATAGTATCCAGTCTCATTCCTTGTGCTCACCCTACATGTTTCTTTAATTCCGAAGGGTTAATCCTGAATTTGATAATCTTTTAATTTTGAAAGAATTAATCCAGCATGATCGTATTTGTTTCCCAAGTACAATTGTTTTTGGATTCATATGAAATTAGAATGTCTGACCATTTCTTTTGGGGTGATTCTTCATTCGTATGTAGACCTTCTAAGCGTTGTCAGTTCCGGTTTAGTATCACGATACACATAGTGTTGTAGTAGTGCTTGTTATTAGTTGTAGTCCTTATATTCCTAGTGACATGGGTTAGTTCTCGCATTTTTGAGTTTGAGGATAGATTTGGTATCTTTTAACTCACATAGAGCTCATTGTTGCTAGTCGGTAATCCACACGGTGTGGTGAGTTACTTCTTGACCGACTTTAATTGTGGTGGCCATTGTTGGTCATATCTTTTGATTAGGCCTATTCAGTGTTTTAGATCACGCGATTGTATACTAGCCTTGTTGCACCATATTCTTGTCATTCCACTTGTTTTAGATTTTGAGGACTAGATTTCAATCTCTTGTACGTAACTGTGGCTCATCTCTTAAAGAGGGGAGACCGTAAGTGATATTGGAATTGTGCGCATTTTCTTATCCCATACCCATCCTTATTTGCAGGACGAAATTTATTAAGGATAGGAGGTTATAATACCCCGTTCGTTATTTCACCGCATTAATCTTCATTTACTCGCTAATTTCACTCTGAGTGGTGAAATCTTGATTTATCAAGTTTCATAGTGTTCTAGCACTTTGTACTAGTTATATTAGTATACTTACACTTGTGTGAGTAATCGTTTCATGATTCGGGTGATCCGAATTTATAGTGATTTGTTAATCGTGCATTTTGGTCTTACGCGATTCGATAATTTTGTCCAATTTGGAGGTTTCGTAACTTCTTCATTTCTTATCTAATTAAGACCCTGTTTGTGTCTATCTTTAGGCTTGATCCATTCTACAACTTTCATATTTTGATCTGCCAATTCATACTCTTCGTTGGTCAAAATAGTGCACGAAGTAAGCTGGTTAGCGAAATCTGATCGTTAGGATATGTTATGGCAGAGCATTTTCTTCAACGAAATATGGGATTTATCCATCCGAATTTTGGAGAAACTTCCTCTTAGGAAGCTGTAGATCTTTGAATTACCTTTTCGTGGACATAATGATTACCCCAATCAAAGTTCCGAGCAAAACGTTATAACAAAATTACTAATAGGACTTCAAGCAATTGTCCTATGATCAGTCACAGGTTGGTTCAGTAACCAGTCATAGCCCCTCCAATGGGTTTTGACCATTTTAAACTAGATATTTATGTTCTATTACCCATCCCATTCCCTATTTTGAGCTACACCTATAGAACCCTCTAAAGAGAGAAATATAGCTTCTTTGAGAGAGATCTTCACCCACACATCTTCACCACACAAAATCCCCACCAAATCAACACCAACTCATCCTTAACACATTACTATTCATCATCTTCCCCATCCTCCATTATTGGAACTTGAAGGTCTTTAGGGGAAATTCGGGATTCATTTGATTCGGCTCAATTCACCACTCAATCTTCAAAGATAAAGTTTCAATAAGGTGGGAACAATATTACTCAAACTCTATTTCAAATTATTATGTGTTGTATTAGAGATTTTTATACAAATGGAGAAACTTCATATGAACCTTAGGTTGGTTGCATTCCACATAGGTTGGGATGGATTAAGCTTTAATTGGTAGTTAGTATTGATGAGTTATAACTTTGATTGAGTTATAACTTTAATTGCACGATTTAACAAGTAAATCTAGGTTTTAACTTAAGTATATGAAGATTCATGATGAACCCATCTCATAGGTGCATGTATGAATTAAAAATTGGGAGTTTGGGGATTGGTGCCTCGTGGATGCTTAATTGTGGGTTATAAAAAATAAATATACCTACATATGTCATCGGTTACAAGTATAGGGCATTATCCCTGGGATTTGTACTAAAAATCCACTAAGGTGGAATCATATGTAACAACGTTTGAGTCTAACGCTTTATATAGATCATTGTTATGACTAGTGATCAGAACATGACTTTGATACATCCTAGAAATTCCATAAACGTAAATTGATCAGGCATAGGTTGTTATTCATAATCATACGAGGTTAGGGAGCCGTAAGTGGACCGGTTAGGCGAGACATTAGGAAAGCTAATGCTTGGCTTGATATTATGACATGAGGATGACGATAAGATCCACACGGCTTTAGTATCATACACATGCGACACATGATTAGATGTAAAGTATGGATAATACTTTAGTGGACCACAAAACATGAATTACAATAGGATGATAAGGCTACAGGATATAAATGTGATAACGGTGATTATGATGATAAATGAACAAAGCATAATTGTATAATTGTGTGGGCTTGCTATCCATATATACATATTTATAAATTATGATAAAGCCTAAGATGTGAATTGCCTTATCAGCACCACGTAAATAAGTTATACTTCTTATATCATTGTTATTCTGTTATTGGATGGCTTCCATGAATATAGTAATGCGTATATTGTGCGATCCATGGTTGGACCTATGTATGTATAAAGTGTGATGATGCGATTGCATAGTCCATGTGAGGTCCCGGGTTGGTCTCTAAAGATTGGGACCTTATGTTGTGACAGAGTACCCCTGGGTGAAAAAGCCGAAACCATGCATGGAAACTAACGGGAGGCCCTGCAGCCGCATGAGTGAAGGGCTACGAAATGCAGACATGGTGATGCTTGGACAAATACGGGTATTATTATGATTATTGAGATTACAATGGTTATTGAGATATATGTCTCGGATGACATGGTTGATTATTGAGACTACGTCTCGGATGATACTGATATAACACAAAGACATATGTGGTGGTGATCTTAATAGATGTTATCATGTTATATCTTTTATTATTTTATGTATGTATTGTCTCAAAAATTTATATATATATATATATATATATTTGTGAACACCTCATTATGCGACCCAGCAAGAATTCCGAACTCTAGAAAAACGAGCACTAGTGCAGGCATGAGCATTTCTAGATGCATACATATTCTTTACATGTGTTACATGTCAAAGAAGGAAGCTGAAAGGACACCCGGACGAGAAGTTACGAGAATTACTAAAAACTGTCAGAACCGAAAACCGTCAAAACTCCTGTAAACTTATGAAATGAGAGTTATCCATTTCTGATCAGCCTCAAAATTTTAGGGTTGTTATATATTACCATAAGGAGATACATACTCAAAATTTAGCTCAATCCGACTGTAGGATCTCCGAAAATTCAAAAATCAGGAGTTTACTTCGGGTAATTGAAAGACAACCTTCCCAAAGTTCAAATGAGCTCAAATGGTTAGTAGACAGGGTATATGATGAGGAACAACATACTAAAAAATAAGATCGATCCGATAAGCCGTTTGACAGGAATGAGAGAAACCGCCTACTGATACACACACCTAGGGGTGTGTCCCCACGACACACAATGGTGTATGTCGGGTAGACACATTCAATAGAGCGTGTGTCCCCACAACACACACATGTGGATTGCCGGATATAAAATTGTTTTTTATATCTTAAAATTAGTCCATATGACATATTTAAACCCTGTTTTCAAAACCAAAGGCGTAGAATGAGCTGAAACCGGCCAATTTTAAACATATTTTTATCAATTAATCCTGGTTTTATCAGTCTCGGTTTACGAAGTAATCAATACACGTTTGTACTCGATTTAATCTATAAATCGCGGTGCTTACCTAAATATCTAATATGAGAGTGCTAGATTCGCCAATGCCGGTTTAAATTATTAAACTGTGATTCACTATTGACGAACAAATTTTGAGGATTGCCGGATATCCGATTCCAAATCGAATTAGCTTCCGAAAAGTCCTAAATCTTTCCAAAAACACTTGTTTTGCTATCTATCATTATAAAGATCATTTTTTTCAAATCACACACACTGACTTCTGAAATCGAATGGCGAAATACGAAGCACGTGGTTTTTCATCCCCACCCCAAAATCTCGTTTTTCCTAAAATTATGGGTTGATTTACAATTACACTAATTAGATTGCGAATGTTCAATTATAATTCCATGCATATCCTACTTAGAGAGACCGAAAGGGCAAATTAGGTGCCTAACACCTTCCCGATTCATAACTTAATCCCCGAATCTTCGAATCAACTGGTTTTGCATTAATATTGTTTAAGAGGTCTTTTAATTCATAAATGTTCCTCTTTTACATAAACTTTTGTTTGTTTAGTAAACAAACTGGCGACTCTGATCCCTTTGCAAATCGTCACATTTTCTCTATAACAAAATGAACTGTTTTCTAAAATTAAACTGGAAAGCCGGAGGAATCGCCGCCGAAGGGGGCCGGCGACAAAGCGCAGGTTCTCATAGTGGCGACTCTTCTGGGAATTTTTTTTAAGAGGATTAGACTCTAAACAATAGTAGAATATGCGTGGATAATCGTTTATGTTTGCATGTTTTCCTATTCGGCCTTAGTTTTAGGATAACATAAATGCGATCTAGGTGGACTCCTTAATTCCCTTTTGCTTGCTAATTATTGTTTGAGAAAAATCTTTTCATAATTAAAATTTGAAAGTAATCGAACAAATCTTAAAGCGCTTTTCATCATAATATACCTCCATAATTGTTATTTTGCACGCACGCACTACCATTATGCATTATCGTGAGTGTAAATTTTTTGTATTTAACCTGAAAATACTGCTTAGTGAGTAGGGAGTTGGCTCGTCTAGGTCAACATAAACCGAAAGCTCTTATTTTCACTCTATTTGGTCAAGTACCAATCGAGGTATATCGAGTGACGAGAACACTCATGTACCCGGGGCGTATATCAAAAGGTCCTTGCACGTACTCGCCTTTGGGATAGCAAGACATAGCCAAATAAGACGGAGCCTAAACCTTTCCCATCAAACCACGCTTGCATATAGGATGCGTCAACCTAGTACACTTGAATTTATGCATATTTTCTTAACCGTCAATCGTGAGATTAGTGAACAAAATGCCTTGTCATACATACCAACTTTTGGTTTGGCAAGTATGGCTGGTGGCTGTTCAACCCTGCCCGTAGAAATCCCTTACTAAAACCCATTAGTGATAATTTTTATGTCACTATTTCCATGAAAAACAACTCTAAGATGAGAGAACTTCCCGATTTTCAAAAATATTTTTCAAAATATTTTCCAAAAATAAGTTGTTTTCCAAAATGAACTTTTCAAAATTGATTTCCAAAAAATTGGAAGGTTATAAGGGCACCCCGGGAATTCATATTCCTGTCCACAGGGCTCTCAAGTTGTTGATGTCGGTCTGTTTTTGCCTAAATACCAAAAAGTGGTTTTCGATTTTATTTTCCTGTCGAGTCATAGTTTTTCGAGAATTATGCAACCCATGGCAAAATATTAATTTTTTGGTTAATCCTTAATTTCTTTCTCCCCATTCTTCACCACACTCAGATTATCTAATACGCCAGATGACTCATGAGATCAGACTCACCATCGATCATGTCTCCTCATTGTAACACCAAGCTACCGATCGATCAAACCGGGGTCAATAATACTGAAGGTAATCACGATGAAACCTCTCGTGCAGCGGATCCGCCGCCTGGTCCCGTCCTCCCACAAACTGAGGGTGGTACCTTAACCTTTGAACATCTCTACCATCTAATCCATGATCTAATCCAACCTATAGCCATCATGAAGAATCACCAAGCAGCCACCAAAGCCCGTCTTGACGCCTTAATCACTGTCAGAACACCTGTTGAACCAAACCAACCCGAACCAAATCTAAACCCAGTCGAAGGCCACTAAGCCCGAGGTTCTGCAGTTCAACTTAACAACCTCCAACACATTCCCCTAGTTCAAGCGAACGTCAACCCCTCACCCACTGTACCCCTTGCCAACGTCAAAGTACCACCGGTGCAAGATCCCGAAGCCACCTGGCTGAACCTTAAACATAATAAACCCCTTCAAAACTGTAATCCCCAAGCCATTCTTAACGAAGATCCAAACCAGGATCAATACCCCGAAACCATAATCAATCAGGCCGAAGAGACCGAGGCTATTACTACGCTTAAAGATCAAATGAAAGCTCTAAACTAGAGGGTGACCGAAAATGCTGATGACATCGTCGATCTCCCAAAACCTATATCTATACCGAGATGCCCGTTTGCCAATTGGTTTTAAATTTCCTTACATCGAGAAGTTCTCGGGGAACACTCCACCTCACCTACACCTCAGAGCCTATGTCCGTACTATGCAATTGTATGGATTAAAAGAGGATCACTTGTCCCAAGGTTTCCACCAGACTTTCACTGGACCAGCCCACAGTTGATTTTTGAGTTTAGAGAAGTACAGGGTAGCCGACTAGAAAAGTATAATGAAAGAGTTCAAAGAATATTATAAATCTAACGAGGAGCTCAAAGTCACCCGTAAGAATCTCGAGATGATAAAACAGAGAAAAGATGAGAATGTCAATGACTTCATCATTCGCTAGAGGGAGTTAGCATCTCAATTAGTCGATAGAATTCCCGAGGAAGAGCAGTTGGGGATAATTATCAAGAATTTCAAGCCTGAAATCCGAAATGGCATAGGTCACCAATGATTCGACCGATACAAGGCCTTGATGCACGTGGCCAATGAGACCAAGGAGGAACTTACCCAAGTTGTCGAGGCTAAGAAAGCAATTTCTCAATACGAGAAAATCACCCCAGCCATCAATCAAGTCCAGTCGTACCAAAGCTCAAGTCCTCGTAGGCAAACCAGCTTCCATTATCCACAAGAATAAGGGCCAAACAAAGTAACAGTAGGAAGAAGCACCATCCCTTTTCATGCTTATCGACTTCGCTGAGTCCAATTTTAGCCATGCTACAAGCTGAAGGTATTATGCAGCCGCTAGCTCCTTGTACACCCCCCGACCCAGCTCCCCCTGGCTGGAATGCCAATGAACACTGCACTTACCACCAAGGATTCGGACATAACACTGATAATTGTTGCGCCCTAAAGCATACTATCAAAGACTTGATTGATTCTGGGAAGATTACGCCCCATTGATGCACCAAATATTAAAAGAAAGAAGCCCTAAGCAGAGGCAAACATCATTGATCCAGTTTATTTAAACTATCTTAGAGATAGGGGGAATTGAGAGAGAAAAGGAGTGAATTTGTAAGGGTTAAGGGTAGAATAAGGAGTTTCTTATCAATATACCCATTCATTTCATTAATAAAATCGAATCATTTCTTTTGAGTATCTTAATTCATGATTGCCTCTGCTTAAACTCGATCATATTCTTGAAAACAAACGGGCGATAAATCTAAATCAAAGAGTGTGAAGCTACCATAAACACGCTGAGGGTGCCATGGGTACATACACTGAGGGTACCGAGGGTACATATGTTGAGGGTGCTGAGGGTATATGCACTATGGGTTTCGACAAGAAGACTAGAACAACTCCTCAAAGACTAGCCCCACCATCATCATTCGCACAGATTAAGGGTGCCGAGGGTACATGCACTGAGGGTATCGACAAGAAGACCCGAACAGCTTTTCAAAAACTAGCCTTTCCATTCATCATTTGTACTGAGGGCCTCTACTCACACCATCACCCCCTAGTCATTATAATAGTAAAACCAGAACTTCTACTTCTGAAGGTAGAATCAAGTTAACGAAATCAATTAGTTAGCAACTAAAAGCCCATCGCTTCTCCCAAGAATCAAGTCAGTCTCGGGTAATCCACACCCACTCATAGAAAATCCAGAACATCGGTAATCCTCATAAGACTGAGGATATGGGAAAAAGCAGCAACGCGTATAAGCTTTGACAAGCCCAAAAATTAGGAAGCAAATAGCAACTTGTCAAGACAGAAGCATAACACAGGATTAGCGAAAACACGCCCGAGCCCAGCGCCCAGGGTGGCTCCGCCTTCTTCATCTAAGGCTACTCTTTCCCTCCCCTATCACAGAAGGTTTTGGAGCAGGCAAGGGAGCGAGGGACGAGCTCACTGGCCAGCTCCTTCAGCCTCCACATGAGTCAGGTATGCGTACCATTTATTTTGAGTTTATTTCTTAAAGTTCTTTGAGTATGACTTTTTTATTCTTTTCGTCTCTTCGTAGGCCATGAATATATTTTTCTCAACCTTTCATTTGGCTAAGAAAGGTTCCAGTGCAGTGGCCAACTTAGGCCTTTAGGAGGGGATCACCAGAACGCAAAACGAGCTCTATATTACCAATGGTGACTTGGAAAGGGCTGAAGATGACAAGAGGGTCATGCTGGACCAGCTGAGCAATGCCTTGTCAGAGACAAAAGGCTTAAAGAGAAAAGTGGATAGCTTCAATGCTATGTTCTTTCGCCAGGAGTCTGCGTACAAGGTGCTAGGACAAGAGCAAGGGGCAACGAAGCAGGTGGCCTTTAGTTTCAAAACCGAGCTGATAAGTGCCAGAATGGATCTCCAGGCCGCTAGGTCTACACTTGAGATGGCTCAACGGTCCTCAGAGTTAGAGCGCAAGAGGAGGGAAAACGCAGAGGTGGCTCTAAGAAATAGCTAGGTCCGAATTTTTGACCTAGAGAAGGAGCTGAAGGAGTTCCTCCCTGCAGTGAAAGTTTAAACCGTCAAAGATTTCTGCAGCACCGAGGGCCCACTACTAAGGATTTTTTATTCCTTTGTAACTGGTTTTTATAAATGCAAGGAGTTGGCACTGCAGCGGCCAGAGGAGCTCGAGGAGTTAGAAGACCCTTCAGAGATCGAGATGACTCCTGAGTTGGAGACCAAGATCGCAGAGAAGAGAACCGACGCTCTTGCCGTGCTGCAGCTAATATGAGCTGAGGAGCCTGATGTCAGGGCCGGCCCTGGGGCAGGGCAGGCAGGGCGACCGCCCAGGGTCTAAAAATAAGAAGGGGCATCAAATTATTTGTATATGTATGTATATATATATAAAGTATATGTTAAAAAATATTAAATAAATAAAATATCTTTTCAAAAATCTTTATTTAATAAGGTAACTTTCCAATAAAATGGCGCAAATTTTCAAAGTCAGTCTCTTCGTCTAGCTTCACCTATTTTTCATTGACCAAAATTAAGAAAAACATAGCTGTGCCTATTCTTTTATTATTCTTCAATCTTCAGCTCTTCCTTTTGCAATTGCTTATTGCCCTCTTAGCGTTATTTTGGAGCAACTAAAAGCTTTTTGGAAGATAAAAATGAACATGAAGGTTGAAGATGTAGCATATAGGTGTTTGAATTATCGTTGCATTGGTTTTGAAGACATGTAAACTCGTACATTCTGAAATGAAGTTTGTAAGCACTTTCAATTTTTAATTGCAATGTGTTTTTGGTGGAATACAAAGATTAATTGTTTTTTAATATAAAAAAATAATATATTTATTTATAAGAAGGGCATCATTTTATAACTTCGCCCAGGGCCTAAAATTGGACAGGACCGGCTCTGCCTGATGTGCTGACTAAGTGGGAGACTGGCAAGCCCTCCCCTTCGAGGTCCGGTGTAGGAGCTGGTGACGGCAATGAAGAGTAGTTTTGATAGCTCTCTTTTATAGAAATCTAAGGCCTATGTAACTATCTTTTATCAATGAAATGAATCATTTTTTGCCAGTTTGTGCTTTTGTTTTTTGCTATCTCTATTTTGTTATGCCTTAACTCTTGTTTCTGCTTTTGTCTAAGTTGTTTTTGTGAGATGTAGCAACGAGCCCAATCGGTACTGTAATGCCCCCATAACATAGATAAAGCTAAACATATGCAAGCAAGACAAATAACATGCCTCAAAAGTGGTCTTTCAAACAGAGTGTAAGTGTGCTTCTGCGAGCTAGACATTTACTAAACTGACCTCTTTGTGAGAGTTTTTTTTCCCTTTCTTTGTTTTAAAAACATAGTGTAAGTGTGATTCTGTGAGCTGAACACTTACTAAACTGACCTCTTTGTGAGAGGTTTTTTTTCACAAACAGAGTGTAAGTGTGCTTCTGCGAGCTGAACACTTACTAAACTGACCTCTTTGTGAGAGGTTTTTTTCACAAACATAGTGTAAGTGTGCTTCTGCGAGCTGAACACTTACTAAACTGACCTCTTTGTGAGAGGATTTTTTTTTCTCAAACAGAATGTAAGTGTGCTTCTGCGAGCTGAACACTTACTAAACGGACCTCTTTGTGAGAGGTTTTTGTTTTTTTTCCAAACAGAGTGTAAGTGTGTTTCTTGCGAGCTGGAACACTTACTAAAATGAGTGTAAGTTATAAGTAACAAAGTATCAAGCAAAATATTCCATTCACATTCTTTTGGATGAATCTATTACAAAAGGTACAAACTGTCCTAGCTCAAGGATAATATCTCTTGAGGTGTTCTGTGTTCCATGGCATCATGAGCTCCATGCCGTCTATAGTTCTCAAATAATAAGTGCCTGGTTTACAGACTTTGGTGACCACATAGGGGCTTTCCCACTTAGCAGCGAGCTTGCAATATTTAGAAACTTTTGTTACCAAGGTGACTTTTCGGAGCACTAAGTCGCCAACACTCAAGCTTCGACGCTTGACCCTTTTATTGTAACTTTTGATCATACTTCTTTTATATGCCTCTTCTTTAATTCGAGCTTACTCTCTCTTCTCTTCAAGGAGGTCTAGGTTAGCCAACAGGTTCTCGTTATTACGAGCTGAGTCGTGAAGGTTGATTCTGTAAGTTGGGACCCCATCGGGATGACTGCTTTAGTTCTGTAGATTAGGGAGAAAGGGGTTTCACCTATTAGGCCCCTAATTGTGGTTCTGTAAGCCCATAGTACCGAGGGGAGTTCTTTAGACTAGTTTCCCTTGACATCATTGAGTCTCTTCTTCAACGAGCTCAACAAGGTTCGGTTGGTGACCTCTGCTTGGCCATTGTCCTGAGGGTGGAAAGGTGAGCTGTAGTGGTTTTCGATTCCATGTACTTCACAGAAGTCCCTAAAGAGATCGCAGTCAAACTGCTTTCCGTTATCAGTGATCAGTACTTTTGGGAGACCAAAGCAACAGATGATGTTCCTCCACACGAAACTCTGGATCTTCATGGTGGTGATCGTTGTCAATGCTTCAACCTCAGCCCACTTAGTAAAGTAATCGATGGCTACTACTACGAACTTGGTCTGTCCTTTGCCTAGTGGAAAAGGTCCCATTATGTTCATACCCCATTGAGAGAAAGGCCAAGGGCTGCTGACGGGGGTCATGAACTCAGCGGGGAGTTGTTGGATGTTGGCGAATCGCTGGCACTTGTCTCATTTTTTTACCAGTTCCTTTGCGTCTTTTAGGATGGTGGGCCATAAGTAGCCTTGTCTGCCGACTTTGAGCGCTAGTGAGTGAGCTCACGAATGCCCTCCGCATAGGCCTTCATGAATCTCCAGCAGGGCTACTTGGGCTTTGTGCGGGTGTAGGCAGAGCATAAAAGGGAGGACGTACCCCCTCTTATACAGTATTGCTTCGATGACCACATATCTGTTGGACATATACTTTATTCTTTTGACCATCTTCATGTCTTCAGGGAGAGCTCCATCAATAAGATAATTCAAAATCCGGTCAATTCAGCATTTGCAGATTTGTACTGGGGCTGTGTCCAGCTCCATGGGCTCGTCTATGGCTTTCCTTTCTAGATATTCAACGTGCTCCCCGCTTGGTAAGTCTGAAGTTGTGGCAAGCATGGCCAGGCGATCTGCTTTATTGTTTTGAGCTCGTGGGACTTTAATGAAAACTAGGTTAGAGTACCTCTGAGCCACCGCTTTGGCTTTTACTAAGTACGCGGCCATGCATTATTCTTTTGCCACATTGTGACCAAGTATTTGGCCGATTACTACTGTGGAGTCATTGTATACCACCATTTGCCTTGCTCCCAGATCACTAGCTATTCTCAAGCCTGAGATGATGGCTTTGTACTCAGCCTCGTTGTTGGAAGCCCTGAACATGAATTTTAGCGCTATCTCCAAGGTGTTAGCCTCAGGAGTAATCAGCACCACACCAGCTCTGGATCCTTGGAAGTTAGAAGTCCCATCAGCGTGCAAGACCCACATGGGTACCCCTGGTAGTAAGTTCATCGAAGTGGTAGGGGTTGAAATGTTCGGGTCCGCAAGTGGTAGTAGCTATATTGGCTCTTCAATCTAGTCTTCAGCGTAAGTGAATTCGGCTATGAAATCTGCAACAGCCTGGCCCTTGATTGAGGTCCGAGGTCAGTAGTTAATCACAAATTGCTCGAGCTCAACAGCCCATATGGCCAGCCGGCTTGATTGCTGTGGCTTGTCGAGGACTCTTTGCAGTGGCTGGTCCGTGAGCCCATCTATGGTGTGGGCCTAAAAGTAGGGTCTCAATTTTCAAAATGTGATAAGTAGAGCATAGGCCAACTTCTCTAATCTTGAGTAATTTAGTTCGGCAGCGTGCAGAGATCTGCTCGTGTCGTACACTGGTAGTTGAGCTCCTTCTTCGTTCCCCATCAGCGCTGAACTGACTACTGTTTGTGATACTGCCAGATATAAGCTCAGAATTTCCTCCTTTCTTGGTGAGCTCAGGAGGGGATGAGCTCTGAGATATTGTTTGAGCTGTTGGAAAGCCAGCTCGCATTCTTCGGTCCATCCGAAGGCCTTCTGCAAAGTTTTGAAAAAAGGGTGGCACTTGTCGGCCGCTCTGGAGATGAATCTGTTGAGATTGGCCACTCTCCCCGCTAGACTTTGGACTTCTTTTGGTTTAGACGGAGATTTCATATCAATAAGGGCTTGTATCTTTTCTGGATTAGCTTCAATTCCCCTTTGGGTGACCATGAAACCCAATAATTTTCTCCTTTTAACTTTAAAAGCACATTTGGTCGGGTTGAGAGACATGTTGTTCTGCCTGAGTATGGCAAAAGCTTTGTTGAGGTCGGTCATATGGTTCATGGCTTTAAAACTTTTAACCAATATGTCGTCGACATAAACCTCCATGTTTCGGTCTACTTGGTCCTTAAACAGCGTGCTCATCACCCTTTGGTAGGTAGCCCCTGTGTTCCTTAGGCCGAATGGCATAGCTTTGTAGTAGTACATGCCTTCATTGGTGATAAATGAGGTATTCTCCTCATCTTCTAGAGCCATCCTGACCTGGTTGTAGCCAGAGTATGCATCCATGAAACTTAACATCTTATGGCCCGTAGTAGAGTCTACAAGCTGATTGATATTGGGTAGTAAAAACTGTCCTTTGGGCATGCCTTGTTGAGGTCTTTGAAGTCCATGCACATTCTCCACTTGCCACTGTGTTTCTTTACGAGCACTATATTGGAGAGCCATTTTGGATAGTGTACTTCTTGAATGAAGCCATCTCGGATGAGTTTTTGGACCTCTTCTTTGGCGGTCGAGTTTCTTTCTGCAACGAAACTTCTTTTCTTCTGCCTTACGGGTGTGAAAATGGGGTTGGGTTGAGCCTATGTACCATGACCTCTGGATTCAGCCCCTTCATGTCGTCATGAGACCATGAAAAGACATCAGCGTTAGCTCGTAGGCACTGACAGAGCTCTTTTTGGACTTTTGGGCAGTGTTGATCACTAATTTTCAGGACCCTGTCAGGCTGGGAGGGGTCCAGAACAAAATTTTCTAGGTCTTCCACCAGTTCACCTCGGAGCTCTTTGTCTTCATCTCTGGGGTCTAAGGTGTCAATTTCCCACTTCTCCGCGTTGCTAGGCTCTCCTACCCTTAATAATTCTTCTTCGGCATCGGCCTTGACCTCAACAACCGTGATGTCTGAGGTCCTGACCTCTTTTTGTGTCCCGAACTGGCAACTACGAGCTTCGACCTGATTTTCCTTGCACTCCCCAACTCCGTGGGGGTATGAAATTTGATGGTCAGGTCGTAGGTTGAAATAGCAGCCCTGATCTCATTAAATGTTCCTCTACCGAGGATGGCATTATAATGGGGAGCTCTATCAAGTATCAGGAATTCGGCGATTGTGGTGATCTGCTTTGGAGTTGTTCTTAAGGTTACAGTGAGCTTAATTGTTCCTAGAGACTTAGTTTTTCCCCTAAAAAGCCAACCAAGGTGACTGAGGAAGGAGTCAAGTGCTCTGTGGTGAGACCTATGGCCTTAAAGGCGCTGTAGTACATGAGGTTTGAAGTGGCTCCTGTGTCAATGAGGATTCTGTGAACATTGTGATTGCCCACCATCGCTGTTACTACCAAAGGGTCGTCGTGAGGGAACTCTACTTCGCTTATATCTTCATCGCTGAACATGAGCTCCTTGACATCGTACTTCACCATTTTGGTAGGTCTGAAGCTGAAGCATTCTGCCTTCGAGCTTGAGGACTTGGCCTGTCTAATGTAGGCTTTTCTGGATCTATTGTTGTTCCTAGAGTAGGAGGATCCCCTTTCAATCATGAAGATGTCGTTTTCTGGGGTCTTTCCTTTGGCTTCAGGGGGGAGCTCCTTTCTTTTTATCCACGTATTGTCTGAGTTGTCATCTCTGAATGAGCTTCTCAATTTCTCCCTTCAACTTCCAGAAATTGTCGGTCTCATGGTAGTGGTCCTTGTGATATCGGCAATACTTGGTCGTGTCCTATTTTTCCTCAGGTGTCCTCATCTTTCGAGCTTTTGGGATCTGTCCTGGGTCTAACTGGGCATAGATTTTCCCCAAAAGGGCTATCAAAGGAGTGAACTATTGGCATGCCCTGCCATCCTTTGGTTCGGTTATGTCTGTTTCTTTCTTACTCTTCTTACCCTCTTGTTCCTGGCTGCAGGGCGGGCTGCGCCCCCTTTGGCACTTGGAAGAGGATAAAATGGTCGACAGACCTGCTAGGTTTCTTCCTTGCAAAATTTTCTCAACCTCGACCTGCTTATTGACCTTATCTAAGAGCTCATACATTGTCTTTGGTGCCATCCGCGCCAGCATCATGAGGCAGTATGGGGAGGTCACCCCCTCCATGAAGGCTGCCACCACCACTCCCTCATTTAGGCCGGTGACCATGAGGCTCTCTTGGTTAAAACGGCAAGCATATTCTTTCAGGATTTTGGTAGGTCCCTATTTTATGGTGAATAGGTGAGTGGCGATCTTGGATTGCCGCTTGGTTCCCATGAAATGTGAGATGAACTTGGTACCGAGCTCCTGTGAGCTTGAGATTGACCCCGGCAGCAAGTTGTTGCACCACGTTAGAGCTGCTCCTTTCAAAGTAGTGACGAAGGCCCTGCATATCACACCGTCTGGGATGTTCTGAAGCCCCATCATGTTTCCGTACTGCTGCCAGTGGTCCACAGGGTCGGTGGTTCCATCATATGATTCCAACGCCAGGAGTCTAAATTTTTTCGGGACTAAGCAGTTCTGAATGTGATCCATAAATCGAGATCTGGAGTCCCTTACTAGAACTGCTACCGAGCTCCCCGCCATATCACCCACAATCTTCATCATTTTCGCCATTTGGGCATCCATCTTTGTCATCAGTCTTTTCTCGAGGTCTTCGACCGATTCTCTGTGAGAAATCCTATCAAAAACGGAATCCCTAGGTTTGACTTCCACCTTTCGCCCTGGCATTCGATCTGACAAGAGGGGAGGCAGGACTACACTCGGGCTCCGATGTAGCGAAACCTCATCTGGGTGCCTCTCACGAATCATATTAATCCGCAGGTCCCTTACCGGTGTGGGGGGAGTGAGGCTGGAACTTCTTCGTATGAGGTCTCCCAATTAGAGTTGGAGTGGTGGGATTCGAGCTCACCATTTTTGCCGTGGTTCCCCTCAAATCCTCTGCCACGGCCTCCCAGTCTTTCTCTTACTGGGACTGTTGGTGGGATTGGGCGAACATCAGCAGACACGGAGGCTGAAGACGACCTACTCCTTGTGCTGACTTGGGGACTATGCCTTTGGGCCAAGAGTTTGTTGATTCAGATTTGAAGGGCAGCTTACCGTTCTTGTAAAGCCAATTTAGGGTCTGGCTAAGTTTGTCTTGAAGAAATAGTAAAATTTTTGGGTGTTTACATAGTTTTAGGAGAGGTATGTGACTTTGGTAAAACTGTCTTTCCAACATACGGCGCCAAACTGTTGGTGAGATTGATTTCAGCACCACACGGTCAATGGATTATAACAAATAATTAGAGCAGTAAAGGTAAATGTGTTGAGTTTAAGAGATTCGAGGATTTATAGATGAGGTTGGCCTCGTATGAAGATACGGGTTAATCATCCCCTGTGGAATGGAGCTAGGGGCTCGGTTTGCCTTATATTAATAATAGATTAGCAAGTATTACAAACTCACAAAGATCTCTCTAGCCATTCTATTTTCTTAATATTACAGTAAAAGAAAAGTTGAGCTAACAACAGTTTAGTCTCCCGAACAGAGGAGCTCTGAAGCCGACTATCGAGCCCTGCTTATGTCTTTCTGTGCTTGTTAGTGGTGTGTTTTTTGTCTCTCTCTGATTCTTCTTAATGGAAACTTGATTACTACTTGATTGTTGGGAGAAGTAAATGCTTCTTGCATATATATGACTGGGGGAAACGTGTGGCCAGAGCCTCCAGAGCAGGTCTGGAGCCATACTTATATTAGTACCAACGCTGTCTTTGCTTCTCCATGAATTTTGGGGCATTAAATGCGGTTGGGGGAGTTCTGCACGTCTTGCAGAGTAGGTGACAGTCATCCATGCTTTTGCTAACCACTCTGGTAGAGTGGTTGGGCGAGAGGAGAGAGAGAGAGTTTCGGAGCTCATCGAAAGAGTTCCAGAGCTCAGGCCTCAAAATTTACCGTATGTAATTGACCCTTAAGCGGGTACCCAGCCCTCGAGGAACTCCATTCTTCTTACAAAGTCATAACAGGTCTCCTTCGAGCTCCTTGTACATAAACGGGCACGGTAGCTGACATGGTCGGCCACGTGTCAGCTCAAGGTTGGCGGGGTAAATTGAATTACTAATTTTCACCATCAAACCTTATCCACTAATTTTCCAGCCATCTGTCCCAAGTCTCATTCTTCACATCCTTCCCTACCTTTTTCAAATCCCTCTTCTACACAACTCTCTCCTTCTTTGACTAGTCCAAATCAGCTTGGACTCAATCTTATTTTTGACTCACCACAAAATAAAACACTGACCCCACCGCTTTGTAGTGTTATATTAAATTAATCATGCGCTACGCTTATAAAGAATTTATTCTTACAAGGTAATATATTAGTAGTGTTATATTAAATTAATCAATAAAAGACACAAATATCATGAAAATGGTAACTAGAGGTTCATTGATTAGCCTTGCTAAGCATGCGCAATTAATCAGTTTTCAATTTTTTTTAAAGCAAATTGTTAGTTGCATAATTGGAAATTAAGGGTCCATTTGATAACAACATGGAAAAGGAAAATAAATACAATTGATTTTTGTATGAAGTTGAAAAGTAAGTTGAGACATATGATAAGATGTCTCTTCTTACTTTATGGCCTTTTCCATGGAGAAATTTTCTTTGGTGGTTGATGAAGAAAATTTTTTCACAAAAAATTATGAATGATGGAGGGCATCTATTCATAAAATAAGCATGAAAGTAAAAAAGACATCTCATCACATGCCCCAACTTATTTTCCAACTTCTTACCAAAATAAGTATTTGTATTTTCCTTTTCCATGTTGTTATCAATTACGGAGCCTAAGATTTTAGAATTAAATCCACATTACCACAAAATGACAAAAAACCAAGTTGACTAGTTAACCAGATCAAAATAATTTCCATTCTCATTTAGAGTTTCACCTGCCAAAAAGCTTTACAATGGTATGACTATCTCCTCTTCACATAGATTGGCAGGGGGCAGTTTATTAATCCCTTAGGAAATGGCGATGCAAGAATGAAAAATCTAGAATGAAAGCAAGTCTTCAAAGAATAAGAGCTCGAGGGCAGTGTGCGACTGGAATTGATTAATCCCTTGGGAGATAGTGATGCAAGTGTGACAAATCTAGATTGAAAGCAAGTGTTCAAATAAGAGGTCGATTATTGCACGTGGCAGGATTGAAAACAAGTTTTTCGAGCAGTGACTAAAATTTGAAAAAAAATGAAAATGACCTCACCCTAATTTGCTGTTTTATTTATCATGGTTCATCCCCATTCTCTATGTCGTCATCACCGCCATCATCAACTCCCTCTTCTTCACTTATACTAAAAAGAAGCTTCCACTTGGACCTTTTATAGTTCAAATAATAGGCAACTTACTGTGGCTCACCAAATCATTCAGTGAAATCGAACCCACCCTCAAGGGTTTTATGCTCAAGTACAGGGCCGGCTTGAGGGAAAATGAGACCCCAAGCGAAATTTAATAGTCACAAAAATTGGGGCCTCGTATCATTATTTTCTTCTTCAATAATATAATTTTAAAATCATAATATCTAATAATTTGAAACCAAAAAACTCCAAAAAATAGAACCAATCAATTACCGAATTTAAAAAAAAATTAAAAAAAATTAAGGCAACAATTAACATAAAATTGATAAATAAATCTTTGAATTTGTAACAAAAATATACAAATCATCTCGGTACTAATTCTCTTGCCCGACATTGTAAAACTAATTAAATTTTTTTTAAAAATGCACCTAATATTGTACAACTAATCAAGAATAAAACTTAATATCATGGTAATTGCTAAATAATCAAAAATCAAGAAATATGGAAGAAACGGAAAACAAAAAACAAAAATCAAGAAATTAGGGCTTAAGAATCTTAACCTTAATTGGTGAGTTGGTGCCCTTGGTCGGAGGCTCAGAGCCATCAACTGAGCATATATATGGATGGAGAGTCGGAGATGGAGTGACGAGAGGAAAAAAATGGAAAAAAAAAGAGGGGGGAGAATGGAAAAAAAAAAGAGAGAAAGAGAAGAGGAGAAGAAAAGTGTTGTGATTCTCACCCAATGCCAGGGATAGATTAGTCTTTTTTCTATTTCTTCTTGTCTTATTGCTGAGTCATTTTCCATTTTAATTGTGGATATGTTCATGTAATCGTTGCAAATAGTACAAAAGGAGAGATAATTTCTTTTCTTTTACTTTTCCTTTTTCCTTTTTCCTTTTCCCTTTTTCCTTTTTATTCTTTTGTCCATCCTGTTTGGTGGTCTTCTTCTTCTTGTTCTTCTCAGCCGTCTTCTTCACCATTCTTCTTCTTCTTCTTCTTTTGAGCCATCTTCTGAGCCGTCTTCAGTCTTCTTCATGGGTCTTCTTCTTCTTCTTCTTCTTCTTCTGAGCCGTCTTCTTCACAGTTCTTCTTCATCTTCTTCTTCTTCATTTTCTTCACAAATCCTTTCCCCTCAACCTTCAATTAATTTTTTTTCGGTGCCCTCCTTCAAAATGAGGCCCTAGGCATTTGCCTAGGTTGCCTCCCCCTCTGGCCGGCTCTGCTCAAGTATGGTCCCATCATCATCCTTAAAATGGGATCTCACACCTGCATTTTTATCAGCAGCCACTCCCTTTCCCACTATACGCTTCTCCAAAATGGTGCCTTATTTTTAAACCAACCCAAACCCCCTCCCACGGGCCAAATCACCACCAGCAATCAGCACAACATCAACTCCACCTCATACGGCCCCACCTGGTGCCTCTTCAGTCGCAACCTTACTTCAGAGATACTCCATCCTTCCCGGATCAAATCCTACTCCCATGCCCGCCTCTGGGTCCTCAATGTCCTCCTTCGGTCCCTCCACCATCCCAAGTCTACCGCCGCCCCGGTCAAGGTGGTGGATCATCTTCTTTACGCTTTGTTCTACTTCCTCCTTGTAATGTGCTTCGGAGACAAGTTACACAAGGACCAGATCAAGCAAATTAAGACAATACAGCGCCGTATGCTTCTCAGTTTTGCCCGCTGCAACATGCCCAATATACTCAATATATTCCAAGGACTGGGGAATATTATGTTCAGGAAGAAATGGAAGGAATTCATGGAGATGAGAGAGGAACAAAAGCACGTGTTGAGACCTCTCATTGAATCTCGAATAAGCTACAAGAAGCAGCAAAATTGGAAACACAATGACGAGGATGAGAGTGAGCGTGTGGTGGCATATATGGACAAGGCTGCTGGATCTGAGTTGCCGGAAGAAGATGGTCAGAAGAAAAAGCTGACGAAAGGAGAGTTGGTGACTTTGTGTAGTGAATTTATCAATGCGGGAACAGATACTACGTCGACTGCATTGCAGTGGATACTAGCCAATATGGTCAAGTATCCCGAAATTCAATCAAAGCTCTACAAAGAGATTGCGGGAGTAATGAGTTCAGTGCCACCGCTACCACCACAGTCAGGGGAGGAAATGGGAATTGGAGTAAGAGTGGTGAAGGAAGAAGATGTGATAAAGATGCCGTACTTAAAAGCGGTGGTATTGGAGGAGCTGAGGAGGCACCCGCCGAGTCACTTTGTGTTACCTCATTCAGTGAGTGATGAGGTGGAGCTGGAAGGGTACATGGTGCCGAAAAACGCCACCATCAATTTCATGTAGCAAAGGGATCCAAAGGTATGGAAAGATCCAATGGAGTTCATGCCAAAGTGATTCATCCTAATGAATAAGGATAATGTGTTTGATATAACAGGGAACAAGGAGATTAAGATGATGCCATTTAGGGCAGGGAGGAGGATATGTCCAGGTTTTGGTTTGTCTATACTTCACTTGGAATACTTTGTTGCCAATTTGGTTTGGTATTATAAGTGGAAGGGTGTTAAAGGAGAAGATGTTGATCTTTCAGAGAAGCAAGAATTCACCTCTGTCATGAAGATTCCATTGAAGGCCCACATATCTCCTAGAGGTTGATTAATTTTATTATATATTCAAAAAAGAAAAAAAATCATCATAAGAAAATTTAAAATCAACCTATTTCTCTTATCTTTTGATGAATGTACGCATTTTGCAAATTAGTTAGTATTATGTTTGTTTATTTCAAAATAAATAAATAAACTCTTATAATACAAAGTAAATATATATGTTAGATCACATGCACATGCAATGCGTTTGCTATTTAGATAAATCTAGTTCAAATTAAAATATAAAACAAAGATGGTAAATGATCAAGTGGATAATTAACAAATTAATTTGTTAAAAATATAAAGTCCGAATCCTTTTGTAAACATATTTTTTAATAAAAAAAGAGACCCGCAAGAATAAAATAAGCAATTCAAAAATAAATAACTTTTTATAAAAGTGTAGATATATAATTTATACAAGAACCATTCGGCACACAATGTATAGACGAAGATGCTATCAAGAGTGTGAGAGGTATTTAAGGCCATGTGCGTACGTATGGGTAAACCGATTGGGAAGCAGAAACAGTTCCCAATAACTTCCGGTAGGTGGGGGGTGCAAATGGTATTGTTGTTCTTTATCTCTTTCCTGCTTCTATTTTTTTTAATTATCTGCAATATAATTAAGGCTACGTGGCATTAATGTTTACGGTTCAATAAATAATACTGTGCTATTAAACTGAGAACCGAACTGACATTTCAATTTTATTCTTAAATCTAACCAAACTGAATCACTTGAGTGACTAAAACCAACTGGCCAGGGTTGATTCGGTTTGTCATATTTGGTCGGGTTAACCCTTGGGCTTAAATTAGAGTCTTGGACCATTGATTTATATTTATTTATTTTTGGGCTACGTGGTATTAATGTTCACGGTTCGGTTAATAAAACTGTGTGATTAAACTAAGAATTGAACTAACATTTCAGTTTTATGCTTAAATCTAACCAAACTGAACCGCTTGACTAACAAAACCAACTGGGGTTGATTTGGTTTGTCAGTTTTGATCGGGTTAGGCTTTGGGTTTAAATTATAGTTTTGGACCGTAGATTTATGTTATTATTATTATTTTTAACTTTTTAATCTATTGGAACTTCTTTTCTTGCAGACGCTTTAATTAGCATTTTCTCTTCGTAAATATTTTACTATCGTTAGGCCTTCTTTTTCACATAATTGAAAAAAAATGACACATGCAAGTAAGTCGGTTCAGTTCGACTTTTGTCAATCTTATACACCTAAAAACCGACAATAGAACCAATTTTTTTTGGTTTTGGCGATTTTTTGCATGCCTCCACTTTTAAATGATTCTTTAACCATAAAATTAGATAGAAGATAACTAAAAAGACGAAATTAATTTTATTTCTAAGATTTGTCAATTTCTATTTGGAAGATGACAAGCTAGGTGGCCAAAAGGAAGTGTCCCAACCACAAATACAAGACTAAGCTAACATGAATCCTAAGTGGCTACGTGGCTCTCTCACACACACAAAATTATATATACGTGGCTCACTTCAATTTCTCTCAATTTCTCTCTCCAATTTATTTTTTTTATTTGTTTTATTTACTTTCTTTTTATTTTTTTTAAATAGAGATCCACTTCAATAGCTATCAATGAAATTGCCGGCGACTTCAGTGACAATGGGAATTCTGATACTCTACGTTTCAGCAATCATAATCCAATATATAATTAATTTCTTAGTTTATAATGTTTTTTTTTTAACAACTTAAAAGGATTCAAATATGAAATCTCTGCTAAATAAATAGTTTCTCACAAAAATTTAATAAATTACTATGCCAATTTCATAAAGTTATAATGTTCAATGAGACATAATTTTAGAGATCAATTTTACCGTTGAAACTATATATGTATATATGATACACATAAATTTAACAAAAAGTCTAATTTACAGTTTAGCAATCATCCAATATATAATTAATTTCATAGTTTATAATGTTTAATGCATAATTAAGTGGTTGGGCAGCTTAAGTATTTAAAAGAAAATAAAGATGTGCTACTGGCCTACTACCATTAAAAAGAGCAAAAAAATCGACAACCAGGGCTCGAAACTTACAAATTGCGCCCAGGAAGAATTTCCAACTGAATGCTTTGCACTAGACATATTTAATTCTTTTATTGAACCTAAAATACTTTTAACTGTTAACACAAATTTATCTATATATATATATATAAGGGTTCAAAAAAATTGGGGCCATAGAATGTCGGGAGTCCTAGGCGGTGGTCTGGGTTGCCTATGCATATGGCCAATCTTAGTTATTTAATTATTTTTTGTACATGTATTTCATTATTATTTTTGTTGTACAAGTGCTTTATTATTTTTTTACAAGATATGTGACGTCCTGCAAGTGATGGAGTACTATCTTGGGTGAAAGAAAGGTAGCTCAAAAGGAGCATCCCACATCGGAAGATGGAGGATCCTTTGAGACCTATATAAGTAAGAAATGGTCGCTAATTAAGTACCAGGGGGTCACCCATCCTGGGTGTATCAGAGCAGACCCCGCCGAGTACGGTGTGTCGACGAGGACGTCGATTCTCTTGGGGGGAAGGATGTGACGCCCTGCGAGTGATAGAGTACTCCCTTGGGTGAAGGAAAGGTAGCTCAAAGGGTCGTGAGGGTAGTTCAAAGGGTCGTGAGCTCCCAAAAACAAAGCCGTGAAGGTAGACGTTCCGGGGCTGAGGCCTGGCTGGACGCTACCCAAAGTGAACAATATCGTACTGAAGTGAGACCGGATCGTTACAAGATAACTCATTGTTTTTAACGTACAAATAATCTATAACTTATGTTGTATAGAAAATTTATTGTTTAATAATTCGTTTTGTCTAATAAACATTTTTTAACAAAATGCCCATTATTTATTTAATCTGACTAAATCTATACTATTAATTAAGTGAGTAAGGTTTTTGGTGTCTCAATTCAAGTACTAAAATTATCTTCTAAAAATAAAGAAAATTCAACAAAAGGATTTGAACGTTTAAACTTCTCATAAAATGACTTCATTAACCACTTAAGCAAACACAATCATTTACTATTAAAGTGTTATCACTTAACTAAATCCTCTCTGTTCAATTATTAAAATGCCTTCCCCATTCTTTTTCCCTTTTTTTCATCAAGGATAATTTAGTAAATTGAATTATCTAGTGTTTGTTTGATGCATTTTCAAGTTTCCTCACACTACTCACATGAACTCCTCTATTTTGTCTCTACACCATTTATCAATCAACTATTGCTTAAAAAGAAAATACACTATTTTTGTTATACTCCTCCTCACACAGGATGCATGAAAATTAAACACGCATATATATATATATATATAAGTGTATGTTCATGTAGTTCGAGTTTTGTTTTATTTTTACAATATGATATTGTTAATTTTATACATGTATACTAATTGTTTTTTATAATTTATACAAAAATATTAAGTCATAAGTTAATGAATTCTAACTACTCATAAGAGATAACGTTCGAATTTTAGAAACGAACCAAAATTCAAAGACTAGTAAACGTTATACTTCTATTTTAAATTATCAAGGAAAATTTTATAATTAATCTACATCAAAGAAATTCGATCTCTTCAGCCACAAGCTATATTACAATGACTTGACTACTTTATACTCCCTCCATCCCAATTTAATTGTTCATTATTTTATTTTTAAATGTCCCAAAATAGTTGTCCACTTTCTATATTTGGCAAGTTATTAATTAGAATACTTTTTATTATTTTCAATATTACCCTTTAAATTATCACCATTTTTTTATTGTGGGTCCCGCCACCTTTTTTATTAGAAGAAAAGTAAAAGTCATTTTTAGAAATAACTATTTTCTCTTACGAGTAATCATTATGTCTCTTTAAATTTTAATTTTTTAAAATTGGACAATTAAATTGAAATGGATGGAGTATTAAAACTATTGGGTGGATTCGACTTAAAACTCACCGAATCAAATCTTGACATAAAATAATACGTGTGACTAGACACATGATCACACCCGCCTGTGCAAGTTACTTGAAATGCGTGCCTCAGCTTGTGCAATATATATATATATATATATATGTATGTATATATAATTGAGAGAGAGAGAATTGTTGACTTACGGGTTGCTATATATATAAGCCTAAAATCAGTATAAACTCACGGGTACATATCCTTCAATATATCACATTAGGCATTCACAAAATCACAGTCGATCAAGAAGAAATATAATAGAGAGAGAGAGAAAAAAAAGGTGTTCTTTCTTTCTCTCTCTAGAACTCTCTCAAAACTCAACCGGCCCAGGCCACCAAAATCACCCAAATCCGATCATTCTTCGCTCAACTAAATCTACAGTTGAGGGACTAATCGGAACCTTCCGCCGCCGTGACCCACTGTAATACCCCCGGGGGGTATGTCTCTCTTTCCTTGATTCCATATATTTCTTTCTTAATCAGAGATAAAAAAAATTTATCTTTAAGAGAATCTGGGCATTATGGCCCTCCTTGAGCTCCCTCCTTTTTTTTTTTTTTTTTTTTTTTTTTCTTTAAGAGAATTTGCTTCACACATTACTTTTTTCTTTTTTGTACATAAAGCCATCATTATGTTTTGTATATAAGTCAATATTTTTTGTGATTTTTTTTCCCTACATATTGCAATACAGCACTGCTTTATATTTATATTATAAAATATTAAATTTGATCAAATTTATTTTTAAAAAGTATAAGAATTTAATAGTTAAAAATATACATGTTATAATGTACATTAACTCTATATTATTGGATGGATTTTATACACACATCAAGATGTCACATTAAAATTAAAACAATTACACTAATAATATACACACAACAAATTTTCACACACCAATAAGTTTTTTTATATTAAAAATGCCATAATATAAAATAAAAAATTCAAAATTTAATAAAAATTTAATATTTAAAATCTACTAATCAAAATCAATTAAACAAGATCCATCGTGATTATAGAATTATGTAAAAATAAAATAAAATTATTGAATAATATTTAACACCAATAATATACATAACGTAAACTCTTATACACCAATAATTTTCTTTATATTAAAAATGCCATAACTTAATATACACAAAATTTAATATTTAAACTTTACTAATCAAGAAATTTAATAAAAATATAAACAAGATCCATCATGATTGTAAAATTATGTAAAAAAAATAAGAAAAATTATTGAATAACATTTAACAACAACAATATACACACAATAAATTTTCACACACCAATCAAGGTCAATTAAACGAGATCCATTATGGCTATAGAATTATGTAAAAATAATAATAATAATTATTATTATTGAGTAATATTTAAGAACGTATTTTATGTATTCGTACATTATTGATCATCTTATTATGTCGTTTTTAGGAGTGTTCATAATATATCAGTCAAATTTTTGAACTATTTTCAAATCATATCAGAAGACGTGATTGAATTATTTTCACATATGGCATTGAGTTCAAATTTTTGAACTATTTTTAAATCATATTAGAAGACGTGATTGAATTATTTTCACATATGGCATTGAGTTTAATTTGTTAAAAACTTATTTTGTCGAGATTAAAATAAGATCAAAAAATTTGATTAAAATATTCTTTAAAAATTAAAATATTCTTTAAAAATTAAAAATAAGTCGGTCAAATCCGGTCTACTCCTAATTTTTCTAGCATGAAGATATATTGAATCTAAGTTTGTCGATTTAGATTTATCACACGGTACTCCTTTTTATTTTATTATCGGTCCTTATTTAATTTACCGTACCGGATGGCACGGGTATGTCCTAGTATATATTATTAGATCGTGTGAATATTGGCTTTGTTTGAATGGGCTGAATTGTAGTGAAAAATGAGCATTGACAACTAGTTTGACATATATAAAAACAGGTCATTGAAAATGGGTTGGGTCGGAGTAAAAAAACATACATTATACCCAAATAAAATGGGCCTATTAAAAAGGCCCAGACCAGGTGAACTGACTGAACCTGGACCGTTTAAACTGGTTCGGTCTACTTCGATTTGCTCCGGTAACTCGGTCCAGTCTGGTCTAGAATATTATAGGACCGAAATTACCGGCCCGGTCCATGCACACTCTTACTTTTCCCTATTTTTTGTTTTTCCCTCTTCCGAACACGAATTTTTCCCAAAAGCAAGTTAAATTATTACTATTGTCCCAACTTTAAGATCATCTCCAATGCAAAAATGAATTGGATACCTCTTGACCCTAAACTTGTAAACATGTATTTCCTATGTAACATAATAAAGTCTCTTGATGGATAAGTTTTACAAAAACTATCTCCAATGTAATTGCCCAAGAAATTGTCTATTAATAATTTCATAAAAAATAAATTAATTGTTTTATATGTAAAATGGGTCTTCTTTGATAGCTCTTAATTCATACTTTTTTAATATGTAACTTTTATTAATAAATAAATCATAAAATTACAATTAAAATATTTGAAAGCTTAAAAAAAAGTATATAGACAAAAATAATGATACAGCATTAAAACATTGTTCAAGAGACTCTCTACAAATAGAGGGTCATCTTCACAATGTATATTTTCATTTTTGTCACATCATTTTCATAGGCGGTGGTTGTTTGTAGGTAAATGCTTTAAGTGTTTTCTTTTTTCATCCATTAACATTGAACTTTATTCCAATGTCATCCTTACTTCTAGTGACGGAGCCAGAAATATCATTCAAGTGGGGCCAAATTAGGACTGGCCCGACTTTAGGCGAATTTTTTTTTGGAACCCTTTCATATTCGTATAAATTCAAGTATTTTTTTTAAAGCATATAATTTTATTTTTGTATATTAGAGTGCAAAAAATAATCAAAACAAACAAAGAGTGAAAATAAAAAGGGCTGCTGTACTACGGCTGAAAAAAATAAAAAAGAGAAGCTGCAACTGAACAAAAAAAGTATGAAGCTGCCTCCTCTACTATTGTTACACCAAGCCTGTATCAAATTACGAATCCGGCCCCCGAACATATATATCTCGTCGCGCATAGGTCCCTTAAAGGCTGAAACCCTTACTTTCTAAATTACTCAAACGAGCCCCTACTTTTACCTTGCCCCGTATAAGCCCCTGCACTATATAAAAATTCACCAAAGGTCTAGGTGGGGCCATGGCCCCTCCTGGACTCCACGTCGCTCCGCCCCTGTTTACTTCCATCCTATAAATATAGTAACACAGAAATTGTCAAATGTCACGTATTCCATGTTTAGAGTCAAATAGAATGAAACAAAAAATAAAAATAAAATATAAACTCAGAGGTTTCATTCAGTTTTAAATATGTAGAATTAATTTAACATTTAGTGTTGATTTTTCAAAGGGTACAAATATAAATGGCCTCTTACACTTTACTTTACCCCCTTTTTATTTAAATTTTCATTTTGTTCATTATACAAATTCGTGAAATAGATTAATAAGATAACCAAGACTATGGACCAATTCAAATTCCTTCCTAGATGCAGGGGCGGGTTGGTTTCAAAATCTAGACTTTGCGGGCTTCTTGATCTTAATAATAATATGTTGTGAAGCTGCAATATTTACTTTGTTGCGTTAAGTGAACGCGATGCATTGCATAATCTGATTTTATTATATTCACGTAATCATTGAGACATTTTTTTTCATTGTTTACACTTTATTACTTTATAATGAACATATTCTCAATTCATTTAAATAATTTTATGCATGTGAAATTATGAATGGAATAGACTTCAAATGTGGATCATGAATGGACAAATGTGGATCATTCTTTGATTTGTGATGTTTTAATGTACTTCATATATACCCGTTCAGTTGTTTGTGTCATGTCTTGCATTTGTAGAACATTTTTTTTTTCAGCAAGTGGAAAAATAATAAACTAACTAAAGATGAATTCTCATAGCAGAATCCATCATTCTATACTAATTTTCAGTAATTTTGTGTTATATTTTGGTGGAAAAATAATTTGAAACTAAGTCCCTTATTTTTCCTGGTCACTCACCCTTTTAAAATGTGACTTTTGAACAATATTTCCATCCAGACAACATGTCATGTTCGAAAAAGATGAAGTTTAAGCTTAAGAAAGTCAGAGACGAATTCAAAAGGTCCTAATCAGATTGTGGATCTTCCCGTATTTTCAAGGTAAGTTGTTTGCCTATAAGTTGTCTCTTCTATAATTTATATAATATCCTCTACCCCTTTTTATCATACTTTAGCACATTTATGCATGAACAACCTAGGAAACCTTAAGATATTATCATTACACAAAAATTTAAACCGACAACTTCTCTTGATTTCACTTGATATTGGTGTAGGCTTGAAGATATTAGAATTTCATTTGAACAATTTGGTCCGTTAAAGGATGTTTATCTCCCTAAGAATTACTATACTAGGTATGCTTATATGTTGTTGCATATGCGCGCATCAGTTTTCCGCATGCACGTTATAATGGTCTTTTTATATCTCTATACCTTTTAGATCCATTTTGTTGCTTACTTAGAGTTGCAAGAACATAGGCCTAGAAGATTTTGATGCTAATAATGATTGTGTTTTTGTGTACTGGACAACTTTTCAAAAGAAAGTCAAAAATTAGGGTAGGGAGAAGACGAAAAAGATTGAAGTGAACAAAAAAAGTACATGCAAACCATTACCGAAAGAATAAGCAACACAAGAACAATATTTTAAAATAAAGAAGTATCCTCATTATGTACTTTTGAAACAACTATTTATGCAAGGACAATCTTAAACACACATTTCAATTGCCCATGTAGTGCAATAGTTAACCAAATTCAAATAATTTTCATTCTAATTTAGAGTTTCACCTAGCTACCAATAAGCTTTACGATGGTATGACTATCTCCTTTTCGCATAAATTGGCAAGGGGCAGTTTATTAATCCCTTAAGAAATGAAATGGTGATGCAGGAATGAAAAATCTAGATCGAAAGCAAGTCTTCAAAGACTAAGAGCTCGAGGGTAGTACACGACTGGAATTGATTAACCCCTTTGGGGAATAGTGATATAAGTGTGACAAATCTAGATCATAAAGCAAGTGTTCGAATAAAAGCTCGAGGACCGCACGTGGAAGGATGGAAAACAAGTTTTCTTAGGGGTAACTAGAATTTTAAAACAAATGAAAAGGACCTCCCCCTAATTTGCTATTTTATTTATCATTGGAAAAAAAAATCTATTCATACAAGTACCACTTGAAAACACGCAAATCTTCCGAAGGAGAGGGCTGACTATAATTTTAAGAAATTTCGCTTCATTCAATTAAGTATCATTCGAATCTTCTTTAATCTATCAATTAAGTTAGTTTCTCCGACTGAGATGGAGACCTGGTTCATTCTCATCTTCTCTGTCGGCATTGCCTCCATCATCATGATCAACTCCCTCTTCTTCAGTCATACTAAAAAGAAGCTTCAACATGGTCCCTTTCTAGTTCCGATAATAGGCAACTTAATTTGGCTCACCAAATCATTCGATGAAATCGAACCCACCCTCAGGGGTTTTATGTTTAAGTATGGTACTATCATTAGCCTTAAAATGGGCTCTTGCACCTCCATATTTATTAGCAGCCACTCCCTCGCCCACCGTACTCTTGTCCAAAATGGTGCCATATTTTCTGACCGACCCAAACCCCCTCCCACGGGCCAAATCACCACTAGCAATCAGCACAACATCAGCTCCGCCTCCTACGGCCCCACCTGGCGCCTCTTCCGTCGCAACCTTACTTCGGAGATACTCCATCCTTCCCGCATCAAATCCTACTCCCAAGCCCGCCTTTGGGTCCTCGATGTCCTCCTCCGCCGCCTCTACGATCCGGAGTCTACCACAGCCCCAGTCAAGGTGATAGATCATCTTCTTTACGCCATGTTCTACCTCCTCCTTCTCATGTGCTTCGGGGACAAGCTACACGAGGACCAAATCAACCAAATTGTGAAGAGTCAGCGCTGTATGCTTCTTAGTTTCGCCCGCTACAACATGCCCAATATACTCAATATCTTCCCGAGGCTGGGGAAAATTCTGTTCAGGAAGAAATGGAAGGAGTTCATGGAGATGAGATAGGAACAAGAGCGCGTGTTAAGACCTCTGATTGAATCTCGAATAAGCTACAAACAACAAAACCGAAAAGACAATGAGGAGGATAGCAAGGGTGTGGAGGCGTACGTGGACACGCTGTTAGATCTACAGTTGCCGAAAGGAGATGATCAAAAGAGAAAGCTAACGGAGGGAGAATTGGTGACTTTGTGTAGTGAGTTTCTCAACGCAGGGACAGATACTACCTCGACCGCTTTGCAGTGGATACTGGCCAATATGGTCAAGTATCCAAAAATTCAATCCAACCTCTATAAAGAGATCACGGGAGTAATGGGTCCATCGCCACCACCACCACCACGACGGTCAGGGGAGGAAATGGGAATTGAATTAAGAGTGGTGAAGGAAGAAGATGTGCAAAAGATGCCCTACCTAAAAGCAGTAGTATTGGAGGGGCTGAGGCGGCACCCGCCAAGTCACTTTCTGCTGCCGCATTCAGTGAGTGAGGAGGTGGTGATGGAAGGGTACGTGGTGCCGAAAAATGCCACCATCAATTTCATGGTAGCGGATTTGGGATGGGATCCAAAGGTGTGGAAAGATCCGATGAAGTTCAAGCCTGAGAGATTCATCATAATGAATAAGGATGATGTGTTTGATATAACAGGGAACAGGGAGATTAAGATGATGCCATTTGGGGCAGGAAGAAGGATCTGTCCAGCTCTTGGTTTATCCATGCTGCACTTGGAATACTTTGTTGCCAATTTGGTTTGGTATCATGAGTGGAAGGGTGTTGAAGGAGAAGAAGTTGATCTTTCAGAGAAGCAAGAATTTACCACTGTCATGAAGAATCCATTAAAGGCCCACATTTCTCCCAGAGGTTAATTAATTTTATTATTATTCAAAAAATCATTTCATTATAAGAAAATTTAAAATCAACCTATTTCTTTTTTCTTTTGAAGCATGTACGTATTTTTACAAATTAATTAACATTTTGGTTGTTTATTTCAAAAATAAAAAATATATAAATTATTGCACAAAGTGTATATATATATGAGTGTGGTTTCAATTGTTACTTCTCTTTTTACCTATAGAAGGTTAACCATTGGATGAAAAATTAAGGGTTGAGATCAAATGTGTAGTTGGTTAACATAATTAATACACATCGGAGAAATACAAAATATTGAATGTAAGGTTAAGTGGGTAACTTGTTGTTACCTGATAACATGTAATTTTTTTTCTATTTAATTTTAAATAATCATAAATTAGATATTTATTTCATGATTTTGTAATTCCAATACATGATATCCATATTTCTTACCTTTATAAAATGGGTGATTAATCCATAAGTGTGGATAAACTAACAAAAAAATATTATTGATTTAATTTTATAAATATTATTTTATTAATAATTTAATATAAAAAAATAAATTAGATTAATAGGTACATCTACTTTAATTAAATAACTAAAAACATGGGACTTTTTTTTAAATGACAAATCAATTACTCTTATTCTAACAAAGGACATTCTATTTTTAGAATTAGTTTCAAGGACAACTTTTTAATTGATGACAAAATAAATTTTAATTTATTAAAAATAAAAGATAGTCATTTCCAAAACAACCCCTTATTAAAGATAACAATTACTAAAAAATAAAATAATAAAAAAATATAAATAATAAAAGCTCAAATTCAAACTAAATGTCTCAAACAAAGATTTCAAATTTGAATGCATGTAATCGAAATACTATCACAAATGTCAACCAAGAACATAAGTATAAAATATATATATTTTATTAATTTCAAAAACTCCAAATTTCAAATTAATTATCGAATGATAAGATACTACAATTTAAAAAAAAAGTTTATGTACAGCAAAAATAAAAATACTTGAGAATGGTGATCATTTAAAAAAAAAAAAAAAATTCGATAAATTTTTTTAGAATTGTTTATATTCTTATTTATTTCACATAATTTTATAAAAAAATATTTTTTTTGAAATACAAAATAAATCTCAAAGGTTGATGGTATGTTGTTTGCATCATTATCATCTCACAAGGCATTTCAGTAAAAAAAAAAAAAAAAAAAAAAAAAAAACAACTACTCGTATTATAAATTAGAGTACCAAATATCATGATAGCTAATTAATTACGTAGTCATAAATACTTTATATGACTATATATTGAAAATTTGATAAACATGAAATATGTCTATTGCATGTGCTTGTCGACATATAAGAATATGTATACTACTACTACTACTACTACTACTACTACTAGGTATAATGGGGAACAAATATTGTTGTTGTTGCTGTTGCTGTTGTTGTTAGGTGAAATGTGTGGAAGTGTTAATAATATAGTTAATTAAAATTATTTTTTGAATAAAACCCTTTAAAAATTCTTTAAGGGTGTGTTTGGAATGTTTATTTGAAAGAAGATTTGAACATGAGATTTGGATTTGGAATCTGAAATCTAAATATTTTTGTTTGATGTGAAATTATGATTTGAAATTTATAAATATATTCAAATAATGAAATTTAATACTTATTTTAAAATTATAACTTTCAAATTTTGGAGATATGGCTGTTTCTTCTAAATCCTAAACTCACGAATTTGAAAAAAAAAATTAATTTTTATTATTATAACTGTTAATGTAATATTAATTATAACAATAATACTAGGGATGGCAAAGGGTCGTGTGTTGCCAAACCCAAACCCAACACGCTTATAAACACATCCCAACTCGGTGAATGTTTTACTTTTTTTAAATCTAAATTCGTCGCGAATAGTGTACGCATAAACCTACTCTCGCCCCCTGGTAATTACGATATTATAAGGAATAAAATACTATAATAAGGGCGGGTCGAGTTAAACAAGTTAATTTTGTGTAAGCCTGACCTCCGCCATGATATCAAAAAATAAAAGTAGCATACTAATCAACTAAATATAAATTTTGGCAGAGTAATATTTGAATTTAGAAATCAATTTCCTTACATTTGTTAAGTAAATACAAAATTTTAAACTCTTGTATTTCAAATATATAATTTTTGAATCTTTTTATGAATTTTAAAGTTAAATTCAATTATATAATCTAAACGCACCCTAAAAGAAAATAAGAAATAAATTAAAATAGAAGTAGATTTCGATTAAGAATCTAAATTAAAATGAAATCCAAATTAGTACAATTATAAATTAATTTTAATTGGTGGATATACTTCTCAATTTTGAAAATGGTACAAAATTTGTTTGTCAAACATAACACATTGATTATTGAATCAAATAATTAATTATTTAATACTGCATAATATATATTTTAAGTGTTATTTAGGAAGTCGTACACATACTTCCTATTTGATCAAATTATTAAAAGTTGAGTTTCTTTAAATACGTTTTTTTTTAATATTATTTTATGTTATTGTGTTGAAATTACTATTTAGTTGAATAGTGACTAATAAAACCACTAGTACATACTATATGAGATACTTCAAATTAATTTTTGGGCTTTTATTGTGATATGATTTGTCACGCATGATAATAAAATGATTAAATTGAAAGTGTTATTGAAAGAGTTGAATTGTATGTAATTTGTAAACCTATTATATGGAAATGAAAATTCAAAGTCAAATATATTTTGAAAGTATTATTTTTCATAAACTTATTTTATTAATTAATTATAAAATTGAAATGACGAAAATACCCATAAACACTTATCCTAATTTAGAATTAGGTTATCTTAGGTCTATTTGGAAAATAAAATCTTTAAGGAATTTTGTTTGGTTAACATTTTAAAACATGTTTGGAAAAGTGAATTTAATTTTTGTTGAAGTTTTTTTCACCCAATTCAAAAAAACTCATGAAAAAAATTCAAAAAGTAGTCACAATGAATTTTATTTTATAGATCTCGATAATTAGGTTTCAATTATATATATATATTTATCTAATTTTGATTTTTGAATTTAAAGTTATAGTGTTTTAAAAATTTTATGAGAGAGAATGTAAAGTGAAGTAGATTTTACGAAGTATGAAGTAAAGTTGACTTTTTGGTAGAAATTTTAAAAACTTGATTTTAAAATCTCAACGAAACACCACCTAAAGTTTAATTAAAAAAAATAAAAATAGAACATGTCACCTTAACCTATTATATATAACAGGTTAAAGAATTTACCACCTCACCAATGTGCATTAATTATTGTCAGTACCTATCGATATGTAGAGAGAGAATGTAACTATTGAAAACTCATTCATATATATATATATATATATGAATATTTATATAGAGGACCCTTCTCTTAATGATAGCTCATTTTGAGAAAATAAATAGATAATTTATTTTTTCATGAAATTTGGTGGAGATGATCTATATATGAGTAGATTATTTTCACCAAATTTCATCAAAAAAAAAACTCAATCGAAAGTGAGTTAACTACACAATTGATATATATGAGCATTTTTAAATATTGAAATTTTAGATGTTGAATTGACCCACTTCCCGTTTGAGTTTTATGATAAAATTTAGTAGAGATGGTTTACTTATTATAGAGATTATCTCCACTAAATTTTAAGACCGGTGGTTTGGTGATTGAGTGAAGTGAAAATATTCTTCTGCTTACCTCACGAAATAGATGATTTTAAGTTAGTTAATTTAAGGACAACTATTAAAAGAAAAGAAAAATTGTATTTACATATACATATATATATAATCCATGCACAAAAATACAATGTACAGTAGATGATGATATCAAGAGTGTGAGAGGTGTTAAGGCCATGTGCGTGTGAGCGAACAGATTAGAAAGTAGAAACACTTCCCAACGACACCCCTGGGGTGGTGGGGGGGGGGGGGGGGGGGGGGGGGGGGGGGAGGGGGTGTTGTTCACATGGCATTAATAGGGGTACATGCCATTAACGTTTATGGTTGGATTAATAGAACTGCGTGGTTAAACCAAGAACCAAACTGATATTTTAATTTTTTGTTTAAATCTAACTTTAGTGAATTGCTTGACCGGCGAAAATCGACTGGGATTAATTTGGTTAGTCAGTTTTAGTTGATTTGGGCCTACGGCCTGAATTTTAATTTTGAGCGTACATTTATATTAACTTTTAATTTCTGTTTAACTTTTTAAAACTTCTGTTCTTGCAAAATCTTTAATTAGCCTTTTCTCGTGTAAATATTTTATTATTTTTGGGGCTTCTTTTTCACATAACCGATAAAAAAACGACACATGCAAGAAAGTTGGTTCGATTATGTTTTTGTCATCTTTATACACTTAAAAACCAACAACCAAACTAAATCTTTTTGATTTTAGCAATTTTTTGCGCACCTCCACTTTTAAATGATTCCTTAACCATAAAATGATTGGCAAATGATAAGGAAAAACACGAGTTATTTTATTTCTATTGTCAGCTTTTCCCTTTATTTAGACTTTGCTAAGTCAATCTATATTATCCATTAAGTTTAACCACATTATTAGATAAACTTACAAAAAATATTATCAGCATAATTTGGGATGCCCTACCCCATGGGGGTCAGAAATTAAAATAATAAAATCCTAATCACCTACATTTTTATATCAACATAATGTTGAAAAATATAATTTACAATTTTACAAATTCCACAATTAAAATACAACAATCTTTCCGATCCAAAAACAATAAACTATATATCCAAATCGCGTTCGACCCACTAATTTAACCCCACACCGAATTCCAATCTCACACCATAGAAATTAAAGGGAGCTATGCATAATACAAAAGAACAAAACAAACATAATAGAATATTTTAATTGACAATAAAATATCATCAGTGTAAATCACTAATCAATTCAATAAATTTCATAAAAATCACCACTCGATTTCATACACCGGTTACTCTCTCAATAACTTTGTTAAAACATATTCGCATGATTTTCATTATATCAAAATTTCTCCCTAAATTTACAGGATTAATTTATTAATATTTTAAGTAATAAACTTAATCATGTATCATTCAATTTAACCACCATCATTGAAGTGGGTTGGCAGGGACCAGTAAACTTTCTATTTCTCCACAACATAATCAATCTCCTTGTAATTAATATGCAAATAAACTAGTGGCTGAGTTTTAAGGTGGCCAACAACAAATACATGACTAAGCTAACATGAAAGCTACGTGGCTCTCTCACACACGCAAAACATTTATTTATATATATACGTGGCTCACTTCAATTTCTCTCTCTCTCTCCATTTTTTCGGCTTTTTTTTTTCACAAAGACGACTTCAATTTCTCTCTCCAATTTTATTTTATTTTTTTAATAGAGACCCACTTCAATAGCCACAGTATCATCTAATACATAATTAATTAATTTATTAAAGATCCGATTAATAATAATATAAAAATAAAATAAAAATAATTGATTTTTGTAAAAAGTTAAAAAATAAGTTGAGATAAATCGTGAAATGTCTTCTTATTTCGTATCTTTTTTCATGAAAAAATTTCTTTAGTGGTTGAAGAAGAAAAAAATTTCATAAAAAATTATGAATGATGAATGACATCTATTTATAAAATGAGTATAAAATAGAAAGTATTTTACAACATGCCTCAACTTATTTTTCAACTTTTTACCTAAATCAAGTGTTTTTTTGTTTTTTTTTTTTCATATTATTATTAAACGGAATCTTAATTTATAATTTTCAATGAGGCATAACTTCGGTGATCAGTTTTACTGTTGAAACTATATATGTATATATATGACAGACATAAATTGAACAAAAAGTTAGTTTTTTGTTATAATTATTTGATTACTAATTGATATAAATATTTATCCTATTATCTACATCAAACATATATACATACTATTATTTACTTCAAACAGAAAAAAATATATATATTGTACAGGTTTTTACAGGCGCAGCCCTAGGCGAATGTTTTTTTAGGTCCTTTTTGTATTTTTCTATAGTCGTGTAATTTATGTACACCAATAAGCTCACAACAACAGCAACAAAACAAAAAAAAAGAAAAAAATTCAATATATGAACTAGATAACTAAAAGATATAGAAAATTACGAAAAGAAAGAAATGTAGAAGGTTTTGCATAGTGCATAAATAATGACATGCTAAATAATATAAAAACTAATTAAAACTTCTTAGTTATATAGAATTTAGTCAACTTAATATAGGGAGAAATCAAATAAAGTATTGTGAATTGTGAATACAAAAGATAGGTGTAAGTATATTTTAATTACTGGTTGGACACTTAGGCTTAAGTGGTTAGACGGCGTAAGCATTTAAAAGAAAATAAGATGGGCTACACCATTAAAAAGAGCAAAAATATCCACTTCCGGGGCTGAACTTACAAATTGCACTCGGGAAGAATCTCCGGCTGAATGCCTTGTGCTAGACATATTTAATTCTTTTACTGAACCTAAAATACATACCTTTAACCGTTAACACAAATTTATATAAATATAACGGAGTACAAAAAAATTGGGACCTTGGCATGTCGGGAGTTTTAGGTGGTGACCTAGGTCGCTTATGCCAAAAGTCGATCCAGGATATTTAATTATTTTTTTGTTGTACAGGTACTTTATTTTTTTTTATAAGATAATTCATTGTTTTTAACTTACAAAATGATCTATAATTTACGTTGTATAGAAAATTTATTATTTAATAATTTGCTCCGACTAATAAACGTTTTTTAATGAAAAATTCCATTAACTATTTAATATCTGACTAAATCAATATTGTTAATTAAGCTTGAGTAAGGCTTTTGGTGCCTCAATTTAATTACTAAAATACTCTCAATTCAATTACAAAAATACTCCTCTATAATACAAAAATAAAGAAAATTTAACAAAAGGATTTGAACCATTAAACTTACTCATAAAATGATTTCATTAACCACTTGAGCAAATACAATCATTTATTATAAAAGTGTTATCACTTAACCAAATCTTTTTTTAGGTATCTCTATTCAATTATTAGAATGCCTTCCCCTTTTTCTTTCCCTCTTTTTCTTCAAGGATAATTTAGTAAATCGAATTATGTGGCATTTATTTGCTGCATTCTCAAAGTTGTTTTGTTCATTGGTAACCTAATACATTGAAACTATTTTATGTGCAACGAGTTTTTCTTTGTAACTAAAATGTTTTGTGGTGATAATTGGAAATTCAACTACATACAGTTGAGAGTTGAGATTATAGATTTCAAATCAAGAAATAGATCTTATATATATATATATATATACATATATATCGAGAAATGAGATATTCCCAAAGTAATATATAAATAAAGGGTTACTCCACCCATTGTTAACTGGTTTCGAGTTGGATGTTCCAAACTCTATAATATGGTATCAAAGGGAAGGCTATTTAGTGTATCAAGGCCAAACAGATCCCACGTCACCCAATATGAATTATTTACGTTCGATACTCCAAACTATAATATGTAAACACTTTTTTTGTACAGTTGGTATAATCAAAATATGGAAAATAACTTTATATTAAATCATAGCTTTTTTAGTTATATGGCCAAGTAATTAAACACGTACTCTATCCTTTTTATTTTAAATTTTTTTGGGGACATCTCTTAAACAACATTCACATGTAACCAAACGCTGACCGTATGTAATATGGACGTCTAACTCACAAGGTAGCCCTGCAAGTTTAAAAACGGTTATTGAAACCAATTAATATTTATCCACACAAACATTAAGAGAACAATAATGGATAAATGTTTATTTTGTAAAATGATAAATTACAGTAAAAAACGCCAACTTCAATTCTGTTATTTTTATTTTATAACATAGTTTCATTGATCATGTATTTGTTTGATTCAACAAATTTTGCTATTGAATATGTGACTTATAAAGATAAGTATCACTATTTTTTTACTTTTAATTAGTATCAGTATCATATATGGTATCATACATAAAGTGATTTTATATTTTAACACTGGGGACGATACTTACTTTTTTCTAAAAAAATTTGGCCGGGCCGTGGGGATGGAAGGAGGCAATCCTCATAATTTAAAATATATTCATAACTAAACGCTAATAAAATTAAAAAAAAAAAAAAATTGGGGGCGCAACCTACACTAGATCCCTCCTTAGCATTTTGCAAATCACAAACCTTCTCAGGTAGATATGGGTTGTTTAATAATTTGTGCACACAGTAGCAGCACAAGTCTTTCTTTCATCAATCACGCTAACGTTTATTAATTGATATAAATATCTATACTATTATTTACATCAAACATATATAAACACTGTTATTTACTTCAAACAGATAAATATATATATATATATATATTGCACGGGTATTTACAGGCGCGGCCCTTCGGTAATTGCTTTTGGGTCCTTTTTGTATTTTTTTATAGTCGTGTAATTTATGTTCACCAATAAACTCATAACAAAAAAGGAAAAAAAATATCACAAACAATATAAGTAAAAGATATATAGAAATTAGGAAAAGAAAGAAATATAGAAAGTTGTGCATAGTGCATACATAATGACATGCTAAATAATATGAATACTAATTAAAACTCCATTGTCATATAAAATTTAGTCAACCTAATACAGAGAGAAATCAAATAAAGTATTGTGAATTGTGAATACGAAAGTAGGTGTAGGTTTATTTTAATTAGTGGTTGGGCAGCATAAGCATTTAAAAGAAGATAAAGATGGGCTACGCCATTAAAAAGAACAAAAATATCCACTGCGAGGGCTCAAACTTACAAATTGCACCCAGGAAGAATCGCTTTGCGCTAGCATATCTAATTCTTTTAGGGTCTTTTTGATAGCAATATAGAAAAAAAATAGTTAATTTTTCTGATAAGTTGGAAAAAAAGAGTTAAGATGTGTATTTAGATATCTTCTTAATTTATGATTTCTTTCATGAAGAATTTTTTTTTTGGTGATTGAGGAAGAAATTTTTTTCACAAAAAATAATAAAATATGAATGACATCTACTCATAAAAATAAGGTTAAGATGAATAACATCCCATCACATGCCTCAACTTATTTTTCACATTCTTATCCAAATCAAGTATTTTTATTTTATTTTTTCATGTTGTTATCAAACGGAGCCTTATTGCTAAAATACCATTAACTGTTAACATAGATTTATATACATATAAAAGGGTCCAAAAATATTGGGGCCCTATCATATCGAGGTCCTAAGTGGTGGCTTGGGTCGCCTATGCCCAAGACCGACCCTGAGTATTTAATTATTTTTTTGTACATGTATTTTGCCATTATTTTTGTCCTACAGGTACTATATTATTATGATTATTATTACGAGATAATTCATTGTTTTTAACTTACAAATAAATGAATAACCTATAATTTATGTTGTATGGAAAATTTATTATTTAATAATTTGTTGTGTCTAATAAACATTTTTTGACAAAATGCCCATTAACTATTTAATCCGACTAAATCTATACTATTAATTAAACATGAGTAAGGCTTTTGGTGTCTCAATTCAATTATTAAAATACTCTCAATACAATTACTAAAATACTCCTCTGTAACGAAAGCAAAGAAAATTTAACAAAAGGACTTGAACCTGTAAACTTAATCATAAAATGACTTCATTAACCACTTAAGCGAACATAATCATTTATTATTAAAGTGTTATCACTTAACCAAATCCATTTTTAGGTGTCTTTGTTCAATTATTAGAATGTCATCCCCATTCTTTCTTTTTCATCAAGGATTAGTAAATCGAAATATGTGGCATTTGTTTGATGCATTCGCAAGTTTCCCCACACTACTAGCATGAACTCCTCTATTTTTTTCTCTACACCACTTATCAATTAACTATTGCTTGAAAAGAAAAAACACTATTTTTGTTATACTCCTCAAATGAATAGTTTGATTGGGGAGGGTTACTGAAAAAGAAAAAGTAAATGTGAAACTATTTCTAAAGTTATTGTTTGGTTCATTGATTACCTAATACATTGAAACTATTTTCTGTGCGATGAGTTTTTCTATTAACAAAAATTTTGTGGTGATAAATGAAAATTCAACTACTTATCGTTGAGAGTTGAGATTAAAGATTTCAAATCAAGAAATAGATCTTACATCGAGACATGAAATCTTGTTAAAGTAATATATAAAAATAAACGGTTACTCCACCTATTATCAATTGGTTTTGATTTGGATGTTCCAAATACTATAATATGGTATCAAAAGGAATGTTATCCAGTACTATATTAAGGCCCAACGGCTGGATCCTACGTCACCCAATATGAATTATTTGCATACTTAAACTCTAATACATAGACTCTTTTTTGTGCAGTTGGTATAATCAAAATATGGAAAACAATGTTATATTAAACTATAGCTTATATATATATATGGCCAACTAAATATGTACTCTATCCTTTTTTTATTTTAATCTTTTTTTTGGACATCTTTTAAACAACATTTAAATGTAATCAAATGCAGGTAGCATATAACGTCTACGTCTAACTCAAATTGATAAATAGATTTTACATCAATATGTGAGATCCTCCTAAAGTAATGTATAAGAATAAAGGGTGTTACTTCACCCACTGTCAATTGGTTTTGGGTTGAATGTTTCGAACTCTATAAAATGATATCAAAGGAAAGGCTATTCACTATGTTACGTTACCCAATATAAATGATTCGCGTACGATGCTTTGAACTCTAATACGTAGACTTTTTTCTACAGCTAGTATATAATCAAAATATGGAAAAAAATATTATATTAAACCATAGCTTTTTTATTTATATGGCCAACTAAACACGTAATTTATCCTTTTTTATTTTAATTTTTTTTTTACAACCTATCTCTTAAACAACATTTAAGAGATATAATGTCAACGTTTGACTTCACTAGGCAGCCCCTACAAGTTTGAAGCTAATTAATGTCTATCCACACAAACATTAAGAGAACAATAACTGATATATCTTAAAAAGTTTCTCAAAATACAATTTAAAAATAAGTATAATTGCATCTCAAATGTTTATCAATTTTTCTCTACCGGATTTCAGAACATATGTGGGCTTCAGAATCATTTGAGCTACTAAATTTGGGAAGGGGGGGAGGAGGAGGGAATTGCATCATTGGCGGGGACGGAGCCATAAATTTAGCTTTGGGGTTTGGTTGGGGGGTGGGGGGTTGTTGTGATATTTAGTCATAATGAATGACGTCGCAGCGATTTTTTGTACAATGATAAATTTTGGTAAAAAAATGCCAACTTCTATTATTTTATAACATAGTTTCCGTGATCATTTATTTGTTTGATTCAACAAATTTTGCTATTGAATGGTGACTCATAAAGATAAGTATTGCTATTTTTTAAGTTTTAATTAGTATCAGTATCATATATGGAATCATACATAAGGTAATTCTTTTATTTAAAATTGGGGGTGATACTTAATTTTTTCCAGGAAAAAAAATTGGAAAGAGGGAGGAAGGTCGGAACCTTGTAATTTAAAAAAGGGGCTTTTTTTTAAAGGGTAAATGTTACAATCTCTTTCTATTAATGGACACTTATTTCAATTAATTAGTTTAGAGGACAACTTTTTAATTAGAGATAATATATTAATAATTATATTATTTTAATTAATTAAATTGAATTTCAATACTACCCTTCTTAAAGATAAATATAAGAAAATAAATATAAAACTATGTTTGGAATTACATCAATGAAAAAAAAATTCAAATCAATTCAAACACATATCACAAGAAAATAAACACAAGAATTATTCAAAAAACTCAAAGGATATAAATGTCTCAAACCAACTAGACATAATATGGTACTGAAGTTGCAAATATGTCTAAAGTATAATTCTCCTATAATAGCAAATAGACATATTAAGTTATGTTCTTCTAATTATTTTTCTAGTAAACATATTAAGTGACGTCTTTTTTCTGCTATATATATTAAGTTACATTTCTTTTCTATTTTCTGATACACGTACATATTAAGTTACACTTACATGCAACATAATGGTGTAAAAAGGTGAATATATAAGAACAACCATATTTAGGTGATCAAATTTAGAACATGAGATATTTCACATAATCAATACATGTCTTAGTAAAAAAGAAAATTCCATTTCACAATCATAATTTTCTAAAACAATGCTAAAAGAACTAATATTGCTAAAGTAAAGATGAGAGAAGTATAAATTTTAGAATTGATCCTAAAATCATTCAACTTCCAAAAATAAGATATGAAGACAGTAAAACAAAGGCCATTACAAGATAAAAATGTAGCAGATTAAATATATATACCTTAACACCATAGAGCAGTAGTCCTTCCAATATAAATCTACTGAATAGTGTGGAGGTGTAAACTAGGAGCCATTTTTAAGAAAAAATATTATTATTCTAGCTAGCTCGTTCTCCAAAATCAGAATATCGCACTTCACACATAGGCACTGGTGTGATCTTGCCAACTGTGTATTTGGAGGGCGGCAAATTATAATTAGGAATTGCTATTAATAATGAATGTAAATTATCCCCCAATCTAATCAATTGGATCTTGGAGAGAAAAAGAATTTGAATTCTAGAAGGAGAGTTTGCTTCTTTCTCCTCCTAGGGTTTGATTTCATCCAAGAGTTATAGTTAACTTCTTGAGAGAAAAAAGAAAAAAAAATTAAAATAATATCTATAATTTGAATTCAAATGGAAAAAATTGCAAAGGGACAAAATTGTCAAAGAGCCTATAAAATAAAAATAAAAAATAATTAATCAAAAAAAAAGTATTGTCCTTAATTAAAAAGTTGTCCTTTAAACTAATTATTTTAAACGCGTGTCCTTTATTATTATTTTCTATTTAAAATATTCATAACTAAATAATAGTACAATAATAAGAATTATAAAATCTTTAGGGGTGCAACTGACCCGAGATCCATCCTTAACCATAGCATTTTGCAAATCACAAACCTTCTCGGGTAGATATCTGTTATTTGATCATTTGTGGGCATTCTACATAGTAGCAAACAAGTTAGTCCTTTCATCAATCGCACTAACGATTTTTTGTTAGTTATGTAGTTAGTATAATTAACTACCTCATGGAATCTGAATTATGAATTTGAGCCTCACAACATGCAATTTTTGATAATCAGGCTACAAATTATATCTTAGGAATGTCTTAGTCCTGGCATGAATTACCTATTTTTAATTAACGCAAAGAAGGATTAATTTGAGGAGCGCAAAAACTAACCCTAACACCTTCACTGTTGGAAAAAAAAAAAGAAGAAGATAACATCGTTATTCTAAACCTTTAATTTTTATACTTTCTAAGTTGAAATGTAAAAATCATCCCTCATTGTATCCATTGGCCATTAACAAGTAAAATTGGGAACAAGTCGAGTTTTGAGCGGTTTAACAAAATCTAAACACGATCTGTCTATATAGCCAACTCAAACCAAATACCACTTGGTGTGGGTTTTTATTTAAATACATTGACCTGCTACTTGACTATATATATATAACCTCAAAATTGCCCCACTTCGACTTGACTTATCAAAACTCGTAAAAATTATATGATATTATAATTTATTTAAAGGAAAAAAAATTATATGTTCATCAGGATGTCAAACGATTTAAATGTACATAAATTCAAATATTATTCAAACCTGTGTCAATTTTATATTGTTCTACTCCAAATTCAATTCATCATAATTGAGTTGTCGCAAAACATGGTTTAATCTTTAACACGATGTGTAGTTTAGCGTTGGAGAATACTAATTGACAATGAGTAAAGGAACTTCTTATTCTTATATTATTTTAGGAAGATCTCATTTATCCATGTAAAATCTAGGGTGGTGATATTTACACCCAATAAAACACATGGTAACACTCCCACTTTTCATTTAATCCTTGACAACCAAGTAAGGTGCGTGTTACTCGATTCTTAATGTTGTGATAAATTTTAATACTCACAAACGCACGAATCAGTTTATAGTATAGCATGCAAGCAAGATCAATCCCACAAGGTCTCAAACATTATTTTTATAATTATCTTGTTAATATTTCACTAAACTCCTAATATAGTTAGAAAAGTTTACGTGAACCAAACAAATAAAATAAAGCAAAACAAGTAAACTAAAGCAATGGACTAAATTAAATAATATTAAAACATAACAAAATTAATGAATTAATTTACTAGAGTTTTGGAATTAAATCATATATTTAATATTATCTTCCTAAGTATTCATGTGGGTAGACTCTACTCTTGTCTAGTAATAATTTAGTCTCTCGACTCTATTATTTGCAGAAGATAAAATCAATCAAGTTTAATTAATTATAATTCTTCAACATGCAAACTTATGTATAAAGTCAAAACACTCACTATATCTGTCAAAACACACCATATATCCGCTTTCAACAAATTATAAGGTAAAATTAATAAAAAATAATGAGGATCCAACTTTATTTTTATCAATTAAAATATGCATCCAATTGGAATAATTGTATTTAACATTAATGCATTAAATTGATAGAGTCAATTGACATAAACACGTGTAATAGAATCAATTAAATATATTCATCCTAACCTTATCGCAAATTTACACTAACATAAAATAAATTAAATAAATATAAAATAATAAAATTAAAGAATACTCACTTGATATTAAATTAATTGAATAAAACAAAATTAATCTTCAATGTAATCCAACAAAGCAAAAGAAACAAATAAAATTAAATGCTCGGCACTGTGCTCACTATTAGATGGGGCTTTTGGGTTATAATTGTTACAATGGCCATTAGGGTTGCATGGCTTGAGAAATGGGCTTTGGGCCCATAATGAATTTTCGCCCATTTAAACAGTTATATTTTGCGTCGCAATTTCAGATCCTGAGATGATTTAATTTGAACAAATGTTGAATTGCAAAATTGTACCTCTCGAAATTGTCTTTAAATTAGGCTCAAGAATTGCATAATTTGAAATTTCGAGTAAAAAGTTATGCATCTAGAAGTACTTTAGGTATTTTCACAAACTTTAATTTTTTATTTTTTCATTTTTCTCCAGTTTTTTTCTAACACCTGAGAATCACTAAAATTACAAATATTAGTATTAGTATATGATCTCTAAATTATAAATTAGCATAATAAATTATACCAATTTCTTGGCACATCACTTGAGCACCAACTATAAATTTAACAGTGCCTTACTTGGCCGAAGTACTGAATATATAAACTTATACTTAGCTCTCAAAAACAATTAAGCAAACTTTTTTCTCGTTATCAAGGACCGAATGAAAATAAGAGTGTTATCAAGTATTTATATGGGATGTAAATATCACCACCCGAAATTTATAATTTCAACAAACATGAAGCATATTTTTGTTGGAAATATATGGCTTTGATTTGTATTTTATTTTAGAAATTATTTCTTAAAACATATTTTAAATTAATAATAAATATATATAAAATACCTAGAACATCTTATAAAGAAAATAGTAAAATGAAGAAAGCTGGCCCTTGAAAGTCATGACAAAGTCATTATCTTAAAAATATTATTGTCTTCCTACGTGCAAGTATTGACAGTCAATAACACCTTCAAGATAAAACCCATAAGACTCGCTGCTTTGTCTCCCCTATATGCACGTCGAAGGAAAGACGGGACAAACCAATCAAATCACATTGTCCAAACTCAAATATATATATATATATATATAAGAAAGATGTGTGAAGAAAAGAAGAATCTTTTATAAACTATGAAATTGTTCTCCCCCATTCATGAAAATAAAAAAGAATTATGGGTTTATATAGGAGGAAATATTAGCATTTAGGTTATACAAAATTAATTAAAAATTTAAATCAATAATTAAAACATAATAAAAGTAGATAACTCCTATAATTATATTCAACATAATTATAATTATAATTATTAATTTCATAACTCATAAATATTTAATAATATAATTATTATAATTATTTTTATCAAAATGTTCCAACAGTCTCTTACTATTTTAATAAAAATAGCAAATTGAGACTATGAGATTTAAAACACTATGTTCCTCTTGAAAACCCTCACATGATCTACGACTCCAAACATATAAAAACACAATAGGGCAACTTATATTGTGCAATGGGTGTAGTGGTATTTCGGACTTTGAACTACACTTTTAAGGCTTCGTCTATTATGTTTCCTTTCTTATGTTCGGTAAAGTAAGAAAAATATTTAGAAAATACCATTTGATTTCCCTTTCGGTATTTGGTTGATACATGAAAGAAAAGTAAAAATATATCAATATTTTCAATAATATCCTTGTATTTTAAAATAAAAACAAAGGAGAGTGATACAATGAGTAAATTTGGCAATAGCATATTTAGGTAGGGGTATTATTTGTTGACCTAAGGTCTTAATCTTATTTTGATAATAACAATATATCCATCATGTGTAATTTAACATGTTTCTTGATATAAGTATACAGTTCATTTACTTGGAAAATTCAAGAAAAACATGACAATGATCAATCTTTCACTATTCGATCATTGAACATGACAAGGAATATCAAATCTCTCAATACAAATTATGAAGTACAAATGATCAAAAGATTATATGAAAAGTTTCAAGAAAAATGTTTCAAATGAAGATCAATCTGAATAAACAAATCAAAGCATTTGAAAACTCGTTAATTTAGTAATTGAGTGAGTGCTTAAGATTTATGTAAAGTTACTTTATTGATCAAATCCTTGTAGCTCAAATATATTCATGCATATTTTAAGATTGATTCAAATAAGCTTGAAATTGAATTTATTTGAAAAACATCATTTTACAAAGATCGAGTTTCAAAATAAATTCATATTAATTTTAAATGATCATATTTTAAGTTCTAATAAAAATAGATATCTTAGAAACATATCTTTGAGGTTCATAAATCATTAGAAATGTATTTGGAACTAAATTGTTAAATTGCAAAAATATTTTTATTTTACATTTAAAATTCGCTCAATTTTCGCACAGTTTTGATCTAACGGAAAAATGGAGGCCTTTCCGGATTTCGATCATTTTAAAATTTTTACAGTAGTTAGATAACATCTCTTAACACTTTTTTACTAAAATTTGAGCATGATCCAACGGTCAAATTGGAAGAAATTATCAAAACAAATTTAAATTTTTTGTCAAAACTAACTGTTGGAAAGTTTGAAAATGTATACTTTTGACCCAAAATCTTTCTTAATCATCCCCAATGGCCATATGGCTTTGCAAACTATATATATGAGGTCCTAGACATGTTTTAACACACCTTGAATCATTCTAATACTATATTATTCATATATTCAAATATACAAAGATTCAAGAACACATTTTGATCAATCTTTCATCTTTTGAGTTATATATTTTTGATCAATCTTGATAACTCTAGTGTGAGTTTCATTTGTAATCTTCAAATACACTTGAGAGTTATTGTATTGGTGTGTATCACCACAAATAATTCATTCTTCGTTTCAAAAGAGAGTTTGTCTCTTTGTAGAGTAAGAGAGCATATCTTGTGACAAGTGTAGTGAGTATAACTACATTGTGAGTGTTGCGTACAGAACAACATTTGTATGGAGGTTTGATCTTCACCCGAAGAAGATTGAATAATAAAAATTCTAGGGAAACTAACCGAGCGCAGACGTATGGTTTAAGAAATCGAACTGTGAGAACAAAAAATCTCGAGCTTCAAATTGGTTTAATATCTCTAAACTTAAGCTCTCTTTTTATTACTATATTATTGTTTATATTTTGAGATTGCTTATTTGCTTGTCTTGGGATTGATTACTTGAAATTTATTATTTCCTTGATATTGTTGCTTAGCTAAGTTACTTTACTTAAATATTTTAAAAATGTTTTAATTCCGCATTAAGTTTTTAAAACCCTATTCACCCTCTCTAGGGTTATTTTTCGACCAACATTGTTGTCCAAAACTTCTGTAATAAATGCTGAAAAATCATAATGAAAAACCAATCCTATGAGGTTCGAGTGGAATGATTTTTCCCCTACTTTCCTCTATGTCAAGAAAATATTTCCAGAGTTTGTGCTTACCAAATAAAGAAAAGTAATAACTTTATTTTCCTGAGTCATGAAATCTGTCTTAGTGTTGACAACATTCATTTGAGAGAGCTATAATGAATTACGCCTTGAATTAGGTTCCTTTGGTCAAACTTCCATTGTAACAAATACAATATATGATATAGGACTTGGTTCTTGCGGGTTTGCTCTATTAGTGGCCATGCGCACTATCTTGATTCACATGACAATTTTAAAGATTAACCGAAATCTCACAGTCACGACCTAACGACAACTCTCACTTAGGTGAATTCTCCAAAGGTATGTGTGACAATACCCTACAAGAGTTTGCTCGCCTTAAATTCGTTAAGGGTAAAACTCATCCTAAATATCACACATAAGCACTATGACCATAGAGATGGGGATGAAATGCTCTCCTATAAAATTGTGCTTTTTAACGAATCACACTCTCTAGGTTGTTTTTATCATATTGAACCTCCTTCATAGGACTTCAATCACAGAGATTAAGTTACTCCTATTAGTGACTCCCTGTGGGCTTACCCCACCCCCTCCCTCGATGATAAAATGATCTAGTTAGTCCCAAGGTAACTTCTTTTCTCAAGAGATTATAATTGATGCCTCCATAATTTTTATAGCACTTTTAAACCATCATCATAATTCATGGACATCTCAAGAATTACATTACACGAGTTCATCATATAAATATTTCATTTTCAAGCTAGCCACAAAATTTTCATTATTCCACTTTAGGCAACATGCTTTAGTTAAAATTGTAGTCAGTAGCCAATACTATGAATCACAATATAGTATCCAATAGTCTACTACTAGGAACTACATGTTTAAGTTGGCCAATAGTCTTTTACCTACTAGTAACCAATTTTTTAGTATGGTCAGTAGTCTATATCACATATTAGGAACCGCATATATACTTAAGCCATCAACTTGTCGCTAATGGTCTCTCACCCGTTAGGAGTCACTTCTTTATTTAAAACTTATATAAAGTACATATCTTGGAACTCTTTTCCCTTGTTACTCAAAATCACATTTTATTTCTTCAAAATTTTAAGAACTTAGAAGAAAATTTTCCATAGTCGTCAAATATGTTCTTCTTGATGATAACAAAATTTCCTCTATTTAAAAAAGAATATTTTTAATACATAGAAATCTTAAATATTTTTAGAAGCTCAAAAAAAGAAATTTTTCTAACATATAATTTTGTGTATTTTCCCTCCGTTCAAACCATGTAATTGAAAATGAAGTTTTAGTTGCATCACCTTTTGAGGCTTGAAATTTAAATTTTCTCTTACATAATAAATATCACAACCAAAGACCACAGCTTGTCAACTAAAATACAACATACAATTTTTTCTAGTATCAACACAAAGTACATATGAGCCCCCATATTTCAAAACTTGTAAACAAACTTTCTTTTTTGTTTTAGAAGAAATTTGAGTTTCATAAACCTTTTTATTTTAAATAAGCTCCATCAATACATACATAAGCCCCACATTAACAGAGTAAAAGATATTTTGAACAAATGTCACATTTTATTATTAGACGAAAACACTTTAAATTCAATTAACCCCAATAATTTAAAACTTTACATTGACATGCAATATAATATAGACGTAGTAAAACTTTGAATAATAAATCAATAGCATAGCCAAACAATTTATTTTCCGCATGATACATAATATAGTAGCATAAATATAATATAGTATATGGTTTTAAGTTAAAAAAAATCCAATACTATGACAAGCCACAAAGTTACAACATTAAGACACACAATATAAATTCATGTATCACTTGTATATTTTCATGCAATATGTATATTCAAGATATATTCTCTTGATAATTTTCTTTTACTGCTATACTTATCTTCAAGAATATAAACGAAAATTATTATTTTCAGTTTCTCAAATTTTTATTTTTAATAAATAAGACGCAATATATAAATGCTATATATATATGACATGGTGATATTTTAAAAGAATAATATATGTATCTTGATGAGTTAAAAATGGATATACTCTTGAATTCAAGTTATGACTAAATTTTCACAACGTCAATGAATGAGAACTCATAAAACTTATATATATTTAGACAAATATTTTTAAATTTTGTTTTACAAAGCTATTAAACAAATATTTTAACATATTATAAACAACACACATACACATGAGTACGTATATATAGACACATACCTACTTATCTATGCTAACTCTTCAAGTATATAATAGAAAATCATCTCAATACAATAAAGCGTAAGTTTTAAAATAAGGTCATTTAATATTTTATGTCGTATACCAAAATTAAAACACTAATATAACATATGTGAAGGAAGTATGCATATATATATATATTATGACATAACTTTTAGTACATCTCAATATGATTTGTAAATGTAAACATTTTTTTTATTAATTATATAACTTGAAAAATATAAATCCCACCATCCATTTTTCTTATAATTTATTATTATTATTAAATGTCTCTTAATGGATTAAGACAATACTAGAGTAACATATAAAGACCAAATTAGAGTAACTACTATTAACAACACTTATAAATATCGTTATTAATCTATATTAAATGTCCATGACATGTAAATCTCAATGTTATCTTAATCTTTCAAATTATACATAAATAATAAGAAAATGCATATCACCATATCTTAAAAACAATCATTTATATCTTTCTATTAAAGACAACTTTAGAGCACTATGGCAAAAACTTCTGAATATAATTCTCAGTTCTCAAATGCATTTGTAGATTTCATCATTTCATTTTTCATCAAAGAGCCAAAAATATCAACACAAACTCATGCAATTGAATTGCACTCTTTCTTAAGTCCATCTTAAATCAATATTTTAAAAATTTATAAGTTCATGAGAATGCATACCTTAACATTCCATGGCCACCGGCCACTTGATCTTTCTCTCTACTTCACTATCACCAATTGTCGAATACATTGATCCAAAATCATTTTGAAATATACATGCATAAAAACACTAGTTCATTACAAAATGAACCTCTTTAACTAAATCTCATAAGTAACAAGTAAAACAAAGTAAACATGTGGACAAGGCAATAGCGCATTTATAAACTTGTGTTTCAACTATGAAACTAAGTCAATAATACATACATAATCATGAATTTTCTAAACATGTTAATGGTGTTATATTTAAAAGCATGTAATAGGTTTTGCTTTTTTTATTAGACAAAATTTTACATAATAAATTAACATTCCATGTCACCATATGTCTAATTTGCACTATTTGACACCTTCTACATAGGATATTATTTATAAAATTCACAGTAATAATATATTTTCTTCTTCAATATAATAATTAGTTTTTCCTCGAAATTATGAAATGAATATAATTTACAAAAGTGATATCATATCTTGAGATATGATAACAATATCACAATACAAATCAAAGTTAATAAAGTCTTTAACTGTAGGAAGATATGACTTTGATTTTTATTTTATTTTACAAATAATAACTTAAAACATATTTTAAATTAATAATACAAATATGTAAAATATATAGGATATTTTTTAAAGAAAATAGTAAAGTAAAGAAAGCTGGCCTTTAAGAGTCAAGGCAGAATCGTTATTCTAAAGAAGTTATTGCCTCCCTACATGCAGTTATTGACGGTCGATAACACCTCAAAGATAAAACCCATAAGATTAGTATATTTGTCTCCTCCATGTGCACGTCCACAGAAAGACATGATAAACCAATCCAATTATATTGTTCAAACTCAAATATATATATATATATATATAAGAAAGATACAATAGAAATGTGTGTAGAGAAGAAGAATCTTTTATAAACTATAAAATTGTTATCCCATTCCATGTAAATAAAAAAGAACTATGGGTTTATATTGGAGGAAATATTGGTATTTAGGTTAAACAAAATTAATTAAAAATTTTAATCTAATAATTAAAACATAATAAAAGTAGATAACTCCTTTAATTATATACAACATAATGATAATTATTAATTTTTTTAATTCATAAATATTTAATAAAATAATAATTATTTTTATTTTTATTAAAATATTTTAACAATTTTAACGTCAGAGAATAGATTAGCTTGAATAGCGCGGTGGATACAACTATAAATCGGAGGCATTGTACAGGGTCAATTGATTCTTTTCATACATTTGATATTTGTTGTTTTATTACACTTCCTTACTAGTATCGTTACATGCATTAATAATTAACAAGAAAATTGATTTGACCTTTTAAAAAGAAAAGGAAAGCTTAGTAACATTGACAAAGCAAATATAATTATTATTAAAATAATATATAATATTATGCAATACTATACTTTATGAAGAGATTAGTGTTTCGGTAATGTGCGCCTAAAAAGAAATGTTTAAATATCTTCCTTTTATTATAAGAATAATAGTATATTTATTAAGTATTTTTACCTACTATTATTAGAGGCATGTACATCGGTTGTATTTTCATATAAGATATAGTCGAGGTACAATCCATGTAATGCACCAGTAAAAAGATATATTTCTTACTACAAACAACTAAAGAATCCTTCCCATCCTGGGTGAAACTTGAATATGAGATCTGTTAAATATGAGTCACGCCTTTTCCACATGTTTTAGAAAATTGATTTGATTAAACCAATGGTTATTGACATTTTAAAATAAATTTTAGGGGCATTTTATGAAGAAAAAAAAATTGAAGATACACATTTATTAACACTTGGATAAATAGGTGGACGGATTTATAACTCGAGAGCAAGTGGATTACCGTAGTTGGGGAGTCACCCACTTAAAATGGGAGAGATTCTACGTTCGAATCTTATCGGGAAGAGTTCGAAAGTAATTTTCATTTTTTGTAATTAAAGAGTGAGATGTCCTTTTAAAGGAAAAAAAAACAAGCATCTCTATTTATTACATGAGAAATCATTTAATATATAACTTTTTATGTTGCATAAATAACTTTATTGCTCATTTGTTAACCTTATGAAAAAATATACAACTTTTGTTGTCATTTTCATAAAATTTAGTGAAAAATAAACATATTTATAAAAATTTTGCTACAGCTGTTGTAGGTCTGAATATAACCTCTTTAATATTATGAAGATCATATTTATCAAGTTTTTAAAAAAAATAAATAAACTTATACATTTTTTATCCTGCTGAACAAAATTAAATTAAAAAATAATGAAGCTGGAGGAGCCTAATTCCTCGAAGAAAAGACATGTTTGGTTTAAAGGGTGAAAGAAAGAAAGGACATTGGAAATGAAAGAAAGAAAGTGGAGATGAAAAATATATATACATAAAATAAAAAGCACATTTAAATTAAGGAAAATATAATTTAATCCTGAATTATTTATTGATACAAGCAATCACCAAAAGAAATCAATTTTTTTTTTTTTGAGAATTAGTAACATATATTTTTGCCCTCCAAGAGTCAATTTTTAGCTCCATTCTTGATTTATGTATAGAGTGTAGCTAAAGTTTGTATAAAAATAATGGAAATATGCATTGGGTCAAAAACGTAATTAATTGTGGCAGTGAAATTAAATTAAAGTAGTGAAAATGAATGCATGGCAGTAAACTTGTTGTGTAAACTAACCGTAGGAATCTAAGTTTACTCTCCTTTTCATGGAGATTAGGATCAACCTGCTATCTAAATAGTTCATATTATCATATTATTAAATAGTTTTGAATTTTCAACATATTTTAATTATCCGCAAGAGAAGTGTTTTCCTAATAAATCCTCTAATGCACGTATCAACTAAGAAAAAATGAGATATCATATAAGATGAATAAACAATGTTCTAAAATATATATTTTAATAAAAATATCAATAATGATCATAAAGTGTATAGGGTTAAAATGAGAATATATATTGTGAATGTGACCATCCACTTTAGGTGGTCTTTTAGACAATGTCTCAGTGCAACATCATCTTTTTTGTCTACTTACTTTTATTTTAAAAAATTATTTATTGAAAAGTATGGGACAAAATCTACGAAACAAGATTTTAGGCAATTGCATTGAAATTGTTTTTTCAGACTTGTCTATCAATATTTTTTTTTACTACATAAGAAAGACATGCTTATATGTTCATGATTTAAAACTCTTCAACCATTTGTGCATTGGAGATGCTCATAGGTGAAGGTTAATAAATTTAGATTCGTAACTATATTATACTTACCATAATCCTAAGTTTGCCATCGTGAATTTCTAAGACCATCCACACTGCTTGCGTATGTGTATTAATTGGATAATTTGCAAAATATACCGTAAAGTTAGAATAGACTTATCTTTATGATTAAAACTTAAGCATATATAGCATGTAATTGTGGGGTTTTACCATGTAAAGGTAAATTTGCTCATTTACTGATGCAAAATTGGCATACATGGTGTGGATGTTTTAAGAAATCATAAGTCAACAATTTTTCTCCTTACTTATTTCACCCAATCAATAATTGAAAGTTATTTGTTTGTAAATAAAATTATCAAATGAGTATGGATAAATGCCACTTAAACTAGGGCTCGACAAATTAATAATCTCTTTTATATAATAAATTTGTCTATTCTTGACTTGAAACCAACTAAACTAAAAATATCGATAAAATTATAACATAAAAATATTTTCAAAGGAAGTTTTTATTTCACAATTATTGTACTTTAGGGGTAATATGAGTCAATTGAAACATTGAGGGGGAAATTGAAATTAAACCCTTCTTTTGTGTCATCAGACTTTACCGCTTTCACTGGTGATCATTCAACTTTTGCGCGCAGTGATGTATACAATGCAACTAAGAAAACTTTCAGCATGCACTAGTCTTTTCCCCTGTGATAAGTTTTTGTTTTATTAAATATATATATATATATATTACCGACAAAAAAAAAATATTTTATTTAAAATGAATTTTTTTTTATACCAGTCTTCTTTATAGCGTCCATTATAAAATTTGCAGGATTTGATTAAATAAAGTATAATTATTAGCATTTTAAAATAAATATAATATAACTAAGGTAGCATTTATTTTTTTCTTATCTCTACATGCATTAATATATATTTAAATGCAGTATACAATTACTAAAATACATGTATATGATCTTCATCAATTTAATAGTATAGTTGTGATCTTGAGTTATTTTTTAGGGTCTTTTGGGTTCTGGGTACCACTAATTTATCAAAATTAAACTTTGGGTATCAAAGTTTCTGGTAATTGTATTTTAGGTATCATTTTGCTCTATTTTGTCAACTAACGTCGACCGTTAACTTAATTTTTTTTTAACTAAAATAGCCTTTATTACACCAGCAAACTCAACCCCATATCTCTCCTCTTCTCTCTCTCTCTACCCTTTTTTCTCCCAAATCCATTTTACAAAAATACTTGTCCTCGATGAGATCTTCCGGTGGCATAAATCAAACAAATGTCATCACAATCTTCAATTCGAACCAACATGCAAAACAGTCTGAACAAGGTGTGTATTAAAAAAGAACCCAACTCAACAACAGTATCAAAAACCATGCCTAAATAACTGATTGAAAATTCCCATACCACGTCCCCCTTGCAGTTTAAGAAACAAGGCTGTCGTTCAAAGACAACGAGGCCAGTTGATCAGCTAGGGAACTGGGTTGTTGCTGTTGCTGCTGTTGTTGCTGACTAACATTCCTCAACACCTCCATAGCCTCAGCAACCATTGCTTTCAGAGCTTCTGGGGACTCGAGCAAGTGCAGAACCTCTGTCTGATCCATCTCTAGAAGCATCCCAGTTACCTTAGCTGCTACCTCAGGTTCCAACTGTTCCACTAGCGGGTATAGATTTTCACCCAACATCGTTCTTTACTCTGCAGGAGTAGCATTTGCGAGAGCAGTAGCCAAAGCCCCAATTGGAATTGGCTGAGATATTCCCGCTTCACGCAACTGCATTCCGCCACCTATATCATACGGAACAGAGAGCATGCCTCCACCCATACCTAGCATTGAAACATCAGGCATTCCACGCCCTGGTGGGTAACGATAGACGCGTCCCATTATGCGAGTGGTTTTTCGGTAGAGTACGGAGGTTTTCCGGTGGAGCATGATTTTTAGGTGGGTGGTGGTATGCTAGTGGTGAGCGGGGTTGAGGGTGGATGAGGGTTGGCCGGAAAACTAATAAAAGGGGCCGGAAAATGCATAGAATTGAAAAAATATAAAAAGTGGGAGGTGAGAGGTTAAGGATAATATTTTACTCTCTTAAACAAGGGTAGTTTGGTCACAAAAGTGTTAAGTTAACGGTCAACATTGATTGACTGACAGAATGGCGCAAAATGGTACCCAAAATACAATTACCAGAAACTTTGATACTCAAAACTCAATTTCGATAAATTAGTGGTACCCAAAACCCAAAAGACCCTATTTTTTATCATAATTTTTCTCATATATATCCAAAATTTTATATTCTTTATTTCTTTCATTATGCATTAAACAAATTTCTTATATATTTTTTAAGATATATAGGAAAAATATAAGATTTTTTCTTTATTTAACGAATCTATGTATTTAAATTTGTCGAATGTAAATTTATACTCATTGTTAAATAAAATAACTTTAGCTTATTTACCAAAACTATAGTTTTATGGTAGCTTTATATAATAAATAAATATGAAAAAAAATGTATTTCCTATTTTTCATCATCAAATATCAACTTAGGGAATAATGGAAAGTTTCTCTAATGACTCGTTTGGTTTACAAAAAGGAAATTAATTCTATTGTCTTTTTTATAGAGGTGAGAAACTAAAGTTCTTGTTAGATTTTTTTTTGCGTTTGATAAAGCATTAAAAGTATTTAGGAAAAAAAATTTAATTTTTCTTCTAATGTTTGGTCGGTATAGAAAATATTTCAATATTTTAATATTACCTTGTATTTTAATGGGTAAATTTGATAATAAAATATTTAAATAGGGATATTATTATTCAATTTTTTTATATTTAATGCTAAAAAATAAAAAAAAAATCAATTTTATGATATCTGAGTTTAATGATTTTTTCTTGTACTTTTTTTCTTTGTCAAATTTTTTTTTAAAATTTATATTAATCAAACAAAAAAAATATATATTCTAAGTGTTGAAATTGGCAAATCAAAAGAGACGTAATGGGTAAATACGAAAAGGGTCTGTAGATTTTAGCAATTTTTTTTGACAAAATCTTCACCAAATCAAAAGAGACGTAATGGGTAATACGAAAATGGCCCCACCATCTGCACCATTCTTTCTGTGCAAAGCACATGGGGAAGTGGGGAACTTGCAACTTTGTTCAGTTTTTGATTCAATCTCTAACTCACAAATTTTCTCCAAAATACAGTAAAAAGTTGAAAAACTCACCAACTTTCAACCTGCAAGAATTGAAGAACCCGAGGAAAATATTTATGATTTATTCATCTTTATATTCGATTATGATTGACATTGTATCTGTTGTTTTGTTGTGAAATTTAAAATAGTAATTTTATGCCTAATGTTGAAATGTTACCAATATATAATTTAATATTTTTAATATAAATTATAAAAGATTATTACTATAAATTTATGATTAATTTTGGAATTTTAACAACGAACCTAAACTTAAACTAAATGAAAACTAAATATGCATGAAATAAAATTATTTAATTTTAATTTTTAACAGGCAAATCCTACAAATTTAAATAATTTAACTAACAAAATCAAATTAATCAGCTTCACATATTAGTGTTTTGGTTCAATTTTTGAGTCCACGCTCTAGATCAATAAGTGAATGTATTTATTTTTGGTTTAGTTTGTTGTATATTAGATCTTTTTTCAAATTCTAACGGACAAAATTACATTGAATGCTGAATTATTTTGCTCCTAATAATTGCGTGGTAATAATTCAAAGTCGTGCAAATGGTGATCCTGAGTTATTTTTTTATTAGTGAGGGTATATTGACGAATTCACTACTCTCACCTTAGAAATTTTCGATTTATGGGACAAAAATTCTTTCTTCTCGGACTTCTAATCTTTTTGGTTTTTGCTTTGTAAAAATTTTAGTTTGATATTTGGGTTAACTAAATTTTAATACATTATACTAGTACTAAAATTTTATTTGATATAATACACTTTTTTTTTTTTTTTAATATAGCAATCTACTTCCTGCTTGATTTCGAACTAAAGCATAAATTTGTATGAAAATAACCTCATACTGTACTAGATTGAAACTGAACAGAAAGTATATTTCTATTTTTGAAAAAAAAGAGTATATTGTATCGAATAGAATTTAGGGATCAGTACATTATACTAAAATGTAGTTAATCCTTAATATTTTTTCAAAATCTATATTTTAAATCTTGAGTTTTCCTATTTCAAAATTTTTATTTAAAAAGAGTAAAAAACAAATGAAATGCCCAAAAGTAATTAAGGTCCAAAAATTATTATTCACCACTTTTTTTATGTTGAATAATTTTTTAATTACACAAAATATATTTTATCATAAATTTTTATTTTTCTGATAGTGCTGGATAGCACGGATATATCCTAATATATATATGACGGGGTTAAATACTAATTTTCACCATCGGCCTACAAAGGTAATTCAATAATTTTACCCCCGATAAAATTCTACATTTACCCTCGGTAAAATCTCACTTTTACCTCTACTAAAATCCCACTCAACTCCACTCAAATTCCACTCACCTCCATTAACTTCCACTCAAATTCCACTTACATCTACTCACTTTTGTAAAATTACATTTTTATTCCTCATCTTCATCAAATTTACTTTTTTACCATTCTACATTTTACTTATAAATACTTCCCCTCATTCATTCATCCAAGATCATCTTTCTACAATCTAAATACAACAAAAACACAATCGTTCTCATCCAAGATCCATCCATTTCATACAAGAGATATAAAGTCATTGGCAATATAAATACAAGCCAATTCGAGAAGAAATAGAAGGGTCTTATACCCTATCTTTTTATACCCCTCAAAAATAGAAGGATCATATACTCTCTATTTTCGTACTCCGAAAAATAACAACAACCCTTATACACTCTCTCTCTTATACAGTTTATTATTTATTATGTTGAAATATTTGTAATCCTAATTCTATACTTATAAATAGAATTAAGAAAATTATAGAGAGAGAAGTTGGTAGCTTGTATTATCATCCAATTGATCACCTTTGAGCTAATACAAAGCAAGCACACACAAAAGGAGGACGTACCACTGGAATAGCATAAGCGCTACCGGGGGAACCTATCTTAAAAAAAAAGTCATGTGTTCATCATTGCGCCGCATTTATTTTTTATTTACCGATATTCGCTTATTGATTGGTTAATTATCTATTTCTAGATTTTGACACCATCAATATATATATATATATATGTATGTATTGTAAGACCCATCTCATAATTTCCTTCTTAAACTCCTTAATTGTTCATGTTGTGCCAAATCCTAAATTTGGGTAGTAAAAATTTAATTTGGGTAGTCTTTTCGTAATTTAAACCTTTATAATACTCTTTAATAACTTAATTATACTTGCGTAATAGGCGGCATCACAATCCGGGGTGGTCCTGATGAAATTCAGACGATGAATCAATTATATTTTATCAATAAATTGACATTTCTTACTTCGAAAAATCATAACTTATTCATATAATATTGAAATTGATACAAATTAGTTCCATTGGTAAGGTTATTCGATTATCTAAAACTTTCCATTTTATTATTAAGTAATATTCTCACAGAGAGATATCTCCAATTTATTAAATTCTTTTTAAAATTTAAAATATATTAACTTTAAATACAAAAATTATATATTATTAAAATTTTCATATTTAAAATTTACTAATCGATACTTATAAAATCAGGTCCATGTAAAAGAAAAAATTAAATAAAATCTATAATAACCCACTTTTTTTTCTTTAAACATAATTTTTTTCTTCTTACTTACATTTAAATCACTTTAAAAAAAGTGTATACGTTAGAAAGAGTGAGAACAAGTTAATTATTATTTTTTTCCCTATTTTTTAATCCCTCAATTTTTTTCACCCATCACATCCTATCCCCCTGTAGTCATATTTCTTTGTCATTTTTTTTCTTCTCAAGCCATCTCTATTGGGATGGCTAAATGGCCATAATTGGCTTTTTCATTGCCTTAGACCATCTTTAGTGGGTAAGGTAAAATGGTAGGCTAAAAATATATACTTACACTATTCGATAACGCAGAGTTGCAGCAGGGGAAGAGGTAAATATACCTCGCACGATTTATAAAATGTCGGGAGAGGACACCAAGCCACCCCACGATACATCACCCGTCGTCTGAGTGCAGCCAACCACCCCACGATACATCATCCATCGGCTGAGTGCATCAAACTTACCACGACACATCATGTGTGGTGGAAGCCATTTACACATTTTTTTCCTCCTTCTTCCATTTCCGAGAATGTACATGCTTTGTCCTCACTCCATTATTTGTATGCATGATTTATCTCACTTGCATGCTTTCTCTTATTTTCAAACTTAAAGTATGCACCTTCACGGGTGCTTTGAAAATGCTTTTTGTCTTTTAATAAATTTCCATCAATATATACTTTATCATTGTATATATATTCATCATCCTTTTTTCTCATCAAGGTTACCACAATTGCAATCATCTCATTTATATCACTCTCCGCATTATAAATTTCAATTTCATCCGTAAACTTTATGTTTCAAGGTATAAATTATTTTACAAATTTTATTTTATTTGTCATTGATCTTCATCTCTCAATAATTATATCTTTAGATATTTTATGCATTTCAAATATATTTTTTATAAAATGAAATCAATTAAGAGAATGTTTGTCAAACAATCAACAAGAAAGCCAGATAAAAGTGGGTATAGTAATGATCCACCAAGACCTAGCAGCGCAAGACGTAGGTCGACACAACGACAAAATGAACCCGAATCACGTTTAATTTCATTAGGTAATTACAAATGCGTTGTTGATAACGAATACCACGTTTCAAACCCTGAAGTTCAAAAATTAAAATCTAGAAATTATTTCGCAATACGATCGACGTGGGTTTGAAACGTCGATCGTATTGCGAAGTAATTTCCAGATTTTAATTTTTGAACTTCAGGGTTTGAAACGTGGTATTCGTTATCAACAACGCATTTGTAATTACCTAATGAAATTGAACGTGATTCGGGTTCATTTTGTCGTTGTGTTGACCTACGTCTTGCGCTCCTAGGTCTTGGTGGATCATTACTAGACCCACTTTCATCTGGCTTCCTTGTTGATTGTTTGGCAAATATTCTCTTGATTGATTTCATTCTAAAAAAAATATATTTGAAATGCATAAAATATCTAAAGATATAATTATTGAGAGATGAAGATCAATGACAAATAAAATAAAATTTGTAAAATAATTTATACCTTGAAAGAGAAAGTTTACGGATGAAATTGAAATTTATAATACGGAGAGTGATATAAATGAGATGATTGCAATTGTGGTAACCTTGATGAGAAAAAATGATGATGAATATATATAGAATGATAAAGTATATATTGATGAAAATTTATTAAAAGACAAAAGGCATTTTCAAAGCACCCGTGAAGGTGCATACTTTAAGTTTGAAAAGAAGAGAAAGCATGCAAGTGAGATAAATCATGCATGCAAATAATGGAGTGAGGACAAAGCATGTACATTCTCGGAAATGGAAGAAGGAGGAAAAAAAAAAGTGAAAATGGCTTCCACGACACATGATGTGTCGTGGTAAGTTTGATGCACTTAGCCGATGGATGATGTATCGTGGGGTACGTGGTTGGCTGCACTCAGACGACGGACGATGTATCGTGGGGTGGCTTGATGTCCTCCCCCGACATTTTACAAATCGTACGAAGTATATTTACCTCTTCCCCCGCTACAACTCTGCGTTATCGAATAGTGTAAATATATATTTTTAGCCAACTATTTTACCTTACCCATTAAAGATGGTCTCACTCGCCACCTTTCAATCTCACGTGATCTCTCTCTCACACACACACACTCACAGTTTACATTATTTACAATTTATCATCAATCCTTATTTTATGAAAAAAAAATCAAAGTGAAAAAAGTAAAGTGAATTTTAAAAATATATAAAAATGAAAAATTAATTTTTGTCTGTTTTCAACCAAACAATAAAAGAGTCTTTATCTTATTTTAATTTTATTGGGGTGTGTGTTAATTGCTCTTACTTATCTAAATTAAGTGAATACATAATTGTTGAAACTGCAACAACACAATCTCAATTTTTTATTTTAAGGGTGTTCAAGAATCGAACTAAACTAATTAAACAAGGGGGCTGATAAATGCACCCCCATTTTTTGTCACAAACACCCTCTAGAATTTTTATTAATATTAAACTAAAGTTTATTCCTATCACCCTCTTATTTTTATATAATATAAATATTTACAATTAGCTAATAATGTAATTAACTTAAAAAAAAACACCCACCACCCATCACAACTCCCACTCCCGAGTAAGCACGTGTTTCTGTCAGAGGTTCCATCTCCACCCACCAAAAATCTCATTTTGCAGAAGAAATCAAATAGTAACAATATTGGTTTGAGTGATTAAGCATAAAAAATCATGGTTAATGAGTTTAATAATATAGAAATGGAAGTGTTGAAGAAGCTCAAAGATGGTGGTGAAGTAGAAGAGAAAGATAAATATGGTGTTATATTTGGTGACCTAAATGATAAAGATAGATCAGAAGAGGTATATTTGTTTCAGTGTTACCTTATATTTGTGCATTTTAATTTTTCATTTGATGAATGTTGTAAAATCATAATGAAAAAGTTTGTCCAAAAAAAACAGAGGTAAAACAGAGCTAGGGGTTTTAAACCCATCAGTTGCTCTCTCCCCACATTAGGCGAGTGATATGCACATCACTCACCCCACATTGGCTGAGTGGTGTAACAGAGCTCTGTATTGGTATTTTCTGGATAATTTCTTACTTATATAATTAAAATATTGCAGGACCCAAATTGCCTTGATTCTTCTATTTGGAACGATATTTCTCTTCTTGAAGAAATTGATTTGACCGCAATTAAATTGGAAGCAACTAGTAAAGTTCCTTATCCCGATGTCGATGAAGAAGCCATGAAAATAGAGCCTCATTCTCAAATCCAAATGAAATGTGATGACCTTAATTTGGACGGCGAGGAAGGAAAGAATGTAATTGATGAAGAGCCTAATAATCCGAGTTGTGCCGACCAATCATTTAATGTTAGTGTGTCTAATAGTTTTAACATCTTAGATTCTATGGAGAACGACTATAACCCAACAAAATCTATTGACGTGGCTCATGTGTTTATAACAGAAAAAGTAAGTATAATGAGTACTTAATTAACAACTTTACTGTACTTATTTTCCTATAAAATATAAAAATCACTAATTTATTCAATTTTGGTTTCCATAGATATTTGAATCTCGCCATGCTCTAGTAGATTGGTGTCAAAGTAAAGGAAATGTGATCAACACTATAATCGTGACCCAAAAGTCAGACCACGGTACTAGTAAAAGGAGGCCAAGGCTATATTTGGGTTGTGAAAGAGGAGGCAAATATCGTAATAACCGCAAAGAGGGAAAAAAACATGAACCGAAGAGAGATAGTGCTACAAGAAAATGTAATTGCCCATTTTTAATTCGTGGTTTGAATCTTGGTGGAGATCGATGGAAGGTACATGTGAAATGTGGAGTTCATAATCATGAGTTACCAAAAACTCTAGTGGGGCATCCATATGCGGGAAGATTGAACAAACACGAAAAGAAAATTCTGAGTGAAATGACAATTGCTGGAGTAAAACCAAAAGAGGTTCTTTGTGGAATCAAAGGTCGTGATGAGACGAATGCTTCCACGATAAGGACTATTTACAATGCGAAGGCGAAGATGAGATTGCATGCTATGGAGGGAAGGAGCGCCATTCAACAATTGATGAAAATTCTAGTGGATAATCATTATGTTTATTGGCACAGATGTGATGAAACTACTGAAGAGGTTTTGGACCTCTTTTGGGCTGAACCCAATTGTATTTTGTTGGCGAAGCAATTTTTCTCTGTGATTATAGTTGATTGTACTTATAAAACAAACAAGTACAAGATGCCCTTATTTGCTATGGTGGGACTTACATCGACAAACAGAACGTTCTCTATTGCCCACTGTTTTATGTATAAGGAGAAGGAGGAGAATTATCATTGGGCTCTTCTAATGTTAAAAAGGTTGTTCGAGCCCCATGAACTTCCAAGCGTCTTTGTAACGGATAAGGAGTCCGCTTGTATTAGTGCCATCGGTAATGTTTTCCCGGATGCCCGTCGCATGTTGTGCTCATTCCATATTTCAAAAAATGTAGAACAAAGATGTAAACCTTTATTTCAATCGGGTGCTGTTTGGAATTCATTCATTCACGGTTGGAGTAGTATTATGATGACATCATCGAAAGAAGACTTCTTTCTAAGGTGGGAAGAATTCAAGAAAGACTGGAAGGAGTTTCCAAAGGCCATAGAGTACTTGTCGGACAATTGGTTTCAACAAAGAGAGTTGTTCGTGTTAGCGTGGACGAATGAGATAAAACATCGTGGAAATAGGACGACGAATAGAGCCGAAGGTTCGCACGGCAAGTTGAAAAGGCACCTTGAGTCGGGTGAGGGAACTTTCTCAACTGTTTTTGCGGGGATGGCCAATATGTTGTGTTTACAAATTAATGAAGTTAAAGCCGTTTTCGAGAGAAGCCTTGGTGCGATAAAAGAAAGACACCGCAGTTTTTTATTGAAACAACTTAGGGGAAATATATCACTTTTTGCTTTAGACTTGATAAAGGATGAGGATGTCAGATCGAATGATATTGGTATAGATCCATCGTCGTGCGATCACGTGCTTCGTACGGTTTATGGTTTGCCATGTGCACACGAGTTGGTGTTATATCGTCGTGCAAATCGGCCCATACCATTGGATGCGGTTGATGATCATTGGCAAAGGTTGACAATCGTACCAAAAAAAGAGGATGGATCTGTTGAAGAAGATCTTTTTAAAACGGCCGAGATTTATTTGTTGAAGAAGTTGTATGATCAATCGACGCCGGACGAGAAGAAGGCAATTTTGATAAAATTAAAGCTCCTCGCTATGCCATATTTAACGTCACTCAAAGAGCCAACCCCCGTCATTCCAAAGGGTAGACCACAAGGGAGTAAGAGAAAATTGTCCCGAAAGGAAATGAAACATGAATCATCAACAAAACGGAATCCATCAGGGTTTGAGTATGCGAAGACCAAAGAAGAGGCACGATTAGTCGTTACACAATCATCCCAAACTAATAAATTGAGGCAAGTTGTTATAAAGGAGAAAAAAGAAGGGAAGGCCGATTTTAGCCAAAGTTTTTTCGAACGTTATCTCCAATTCATCCCCAAAATCATGCATCCATTTATCGCAGATATAGAAAATGTTAAAGGTGATGGTCATTGTGGTTTTCGAGCCATTAGTGAACACATGGGATGGTCGGATGATGAAAAGGGTTGGTTGCTAGTAAGAAAGGACTTGATTGCGGACCTAGAAAGGTACAAGCATATGTATGACAGCGTGTGGGGAGATTGGTTTTACAATGATAATCGATATATACTAGAATTTTTTGAACCCATATGCAAAGACGACAAGCACTGGATGGTGATGCCCGATATGGGTTTCCTTACTGCGTCGGCTTATAATTGTGTCGTCGTGATGTTTTCAGCAATACAAAGTCTGACCTTTTTTCCGCACGATGAGGGCCCGCGGGAGGGAAGCGACATTCGTGTCCTAGCAATAGCACTCGTACATGGAAATCATTTTGTTAAAGTTCAGTTGAAGGATGATTCACCGATCCCACCTGTTGCGAGCATGTGGAATAGGCTTCGAACAGAAGAGGCGGCCGCTTGGGAAGAAACTTTTGCTAATAGACTAATATTGTATAAAGAAATGGGTAATTAGGGGTACATGCAAAAGATTGTCCAATCATAAAAAAAGGATTATGATTGGACAATCTTTTGTTAATGTGTATATCACATGTAATTTTTTGTCAATCTTAACCCTCATGTAATTCAAATGACGAAGCAAATATCGTAAGTTTTTTTTGTAAATCTCTAACTCGTGTGCAATTATTGTGATGAGGTCTCACCGATGTAATTTTTTCTAAGGATGCAACAATCATGTAAGTTTTTGGGAAACTAATGAACAAATTGGTCACCGTATCGAGGTCGGAAGTCCATACAAGTTCCACCAGGCTGTGTAGAGGTTATCAAGCTCGGAAAACATTAAAGTTTAGTTCCATATCGTCTGCAGTAGGTATAAAGGTCGGACGTCATTAAAATCCATGTGTTGTTAAAGTACCATATGGTGTGCAAAGGTCAGATGTTATTAAGGTTCCATGTGAAATTATTGTGATATCTCCTACGCATTTTTTTATGAGAAAATGGTGTTCCAAGATAGAAAGTTAGTCAATGATTGGGGTATCAAGCTCGGCACACAATCACGATGTCAAATTGGGTGTGGTGTGGGTATGATGCTCGGACGGCATAAAAGTTTTGTGAACAGTGCATCGATATAACAAATTGATTTCCAAATAGTTAAAACTAAGTTCGGAATGAGGTTTGATAAGTAATTGTATCCCGTTTAGTCTAAACATAGATCGAAAATTTATATCCACTGAATTTGCTGACAACAAAGCTCGGAAGGAACTTTTAATCGCTAGATCGCTAGTAAGAGGAATTTTAATTTTTTTTTTAATTTATACTTTTTAGTGGGAAAATGGTTTGAGAAGCTCGGACAAGCTTAAAGTTCCACACGGACATTGTTTGGGGGTATCAAGCTCGGAAATCATTAGAGTTTTGAGTTCAATATTGTCAATATTGAGTTTGTAACCATCTCGGGACTCATTAAAGTTCCCCAAGTTCCAAGTATCAAGCTCGTGTAGCAAAGGAATTAAATTTTTAAGGCTCCATCACACGGGACGTCACGTCGGCATTCCAATTGAGGTCGGACTGATATAATTGTATGCGGGCCTTGTCGCCACGTGGCGACACGCGGCTGGCCTGTACTGGGAAAAGCTGTCGACAGCATTGAAATGACCCATATTAAATGCAATTTCATCATTAGGCACGATTATAGAGGGAAAGCACGCCGTGTTGGAAAAAAACTGTCCACTTTACCCACTTCTCATTTTTCAAAATCACAAACTCTTCCTCTGCAATTTTCTTCCCTCCTTTCTCTGTACGAACGACGAACTAAACATCCGTTCTGAAATCGCGATTTTCTTTATTCGAAGTTTTTCTCTCACTGTAAGTCTTCCCTATCCCTCACTCTAGTATCGTCGTTCACTCTAGTATCGTCGTTTACATTTTCTTTCAGAGGGTTAGGGTTTAGATAGACTAGATGAGTCTAAGAAGGTATTTAGTTAGGGGCGACGAAGAACTTGCCATCTTCTCTCAGCGTTTTATCCCCGATGGGTGTACGGTTAGGCTTCCTGAAGCAAACGAGGAGCCCACTATTCTTCCACGAGATGGGGAGATCGGTATCTATACTGTGCTATTTGAACAGGCGGGATTGAAACTCCCCTTGGACCCCCTGTTGTGTGACGTGTTGAGACGATGCAAGTTGGCTCTGTGTCAACTAAGTCCCAATGGGGTTAGAGTAGTGTTAGGTTGTGCGGCCATGAACAGACTGTTGGGGGTGAAACTAACGTGGAGGGAGATTTTCTGGTGTTATTCCCTCTGTAACAGTCCCGGCGATCAGTCTCGCTATTACCTCCGAGCTCGTGTTAAGGCTCCCGATTTGGTTAAGTGTTTGACAAAGTCCGAAAAAGGCTATGACGAAGGCATGGTAGTGGTCGGCGGTGCTTGGGACGATGGGAACATACATAAGATAAAAAGATATATAAATCACCACGTTGGTAGGATTTTTAGGTGTATTTTTGTCATTGAATTCGTGTTATATTCTGTATTGGATTTTTATACAAATCTTGTGTTTGTTTCGCAGTGAAGCCCGATCGTCCGAGCTCTAAAGTGATTGACTGGGACTCCATCAATCCGGTCATTAATTACAACGGTCCAAAGGGGATTCGTCTTATTGAACACCCCCGAGCTGCTCATATCTTACTGGGTTACACCCCCTGGGACACCGATTTTTTGACGGAGAGACCCAATCAGCCGGATTGGGTTGGCAACACCAGAAGGCCGAGCAGACTAGAGGATAGGCAGAAGGTTCGAGTCCGACCTCCATCCAGGCCTACCATTCATACTGGGATTGCTATCCGGGAGGGCCCTGTTGAGAGAGCGGGTGTGACTCTAACTGGGCTCGTTGCTGATTTGGGGGGACCTACAACGTCGGCGCCAGTACCTTTTCCAGATAAGGGGAAAAGGAAAGCGACAGAGGGAATTGCCAGAAGCTCGGAAACTCCAACCGACCCTGAACTCGTTGACCTTTACCAGTGCGTAGAAGCCAGTACTTACCGAGATATCGAAGATCCGGTGGAGATGGCCCCAAAGAGGAGGAACTTGAGCCAGGCTTTACAGGACGATGCGGAGGCTGGGCAAGTTGCCGTGAGGTCTTCTCCCAAGAGGCCTCGCTATGGCCACAGAGCTGTGGTGATTTCCCCAGCATCCTCTCCCTCAGCAGGTGAAAGATTGGAGGCCGCCGATTTCCCGGCTGAAAAAGATCAGCCGGAAAGAGTTGAAGGTCAGGTACCAGAACAGGTAGAGGAAGAGCCCGACCGTAATTGGCGTCCTGTGTTTCGCTACCAGGGCCGAGAGTTACTGGAGTCTGATTCGATATATCGCTCCCCCTCCGTTGCGGCCACCATCATGTACGGCATCACAAAGGCTGATGACGTTTGCGAGCTCAAAGACATCCCTACTGTTCAACTCAGGAATGAAGCCCTCCAGGATATGTTGAAGGTTAATATCCGAGCTTATATCAATTCTTACCTTTATAAATTTATTTTGCGCCTTGTAATTCTTTTTGACTTTTTCTGACCAGGCCGCCCAGAAGTTTATGGTGTTAGATGACAGGAAGGCTATGATGAGTAGGAACCAGAATGAGGCCCTCGCGCACCTGGAAGATGAAAAGAAACGCCTGAATGAGCAGCTGAAGGCAAAGAAGAAGGAGTTGGACTCCGCCAACGGCGTGATATCTAGTTTGAACCGCCAGCTGGGGAGTGCTCAGGAGGAGGCGTCTTTTCTGAGGTCGGACCAGCAGCGTCTGAAAGAGGATGAGGAGCGCCTGAAGAAGGAGAACTCGAACCTCAAGGCGAAGAAGGACCAGGAAATTAACGATGCCGAGCAGAGGGGTTATGATCAATGCTTCGAGGAAAGCTTTGCCGAGGTCAAGGCAATAAAGTCGAAGCTGTACCAGGCTGGGTATGACAGGGGGCTCGATGTTGTCAAGGTGCCTCCTTCGAGCGATCTGAGGGTTCCGGTGCTCATTCCTGCTGGCTTCCAGTTTGCTGTAGACGCGCCTGCGGTAGAGGTAGCTGAGGTTGGCCAGGAAACTGAAGACAGGGAGGTGGTGGGAGCAGGAGGCGGGGTTGGTGATGGGCAACAGGCAGGAGAGGGTGAATTGCAGGATTAGGCTTTCAACTATATTTTTTTTGTGGTTTTTGTATTGGGATTTGTAAATTCGTATGTTATTAAGCTCGGAACTGCTGAACTATTTGTCGAGTTGACACTCAATATTGAGCTCGGTGCTAAGTAGTTAACTCTTTTTGATAAAATGCTTTGGTTTTTTTCCAAAAATGTTGTGTTGATTGCCGTTTCGTTTTGTCGGATAAACAGTGAAGAAAGCATTGGTTCAGCAACAATTTTTTGCTGCTGATAAGAATAAAGAAATAAGCTTAACACGGTCGATACCATTAATAATTTTAACTTCAAAAGATATATTTACAAGTTCGAATGTTAGAAAGCTCGGTAAAGTGTAATACTTTGTAAATTTTCCATTGGAATGCTTTACCTTTCCCAGTTGGCCACGTGCCTTTTGTCTATTGGCCACTGGGCAACTTATGAAAGGGGTGTGCATATTCCCAAGGTGCTTCTGGGAGTGAATGCAACTAATGTCCTCTCGTTTTCCAAGGATATTCATTGCACTGGATTTTATGACCCCCTGTGTAACTCCTACCCTATATAAATCGGACTCTTGACTGTTTCTTTATTATTCCTCACAATTCCATTTCAATGGCGGATCTTAACAATGAATCCGTTTCCGATTCTGCTTCCCCAAACGCTGAAGGAGTAGACGCTACAGAAGTGGCCAACATGTTGAGGGCCTTTCTTCGCCTCAAACGAAAACACCGTCGTCTGAGGAATAGCTACGACCGCCTCGCCGGTCGATTTCTTCGTTTGAAAGAACGATTTGCGTCTCTCAAGCGCAGGGGGCCTTCATGAATAGAGCTTCGACAAGATTAATAAACAACTCGACAAGGTCATGAGGGTCGTCGAAGTTTAAATATTAAGGCTCCAGCCCGAATGAATTTTAGAAGAAAGCCTTTCATTTTTTTCTTTTTCTTTTTATCCTATTGTAATGGACATTTTTTTTTATCAAATGCATGCTTTTCTTTCATGTGTTCTGTTGATTGCTCTATCGTTTTCAATAATGTTGCGTGAATAATTTATTCGCTATAGGTGACTAAATCAAGCTCAGCCTATTGATCTCGGCGACACTTATAAATTTAACACGACCCAAAACATAAACATTTTATCTTTACACCTAACCAACATACGTTTAATATGTTTAACATACTTCATAATTTTTTGTAAAGATGTAAGCATCACGTAATTTTTTGGGAAACTAACGAACAAATTGATTTTGATCACAAGCTCGGAATCAAACCAAGTTTCACAAGTTGAATCCCCACTTGGTAGGAAGCTCGGACATTATTAATGTTCTCAATCGTGTTGTTAAAATGCCATATGGTGTACCAAACGAGTTGTCACCTCTGAAGTTTGTTATGAACTAAGTCTTCCAAGGTCGGAAGTACCTAATGTGCCTTTGGTAGAATTCGTATTTGCCAAGTACCGGCGGACGTAAATAGCTTATTCACAAAGCTCGGAACCATATTTCCTAATGATTGAACTCCATTTCGTGTTAAATAAGTTCGGACACAAATATCATGCTACCTCACTCGTGACTTGTTCAGTAAGCTCGGTATACAATTCCAATCGGCAGAAATTCAGTAAGACCTGAGCAGGATTTCACTTCGTAGTGAAGGCAATGAAATTGGAAACTGGGCCCGTGCCTCACGTGGCGCCTCGCGGCTGGCTTGTACTGTTGAAAAGTTGTCGGCAGCATTGAAATGACCCATATTAAATGCAACTTCATCATTAGGCACGATTATAGAGGGAAAGCACGCCGCGTTGGACAAAAACTGTCCACCTTACCCACTTCTCAAGTTTCAAAATCACAAACTCTTCCTCTGCAATTTTCTTCCCTCCTTTCCCTGTACGTGCGACGAACTAGACATCCGTTCTGAAATCGCGATATTCTTTCTTCGAAGTTTTTCTCTCACTGTAAGTCTTCCCTATCCCTCACTCTGGGTATCGTCGTTTAAATTTTCTTTTAGAGGTTAGGGTTTTAGATAGAATAGACGATTCAACGAGGGTATTTAGTTAGGGGGGAAGAACTTGCTGTATTCTCTCAGCGATTTATCCCCGATTGGCATATATATACTGTCCTATTTCAACAGGCGGGATTGAAACTGCCCTTGGACCCCCTGTAGGGTGACTTGTTGAGACGTTGCAACTTGAGGCTGTGTCAACTGAGTCCTAGTGGGGTTAGAGTGGTCTTAGGTTGTGCAGCCCTTCTGGGTTTTCGATCAGGGAGGGCCCTGTTGAGAGAGCGGTTGACACGCCAACTGGGGTCGTTGCTGATTTCGGTGGACCTAGCACATCGTCTCCAGTGCAAGGTAGGGGGAAAAGAGAAGTTGCCGAGATATCGCAAATCCTGTGGAGATGCCCCCAAAGAGAAGGAACTTGAGCCAAGCTTTACAGGACGACGCCAACGCCGGACAAGTTCCTGCGTCGTCTCCTCAGAAGAGGCCACGCTATGGCTACAGAGTTGCCGTGACTACCCCACCATCCTCACCCACAGCTGGTCAGAGGATGGAAGCAGCCGACTTCACCGCTGGAAATGATCAGCCCCAGAGTGTTCAAGGTCAGGTAGCCGAACAGGTACAGGAAGAGCCTGACCGCAGTTGGCGTCCTGTGTTTCGCTACCAGGGCCGTGAGTTGCTGGAGTCTGATTCCTTATATCGCTCACCCTCTGTTGCAGCCACCATCATGTACGGCATCACAAAGGCAGATGATGTTTCCGAGCTCAAAGACATCCCTGCTGTTCAACTCAGGAATGAAGCTCTGCAGGATATGTTGAAGGTTAATGGCCGAGCTTATTTCTTTTCGGAATTCGCAATTTATTTTTTCCTTGTAATTTGGTATGTCTTTCTCTGAACAGGCTGCCCAGAAGTTCATGGTGTTGGACGATAGGAGGGTTATGTTGAGTAGGAACCAGAATGATGCCCTCACGCAGCTCGAAGCCGAAAAGAAGAGCCTCAATGAACAGCTGAAGGTAAGGAAGAAGGAGCTGGACACCGCCAACGGCCTGATATCTCGTTTGAACCAGCAGGTGGGGAGTGCTCAGGGGGAGGTGTCTTTTCTTAGGTCTGATCAGCAGCGCCTGAAAGATGAAGTAGAGCGCCTGAACAAGGAGAACTCGGACCTCAAAGCGGAGAAGGACCAGGAAATTAATGATGCCGAGCAGAGGGGTTATGATCAATGCTTCGAGGAATGCGTTGCAGACGTCAAAGCAATAAAGTCGAAGCTATACCAGGCTGGGTATGACCGGGCGCTCGATGCTGCCCAGGTGCCTCCTATGAGTGAGCTGAGGGTTCCTGTTGTCATTCCTGCTGGTTTCCAGTTTGTAGTAGAGGCGCCTGCGGACAAGGAAGCAGAGGTCGGCCAAGAACCTGAAGGCAGGGAGGTGGTGGAAATTCAATCCCCTGTTGGTCAGGCTGCTTATAGCCGGGTTGGTGATGGGGAACAGGCTGGAGAGGGTGAGTTGGAGGATACTGCTGATCATGACCCTTCCATCCCACTGGATTAGGCTTTCATGTAATTTTTATTTTTTTTTTCGTTAACGTTTTTGTAATGGACATTTTTTGTCAAATGCTTTGCTATTGTTATATATACGTTGGGTTGATTGCGATCGAGTCAAATGCGTTGGTCTTGAAGCTCGGAGTCCCTTCTCGACTTTTAAGATTTTAAAAGTTAGAATTTTAACATGGTTGATTCCATTAATATTTTTAAAATTTTAGCTTCGGTAAAAGGTCGGCACAATTGAAATATGTCATACTTGCATTGATGTTGGGTAACAGGCTCATTAAAGTTCGAAATATGTCAATGTTATTAACGAGCTCGGCACGATTGAATGTACTTTTTGCGGAACGCATTGCTACCCTCAGCAAATGATGTGTGCAAGATTGTTTTTCATTGTTGTCCTTCATAAGCTCGGAATGGAAAGCCACGGCCCAAAGGTGGTGCATTTCAACGTCATTAATAATTTAAACATGCTGCATAACTTGGTACTTTTATCTTTAATTAAGAAAGAAGTTTAACATGGTCGATACCACTTTTTATTTTAAGCTCGGCTTGCCATTAAGCTCGGTTGGGATATGAAACTTTCCTCGAGTACGATTTTCTTTATGTAGTATACATCCTTTTAGCCGACTATATGTCTCCTCATTTATATCAAACTTTGATCTATTCATCTATTGTAATTATGAACCCCAGTTGGCCACGTGGATTTTTTCTAATGGCCACTGGGCCGGCAGAGTGTTGGTATATTCCCAAGGTGTTTCTGGGAATGAATATAATAATAAATGGTGAATGTCCTCGTTTTCCAAGGATATTCATTGCACAGGGTTTTCTGACCCCCTGAGTAACTCCTACCCTATATAAAATCGGACTCTTTAACTGTTTTTTTTTTTATTTATACCTCACAGTTCCATTTCAATGGGTGATCTTAACAGTGAATCCGTTTCCGATTCTGCTTCTCCGTGCGCTGAAGGAGTAGACGCTACAGAAGTGGCCAACATGTTGAGGGCCTTTCTTCGCCTTAAACGAAAACACCGTCGTCTGAAGAACAGCTATGACCGTCTTTCCGGTCGATTTATTCGTTTGAAGGAAGGATTTGCTTCTTTCAATCCCCGGAGGCCTTCTTCAAGAGAGCTTTGAAAAAATTAATAAACAACTCGAGAAGGTCATGAGGGTCCTCGAAGTTGAACCATTAAGGCTCTTCACACCGAAGGAATCTTTGAAGAAAGCCTCTCTTTTTTTTTTATCAATCTTTTTACTCTTTTTGTAATGGACTTTTTTTATCAAATGCATGCTTTCTTTCATATGTTTTGTTGGTTTCATTTTGTCGGAATGTACTGTGAAGAATTTATTAGCTTCAGATGGGTGTTAATAAGCTTGCTAATGTACTAAGCTCGGACTACTGATATGCAATTTCAACGTTACTAATAATTTTAACATGCTTCAAAACTTAAACTTTTGATCTTTAATTAACAAAGATGCTGATAAGAAAGAAGCTAAGCTTCACAACCTTGATTCGCTTAATAAGTTTGGGATTTACTAAAAATTAATATGCATAGAAGCTCGGTCTTTTCCCGACCATCGTGCTTTATGATCTCGGATCTGAATTGAGTTCGACATAATTTTTTTATGGAAAAAATTAGAAAAATAATAGAACAAATTTCTTAATGCAATCGTAATTTTATAAGTCTCGCACAATCCAACAAAAACACTCATTTTTTTCCCTCTTTCAAGGACACCAAATTTGGGGGTAAAATCGAACCCATACAGTTTCGTGTTGTGCTTTGAGCCGCCTCACAGAGAGAAAAATGCGAAGTGACAGAAAGAGGATTGACTACCTTTGAGCTTTATCACAGACAGAGGATTTTTGTAGGTGATGAAGCAATGAATGACGGGAGAGTGTTAACACTCGTACAGAGATAGGTCGCCAGCAATGGTGTGCGTTGCGCCTAGTGGGTAGGGTTGAAGGAGAGATGGAGAAAGAGATCCACCAGTGGAGATGGAGAACGACAGAGCCAGGCGGTGGAGCCGGAGATGATGGGAACAACAGTGGGGATGGGAGTGTTTCAGAGCACGGTAATAGGAAAAACAATGGTGTGTTTGAATCCCCTGTTGTTCTTATTATTATTTTTTTATTTTATGGGTTTAGTTCATTTTTAATTTAACTTTATTAGTTTAATTAATTAAAATTATGGTTGTTAATTGGAGGGTGGTAAAGGAGGGTGTTTGTGATAAATTTTTAAAAAATTGGGGGTGTAAGGTGTAAAGGGTGTTTGTGACAAAAAATGGGGGTGCATTTATCAGCCCCCTTAAACAAACCCAAAATATAATTTTTTTTTTCAATTTTACACATACAATAAATCTAATCCGGTTTAAATTTTAAAAAACTAAAGTGATTTAGTCCGGTCTTTAATCTTATGTATAAAAATATTTACAAAACCAAATGAGATATATTATATATTTAAAAAAAATGTAACAAAAAAAAATATATTTAAAAAAAGTATATACGTTAGAAAAAATGAGAACAAGTTAATTATTTTTTTGCCTTTTTTTTATTTTTTGATCCCTCACTTTTTTTCACCCATCACATCCTGTCCCCCTATAGTCCTAATTTTTTTGTCATTTTTTTTTCTTTCTTACACGCCACCTCTCTCTCTCTGACACACACACACACTCACTCACAGCTTGCATTACTTACAATTTCTCATCAATCCTCCCACCCTCTCTCTCTCTCTCTCTCGAAAGAAGACGTCACCCCACCAAAGTACACCTCTTTATTTTTCATTTTTCTCTCATAACATTCACGTTATATAGGATAAATTAATAATTTAATTTTACCTTTTTTTACAATAAAAAAATAAACAAATAAAAATTAAAAAAATAGAATAAAAAATATATAAATTTAATATATTATTAAATTTTAGTCATATAAATATTTTTATTAGTATAAAATTTTATACTTAAAAAAATAAAAAAATAATTATACGATTAAGTCACACTCGTATGATATTTTTTTTTTAAATACAAAAATTTCATACGAATAAAGAACATTCATATGAGTAAAATTTTATTATTTTTATTGTATACAAAATTGAAATTTAATTACCGATCAATAAATTTAACATAATATTTACAATATCCATTCTGAATGATCTAATCTCTATTTTTTGGTTTAATTTAAAAAAAAAAGAATTTTCTGGCCACGAAATGGATGTGAATAGTACCACCGTGTATGTGAACAGTGGTTGTGAATAGTACAACCGTATATGTGAATAGTACCGACATAAATTGATTAAAAATGAAGATGAACACGAGACATTTTTTATTAAGGTAGGTTCTCTCGGTAGTGCTTATGTTAGTCCGGCAGTACGTCATCTTTTTGTATGTGCTTGCTTTGTATTAGTTCAAAGGCAATCAATTTGAATGATAATACAAGCTACCAATCTCTCTCTCTTTCTATAATTTTTTTAATTCTATTTATAAGTATAGAATTAGGATTACAAATATTTCAACAGAATAAATAATAAACTGTGTAGGAGAGAAAGCGTATAAGGATTGATATTTTTTGGGATATGAAAAGAGAAAGTATAAGACTCTCGAAAATTAGCTTGTTTTATATTGCCAATGGCTTTATATCTCTTATGAGAGATGGATGAATATTGAGAGAGAAAGAAGATGTATTTTTTTGGTGTATTTTTTGATGGATGAATGAAGGGGTATTTATAGGTAAATGTAGAATGGCAAAAAGGTAAATTTGGTAAAAACGAAGGGTAAAAAAATAATTTTTATGTAATGTATATGATGCGTATGCTTAGATCACATGTGATCTAGAATGTAGATGATGTGTATGCTTAGGTCACATGTAGATGATGTGTATGCTTAGGTCACATAGGTAAAAATGAGATTTTACTAGAGGTAAAAAATGGAATTTTACTAGAGGTAAAAACAGAATTTTACTGGAGGTAAAAGTGTTGAATTACCATTGTACGTCAATGGTAAAATTAGTATTTAACCCCCATCAACATATAAATACCTCATTCATTCATTCAAACCACAACAAAAACATATCTTCTTTCTTTCTTAAGATCCATATATCTCTTACAAGAGATATAAAGCCATTGATAATACAAATACAAGCCAATTCAAGAAGAAATAGATGAGTCATATACTCTCTCTTTTCATACTCCCCCAGAAATAGAAGGGTCTTATACTCTCTATTTTCATACCCTAAAAAATAGAAGGGTCTTATACTCTCTATTTTCATACTCCAAAAAATACCAACAACCTTTATACATTCTCTCTCCTACACAGTTTATTATTTATTCTGTTGAAATATTTGTAATCCTAATTATATACTTATAAATAGAATTAAGAAAATTATGAGAGAGGAAAGTTGGTAACTTGTATTATCATCCAAATTGATTGCCTTTGAGCTAATACAAAACAAGCACACACAAAAAGAAGACGTATCACTGGAATAGCATAAGCGCTACCGGGAGAACCTACCTTAAAAAAAAGTCATGTGTTTATTATTGCGCCGCATTTATTTTTTATTCACCGATATTCGCTTATTGATTGGTTAATTATCTATCTCTAGATTTTGACACCATCAAGATATTTCTAAATTTAACTCAAATGATTATACTTTACTCGTATAAGTCATGCATGTGACTTTTACTTGTACAACAAAAAAAAAAAAAAATGCTTCATCCAGTTGAACCACAGTTGTATAGAGTTTTCCTATTTTTTTTTACTCATAAATATAAGAATTTGTTATTTTTTTTATGCTAAGAAATCTTTGAAAAATAATTTAAAAAAAAAAAGAAAAAGAAAAGCTCAAACAATTGAATATGAAGCTTTTCCTTTACTCTCATACGAATGTGGATAAGTTATATGAAACTTTTTTATCACTCTCATAAAAGTGTGCTTCATTTGTATGAAAGACTTTTGTAAATTTTTTTTAAGTAAAAAATTCATACAATTTTGGCACTATATTTTATGTCAAATCCAATGTAATTGCTCAAATCACTTACTATTATTTAAAAAGCAACATATATATGTATGTATATATATATGGAAGAGTTTTCAATGGTTACCTTCTCTCTCTACCCATAGATGGGTACTGACATAATTAATGGACATTGATGAGTTGGCATATCCCTTAACCTGTTATAGCAGGTTAAGGTGACCGGATCTTTTTTTTTTTTTTTAATTAATCTTTTAGATTCTTTAAAGATTTCATTTGCCAAACAGACTTGGTATAACCCAATTCCGGATTAGGATAAGTGCTTATGGGTGTTTTAGTCATTTCAGTTTTATAGTTAATTAATGGCATATGTTTATAGGAAATAACACTTCAAAATAGATTTGAGTTTGATTTTTCATCTCTATATATCATGTTACATTTTACGTACAACTCTACTTTCTTTGCTTTTTGTTTGTTTATTTTTTTTGTCTGAGTCTTTGAGAGAGAAAGAAAAGTAAAATACAGAGCTGCTTCTTCTGCTTCTAAGATGAGATCTGTTGGAGCATCACAGCAAGTTCCAACAAGATCACGTAACTACCGGAGAAGATCAAGAGAGATCGTAGATAATGCTCGCCGATATTTTTCCCCAAAAAAGTCTGAGGGGTCATCATCATCAAGATTCAAGAATCGAGGCAGAATCAGTCGTACGAAGCTTGATCTGTGTTCCTCACACGGTTTTTTGGTAATATTTGTGTATAGTCTGCTTGTTTTTTTTTTTTTCCTGTATTCGAGAATTGCTTAACATGTTTCCCTATTTTAACCAATAATATTTGTACATCTTAAATTATTAGGATTGTGCCAGTAATGGAAATGTTAGTCTAATTGAAGATGACGATGTCCCAATACCGCCTTGGACCTTTCTTATTCCAGACCAAGATGGTGATCCAATGACTATAAATATACCATCAGATGTTAACATGAACAATATGCAGATTCCAGAACATGTTAGATTTGTAAGTGGATATGTTTTTTAATGTTTGTTCTTATTTTTTCCTTTTATATATATATTTTTATTATCCTATGTTTGATACATAATATAATTTTACAAATGTAGGTTAGTGTTGAGAAAGTGTCTACCTTGCTGAGAATGATTGTTGGGTTGCAAAACATACTAGTTTCGAAGATGCTAGAATCGAGAGATAGGTTGAATGCTTCTAACGTTGTAATACATGAGTTACGACGTCGTATTGTAAGTACCGTTTGATCTGATTATAGGAGTATTTAATGTACTTGGTTGATTAATAACATAAAACTTATTTTTTATTTGTTTCCTTTGCAGCAAGAATATGAAGGCAATCAAAACAGAAATGGAGATGAGGAAGATGGATTGGTGACAAGTGAAGTAGTGCCCGGAGCCGGAGGTGGACGTTGATTATGAAAGATATTTTTATTTATTTGCTGGTGAAATAAAAACTATAATATCATTAATGCATTGAAGTCTCATGTATATATGTATTTTTATTTTTTTTTTTATTTAAGACCCAGCTGGATATTGAAACAGCTTATTTGAGAAAATATAGAATTTGTATTTTTGTCTTTTAAGTCTCATCAGTCAAATTTATCTTTAAGACGCAAATGGGTTTAATTAACAAAGATTTTGATAAAATTTAATTGAAAACACCACCCGTTTGGTTGTGTAAATTACCTAATTTTTAAATTATGGTTAATTTTCGATTGAAGAATTGTGAATTTGCTCATTTATGACTAATTCAATTCCAATTGTTAGAATAATGTTCCCTTTTGTTCTATGTCATTTAAAATTTTGTCTAGATGCATCAACATCACGGGGTAGATACTAGATCTTCTCGAAAAATAGAGTTGGAATGAATTATCTAATTCTTGAATTTGGGGCAATTTCAAGTTTTACTTGAAATGACTAATTTGAGTTTTTGTGAATCAACTTGAATTATCATCTTTACAATTGTTCAATTTACACAACCAAATACTAATAAATTAAAATTTTGTAAATTAGTTAATTGTAAATTATCTAATCCGCAATTTGAAGGACAATGAAACCGTAACTGATTTTTACATATCAAATAATATTATGCAAAACAAAAGAAGAAACACAATGGATAGAACAGAGATTAAATTTTATTGAAATAACTGATTTTTTACATCTTTAATATTATGCAAACTACAAGAAGAATTAAAACAACTGTTAACACAATTTCAATGAGAACCATAACATACAGTTTCTCGTGCTTATTTAGAATATTAACAGAAGCTGAAGTAGTTGAATGTGTCGACCTATCTTTGTTCTCTTCTGGAAGAGAAGACAGAGCACTTGGTTGAACAAACCATTCAAAAAAATCGCAGCCATTGTTCTTGCAGCAATAGAAAATCCTATCTGGGTTTTTCAGTGTCCGGCTAATCTTAACGGAGGCGTTTTTCCCACAGAAGCATAGCTTTGGCCTGCAAACGAGATTTTGTTCTTCTGAATTGCTGTTGCTAGAATAATCTAGTGCTCCCATCTTTGAAATCGTAGTAACAAGAAGCGAAGAACTTGTAAGAAGATAATAGTATAGTGTAATTTGATTGAAGAATTTAGGTTAATTAGAAGGTTTTAATTATAGCGAAGATCTTCTAACAGTTGGAGTAGTTTTAATTATTTCCTTGGCAGCGTGAGATAATGCAATTTCCGATGCTTGGTGCATGTAAAGTAGTATTTATCTAAAGCAACGATTCTGATTGGGCATGTAAAGTATTGCATGCTGCAACTAATTAATATTGTTGGAACTCACAAGTTTACAATTATGACTATTTTAAAAAGTCTTGTGTAAAACGATGTTGTCCATTAATTCTAATTTTGAGAGAATGCTTGCATGCTACTTACGATTAGCCAGGGCGACTTACGGCGGCAAAAGGATTAGACGTCCCCCCATGCTACGGTTCCCTGCCGTCCGAACCCGGTGCCGCATTAGGTTAGGGAGCTGGGCGATACCCACAGTTTTTATTGCATCCACTAATCAAATGCAAGGGTCACCATTACCCTCTTTTAAAGAGGTTAACAAAGTCCTTCATTCCTAATGGAGTAATAACAGTCGAGAAATACTTATTAATACTCGATGAACTTAATGGAAATTAAATCCATGAGTTTTGTCATTCGGTTGATATAAAATAACTAATGTATTCCCTAAAAGAAATTATGAACGAAAATACTTGTTTTATTTTGTGATGTACTTTAATAAAAGTGTAGTTATGTCCTGTTGTTTTAAATTTTTTAGTTTTTTTTTGTTTTTTTTTTATCTTCAACTTAAAAATGACGAAATTATGTTTTTAGTTTCCTTTTTTATTCAGAGAAGGAGAATCTAAGCATTTGAACTAACAAAAGGAAAAAGCTTGATTTGATGCTTCGGAGAGGCCAGGGGCCCAAAACAAAACAATTGAGAGAAAAGTAGGGGATATAGGTGCTCTGAGGACCAATCATTTACACAACCACCAAAAAAAATAAATAATAATTTACCAAGAGGATCCGCTGACAAAAATCCTTACCCAAAAAAGAAAATGTTAAAAAAATCAAAAACTAGGGTTTTCATCGATGGGAGTGGTTTGGAGGTTCATCATCATCGCTGTCCAGAACATAACCATTTTCTTCCTCTTTACCATCCAGAGAAGGGCTCACATGGTCGCTTCCGTCTTCGTACTTCAACCACGCTTCAAATTTGTCAATGTCGGTATCGACATGATTTCCGTACTTCTTTCTCTTGTTCTTCTTCTTGTTCTTCTTCATCTTCTTCTTCTTGTTCTTCTTCGTCTTCTTCTCTGCCCTCTCTTCTTCACACTCCAAAATTTGAAATGTCTTCATTAGTTTCTTCGGAGCAGATTCCGACATGTTTATTTGAGGATCACTCTCCTCAACTCCGTCGTTGCGGCGTTTCCTTGAGGTTCCTTCACTCATGAGGGATTTTGGAACGTGGTCTGCACTGTCTATCTTCGCCGTTGTTGTTTTAATCATTTTTTCGTAGTAGTTGGTGGTGAACGAAGGGACTGTTACGTTTCCGAGTTATGACAGGCTTAGAGCATATTCATCGCACGTTTTGTTAATAATGGACACGTGTCAAGCCCCGCAGAGAAAGAGAGCCTTTTACTATATATTATTATTAATATTAATAATAATATAATATAAAATATAAAATATAAAATTTATAATATAATTAGATGGATATCAAAAAGTGCTTCCTAATGCAATCAAGAATGATGACCACGGGATATATATTTCTACGTTTTAAATAAGTGTTTTCAAGTTTTAACAAAAAAAAAAGATTGCACTTTTACCCGGTCAAAATCTATGGGATATATATTTTTTGCTCCATTTAAATCGTAATATTACATCACGTTGGAGGTTAAGATGCTACATAAAATAATTTTGAGCCTCTTAAAAAATGACTCTACAAAAATAATTTTGTTGACCTATGTAGCACTTTGAAGAGCCATTTTAAAAAATATTTTCAATGATCTCCAAGAGCCTCTTCAAATATATTATTGTTTTAATTTTTAATATATTATTATATATTAAATATTTTACTTTCCAACAATGTCATTTTAAATTAGCAGAAAATCACTTTAATAAAATATTAAAAAACATGTTTGAAGAGTTCTTTCATCACTCTTCATATTTGAAGACTGAGAAAGACTTTTCAAATTGGAGATTCCATTGTGCTACTTCTGTTGGAGTGAATTTTGCTGACACGACTATTCAATTAATTTGCAGTTTAGTCCTTTGAAGAGCTTGTTGGAGATGCTCTAACAATTAATTCAACAAGTGTACAGCGTACGTGGTGGATAGGAATGTGGTTGCATGGGTTTTCCTTAAGTAGATTTTGTGGGCCCCGCTACAATTTAGGGTGCAAATTGATACGTTCTTTTAGATTGGGCTGCATTATTGTCATTTACTTGTTTGATAAAAATAAACTCCTACAATTAAATAAGGCACAGATTCTCGTAGAAGAAATTGTTCTTTCCATTTATAATAGTTTTAACATGTGCACTAAGGCCTCATATTATCATTTTCCTTCTTAAATTTAAATATATATTTTCAGTCAGATGGTAGAACAAAAATATTTGAAAAGAAAAAAATCAAGCATTAGTCTAAATTATGGGTGAAAATATTAGCACCCCCAATATCTCTTGGAAACAATTCCACTTTTGATTCGGTTCTTTACAACCGAGTAACTATACATTACCCAGTTGTCAAGAACCGAGTATAAACGTAATAATGCATTACTCGGTTGTCAAGGACTGAGTATATAAGCTTCTAATCGATCCACAATAATAGAGTAACAGATACTTTACTTGGTTGTAAAGGACCGAATGAAAGTGGGAGTGTCACCAAGTTTTTTTGGGGGTGCCAATATCACTGCCCTAAATTCTAGTTACAATAATGTGACTAGTGTGATGTGACCATTGTCTATCACATCACTTTATTTTTAACTATCACTACTAAAATAGTACTATTAGTTTTATTGTTTTATAGATTGGTGTGAATCAGTTCAATTCGTTCGGTAGGCTTTCGGATTTACCATAACACCCCCTAAATTAGTACTAAACACCTTGAGCTACTAATATTACGTACCAATTGTCTACTACTACTGTCAGTAGTAGTGGTGACAACAGTAGTAGTAGTAGTGGTGACAACAGTAGTAGTAGTAGTAGTAGTAGTAGTAGTAGTAGTAGTAGTAGTAGGTACGTAATAGTACTATCAGTTCGTTGTTTTTTGGATCAGCGTGAATCAATCCAATTCGTTCGTTAGATTTTCGGATTTGCCATAACAACCCTTAAATTAGTAGTAAGCATGCTGAGCTTCTAATATTATGTACCAATTGTCTACTACTACTGTCAGTAAAAGTGGTGTCAGTCGTAATAGTAGTAGTAGTACAATAGTACTATTAGTTTGTTGTTTTTTGGATCGATGTTAATTTGTTCAATTCGTTCGGTAGCTTTTTGTATTTGCCATAACACCCCCTAAATTAGTTCTAAACACCCAGTAGTAGTTACAATAGTACTATTAGTACTAATAGCTTGTTGTTTTTCGGATTTGCCATAACACCCCTAAATTAGTAGTAAACACCCTGAGCATCTGATACTATGTACCAATTGTCTACTACTACTTCTATTACAACAACTACTACTACTATTTTTTTTATTTTTATTTTTTTAAATTTAAGGGAGGTCTAAGTCTCTCCCTTAATCCTACAAATAAAGAAAAACCATTCATTCCCACCCCATGAGTCGAACCCTTGATCTTACACCGAGGGTGGAGGTTGCCTACCACTGGGCCAACCTCTTTCCTCTACTACTACTACTACCGTCAATAGCACTGGTGTCAGTAGTAGTAGCAGTAGTAGTACAATAGTACTATTAGTTCGTTGTTTTTTGGATCAGTGTGAATTTGTTCAATTCGTTTGCTAGGTTTTCGGATTTGCCATAAGACCCCCTAAATTAGTACTAAACATACTGAGCTGAGTCGAACCCTTGATCTTACACCGAGGGTGGGGGTTGCCTACCACTGGGCCAACCTCTTTCCTCTACTACTACTACAACTACTACTGTCAATAGCAGTGGTGTCAGTAGTAGTAGTAATAGTAGTACAATAGTACTATTAGTTGGTTGTTTTTTGGATCAGTGTGAATTTGTTCAATTCGTTTGGTAGGTTTTCGGATTTGCCATAACACCCCCTAAATTAGTACGAAACATACTGAGCTACTAATGCTACGTACCAATTGTCTACTACTACTGTTAGTAGTAGTACAATAGTACTACTACAATAGTATTTCATTGTTTTTTGGATTGGTGTGAATCAGTTAAATTTGTTCGGTAGGTTTTCGGATTTGTTTCTGTTGTTATTATTCTATTATTACATTACATATTATTATTATTATTACAATAATATATTATTATTATTATTATTATTATTATTATTATTATTATTATTATTATTACAATATATTATTATTACAATATTACATTACATATTACTATTATTATTATTATTATTATTGTTTCTGTTATTATTATTCTATTACATTACATATTACTACTACTACTACTACTACTACTACTACTACTACTACTACTACTACTACTACTACTACTACTACTACTATTGTTGATATTCTTATTGTTATTATGAATGAAATTAATTGGTATTATTATTATTACTATTATTATTATTGCTATTGTTATTATTGCTATTGTTATTTTTCCGTTCCACAAAATTTCCTTCTACTTTATTCTCATTTGGCTTCATCGGATTGTACAAATGTCACGGGTCATCTCCCTAGGCAATGCCGTGTTCATTTCAACTTAATTTTGGGCGCCAAGTCACGCCGTGGCAGGTTGCATTTAATGTGATGCAGTGGTAGAATAAAAAGTTCGAAGTTCTAAGATTAACATGATTACACAAGGCATGCGCATTAGATGATATACAACAAAATCCCTTTTTTTTTTTTTTGGGAGTCTTGTCTCTGTTACACTATAAATATATGCACCAGTACATCATAACCGAAGCATCACACTATTTTGAATAATACATGTTCTCTTAGTTTCTTAATTAATACTCAATATGTCTTTGATCATTTTGTCTGATTCTGAAGAAGTACCAAAAAAGAAAATCAACAAAAAAAATGTTACTCAGGCAGATGAGTGTTCTATTCATTACGAAGAAGAGGATGAGGAGGAGGTTCAATCTCCGCTTAAAAAGCTCAAGGTTAGCCGAGAGGATGACGTTGAATCTCCCCACAAAAAGATCAATGTTCGCCAAGAGGATGAGGTTAAATCTCCCCTTAGAGAGAACAATGGTAAAGAACTTGACCAGAAAGAGGACTTGACACAACTGCTGAACAAGCTTCATGAAAATTTGGACATATATGGCAAACAAAAAGCCCTTTTGAGTGCATGCGTGACCGATATTATGTTTATCAACGCTACCATTGAGAGTCTGGAGAAAAATCTCGCTGAGATTTTCAAGCCTTCGGACGATATTTAATGTTTTTTTCTTGTTACTTTTAAAATTATTTGTCAAGTCTTTTTGTTTTGGGGCCCTTGTCCCTTCTAAGGATCTTAACTTTCTTTGTCAAGTCTTTTGTTTTAGGGTCCTGGTCCATCCGAAGGATCAACCTTCTGAAGGATCCTTACTTTATTTGTCAACTCTTATGTTTTGAGTCCCTGGACCCCAAGAAGCATCTCGTGTTGGCTTAATTAATGTTAATCCTAATGCTTTTAAATGTTGCGATTTCCCTCTTCTTTTTGTTAGTTCAAATGGTACTTGATGTTCAATTCTCCTTCTCAGTGCATGCATAGCAATTCAAGTTTTCCTTCTAAGCGAATACATTAGTTATTTTATATCAACCAAAAGACAACTCAGAGATATAAATTTCATTAAGTAATTTGTCCTCTCGGGTTTTTTGCAAAAAAAAAAAAAAGGGCACTTTTTAATCCCGTATTCAATATATATACTTGAAGTACTTAAGCCTTTGCATTAACTACAAAGGAGACGTAAAAAAATAAATAAATACAATTTCTATCTTCTTTGAAATAATATTTAAAAATTAAACTTGCCTCAAATATGTAGGCCTCAAAGATAACAACACATTAATGATTATTTAGGTTTTTATTTCTGCAAAGGCAACACCAAAACGATAATTTATTTGCAGAAGCGTTGTACAAGCATTTAAACTATCAAAGAGGAATTAACATTAACATTAACATTAAGCGAGAGGAATTAACATTAACATTAACATTAAGCGAAAGACAAAATACCTCACAAAAAACTAATATTTTTAATGACAAAAAACAAAGAAGTAACAAAAAACGAAGATAATCATTATAAATCGTCCTTCGCCTGAACCGTTACAGATTCCTCTAAAACACCTTATCTTCATTTTAGGTATAACCGTAACAGTGCACGTCGCAGTCGGTCATTTTCTTCCCTCAATCGGCGGATTTTTTCTTCTTGCTCCCTCCCCAATCGGATGGAGTCTTGTAGCACGCCATCAGCATAAGCATTTGTGCTGGCCTCCCGGGATACAGACATCTCGTACTTTGTCCTCAATTGCTCATATCTTACCCCAAGGTTACGCCGCTTAGAGTCAAGGTCAACTATTTCACACTCCATCCGGTGGACTTTACCTTTCAATTCCGCCTCTACCCGTCTGATCCTTTCGAAATAATGCTCGTTTGGATTAACATCTGTCGAGTTGGAACCACTTGCATCGCCCGTATCCGACCGTCGGAGCCTACGAGGAATGGGTTCGGCTTCAACAAGAAAGATATCCAGATTCCTGTGAGTCAACATATTCCAGAAACGACGAAAGAAGAAGGACGAAGGAGTAAGCCCTAGGTTTTTTCTTCGAAGAGGGAGAAAGAACTCAATTGTTTTTATATTTTCTCCGTATTTAACATATCCGCACGCGCAAGTTCACACGCGTCCCACGCTCGATCAACCAAACGATGGAGTGTAACCCTTGCCCATTGGGAGTCGAGAATGGTCACCATCGCGCATTTAATGCAAAAGACGTGCGTTGAAATGACCCTCAGGGAAATTCCACGTGGCATCTTCAACTTAGAAATAATATTAATAATAATAATACTAGCTTAATATATAATAATGTCCACCCAGTGCGTGGTCGTTTTAATAAAGAATTTGTTATATAATTTTGTTTTACTAATTTTTTACTAACATATCACTTTACACATCAATTATTTATATAATGCCTACTAAATTTCAGAAATCTTATGCATTTCAGTCAATTAATATTTAGTTAGTAATTAATATATAAAAATAGTTTACTATAAGCAAATCAAATTCTCCATTCGTCCAATAAAAATAGTTTACTATTCTTTTTTCGTCTGTTCCAAATTATAGTCCTCTTGCCTTTTAAAAAATGTACTAAAATTTTCTTTTTCCTAATGTACCCTTATTTAATTACATTGTTATCAACTCCTAAATAATTAACTTTACCTAATAAATACTCATTTCCCATAGGAAAGATAAAAAAATGTATGTTCATCTTCTAATTCAATGTATTTATTATAGTAGAATAAATGAGGGTATAATACTCATTGCCATATTGAATGCTTTGCTTGATTTGGTAGCGTAGAATGCGACCAAATTACTCTGCGTGCTAATGCCACCATACCTGGTGTTCTCTACGACATCCGGATGAGGGCATTTTCTTTCCGAACCTACTGATGATGGATCAATGATTTTTGCATCCCTTAACCACTTCCTATTTACTAAATATTCTGGGAAGTCAGCCTTGTTCAAATGCTTCATGACTGAAAAAATATGTCTACATGGTATTCCTTTAGTTTCATACCAATAGCACTCACATCTGACGTCATCCCCATCATGAGAGTAAAGAACCTTACGCTTTGAATCATTGCGCATGTACTTTGTCACTACACAAACATCGTAGTTAGGTAATTCTGTCCGTTCTAAAACAATGTATTTATCAGCACGTAGAATCTGAGCCCTCACCCGATGAAATATCTCTCTAGTGAAAATTGAACAGGCCTGTTCCTCAAGCAACTCCATGTTGGTCCGATCAAGGACAGCTTCTGTCATGTTTGTTCTAAAGTCTTCTCTCATATCATGGTAACGTAAAGCAGCTAAACCATTGTCGCAATGTCTAAGAAACATCCACAATGGTATATCCTCTTCTAAATCCTTTTTGAGAAAAGCATTCATAGACTCACACCTGCCGGTTGCTCTACTCCCACCAAAATAATGACCACGAAGAAAAGAATCTGCCCACATATGCCTAGTCATGTACTGTGCCTCCAACCAATCATTCTCAAGGAATTCGTGTTTGGCCTTCATTTTGTTCCACTCTTCTTCCCACTGATTATCTGAGTAGTACCTGTTGAGAAGACAGAATGAAAAAAAAAAGTGTAAATATATTGATCGTTCGGAGGAGTAACAATTATTTACCTGAATATTAATCTCTTGAAATCTTCGCAGAATCCAACTTTATGTATATGTTGTATCGAGTTTTTTATTATGTGCCATGAGCATATACGATGCACAACACCTGGCATGGTCTCTTCTAGTGCCTTGTTCATGGATCGACAACCATCAGTTAAAACTGTATCAGGTTGCTTTCCATCCATACATTCTAAAAATGTCTCTAGTATCCATGTATACGTTTCAGCCAACTCGTTTTGTAGTAAAGCAAAACCAAATACACAGGTTCTATCGTGATTGTTTGACCCCAATAGAACTACCAATGGTTTTCCATACCTACAAAAAAATTACAAATTAAAAAAAACGTGTGGATTTTATTATGAATGTAAATAATTTGGCATGAGCTTGGAACTCGTACCTGTTAGTTTTATATGTGGAATCGAAAGATAAACAGTCACCAAATAACTGATAGTCGACTTTACACGCTCCATCCGCCCAAAACAAATTTGTCAACCTCCCTTCCTCGTCAGTGGCATGCTTGTAGAAGAATTCAGGATCTGGTCCTTTTTTTTATTCTAAATAACCCATTGCCGTAGATGTATCACAATCACTCCAAGCACCATATTTTTGCCTCACCCCCTATACAAGTCAGGTTTGATACACCCTACCTTCTGCCAACCTCCGTGTTGTTCTACCATATATTGCCAAATGTGGCAAGTCCTTATTCCAGACCTTTTCATCAACATTGCTTGTTCCCTATCTGCTTCATTTAATTTTCGGCTGGATCTAAGAAATGGTTTTTGGTGGGATAAGGCTAAGGAATGGTTGTGATGTGTCCTAAGACATTTAACAAACCATGTGCCATCTTCTTTATTTCTGTTTATTCTAAATGAAGCCCTGCAACCTGTCCTAGTTATATTTCTTGGCTCCCTAGTCCTACGTTCAAGATATTGATATTTATTCTCTCTATATCCTTCATTTGAACACACCCAACTTCTAATTATACACTCACCTACTGAGTTTCTCCTTTTAATTTTCTTACGAATGCTAAACCCCATTATTTTTGAGTACATATGGTAGAATGTTTCAGCTTGTTCCATTGTAACGAACTCTTTATCGACTAAGTCATCATCTTGTATGTCTTCCGGTGCTTTATCAATGCACAAATACGTCATTAATTCTTCCCACACCGTAACATCTGGATCTGTCCATTCTAATAACTGTTGCTTATCTTTTTAAGGTTGATCTTCACCATCTTCATTTTCACCTTCAGCTTCCATGTTAGAAGATTTATCTTTTGAAATCTGTTCTTTTGCCTTTTCGGTTTCAGCAATATGCGTCAACACTCTGCTGTTGCTTAGAAAATCATCATCATCTTCACATAAGTTAATGGCTCCCTCATTTTGGTTTAGAAGATTGAATGTAGATGCAGAACTAACTGAATGTTCCATTCACAAATTATGATGATGCAATATTACTTTCTTATAAAGCAATATGATTACTGATGACTGAATGGTGGAGTACTTGTTTAGGTTTTAAGTTTTGTAATGCCCACTTTCCCTCCTAATTTTTAAGTTTTTAAATTTTAAATAAATGAGCATTGGAAAACAGCAAATTACTTGCCTAACAATCAATGGCCATTGGAAAACTAAAAATAGATAACCAATTGTGCGTAGCCAAGTTTCATGATTTTCAGAAGGCATGCGCAGTAAATGACAATTTTTTTATTTTTTTTTGCTATTAGTATTGTGCACGTTTTAATATAAATAAATAAATATATGCACGCGTACAACGTAACCAAAGCATCACTGCATTTTCAGTAATACTTCTCTTAATACTCAACATGTCCTTGATTATACTGTCTGATTCTGAAGAGCTACCAAAGATCACAAATAATTTTAACGAGGCAGAAGAATGGTATATTCAGTACGAAGAGGAGGAACATGTTCAATCCCCCCTGAAAAAGATTAAGAATCTCCATCAAGATGAGGTACAATCTACCCTGACGAAGGTCAACACTCGCCAAGAGGATGAGGTTCAATCCCCCACGAAAAAGATGAAGCCTGATGTCTCTTGTCCTAAAGAGTTAAATCATAACCAAGATGGATAAGTACTGACGGATTACCAGAATGCGGAGTTGACCCAACTGCTGCACAAGCTGCTACAAAATTTGGAGAGATATGCCAAAAGGAAAGCCCTTCTCAATGCTAGCGTGTCCAACATTATGATTATCAACGTTGCAACCGAAAGCCTGGAGAAAAAGCTCAGAGAGTTATTGAAGCCTTCGGACGATGTTTGATTATTACCTCAATCCTATGGTAGTTCTAAGCTTGTTTTGACTAATCATTATTTTTAGATATATTGTAAAATCTGAAATTCATATTAATATTTAATGTCAGTTCAAATTCTTCATTAAATTAATCGTATTAGGGTTACCGTTGTCTTTGCAAATGTAAATATACAATCAATATTGTGTCGAAGGAACACGCATTATTCGGTGAGATATATATGGGTTTGTCGAAGGAGCCACGCGCAGGAACCGCAAACATTTTATAAAAAAACTACATTAGTTAAAAAGTCCATTAAACCCAAAGTGTAATCATAAGTTCCAATGTTTAATGTCAGTTCGAATGCTCCATTAAGTTCAATGTATTTCTGAATTATTACTGTTGTTTTTGCAAATGTAAATATATTAAAGCAATATTGTGCCGAAGGATCACGCATCATTCGGTGAGATAACTATTGATTATTGAACCGTCCATCTCTTTTATCGTAGATGCACACGTAATAATAACTGTTAGAATGCACGCACCTGTTGGGGTTTCCAAACTGACAACCCTTCATATTCCAAGAGACTAGTATATAAACATGACTGCCATTCACAAATCAAATCAAACCAACCATCAAATATCTTATCAACTTTCAATTTTCTGTTTCAACATGTCAACTCCTCCAAAATCTCCATCGACGTCGAGCCCTCCAATATCATCGTTAAACTTCACTAAGATGTGCATCGACAATTTGATTTATGCTGAACGATTGACAAAAGAGTGGGAGGCTAAATCAAAAAAATTTGAAGAGGCCTACAGGAGGATGAAAGAGATACTGGAGGAACTGAGGAAGGCAAACCTCGAGATGGAAGAAGCGGCGGAGAGAGAGAATAATGAGAAGAGGAGGAGAATTTGAACTTTTTTTTATTACGAATTGGGTTGGTTTCCTTAATGTTAACGTAGTAGTGTTGTTTTTGCTTTCTGATGTTAACGTAGTAGTTTTCTTTTTGCTTTCTAATGTTATCGTAGTACTTTTGTTTTTGCTTTGTAATGAATATTACTACTAATTAATATTTTAATATTTCTTCCCGAGTTCAATGACAAATTAAACATATTATATTTTTTCCTTTTTTCCAATACATGTTAACATTTGGACTTCCAACTGAGATTGTATGGACAGAGAAACTTAATTAAAGTACTTGAAGCATACATACCAAATTTACTCTCCAACCGTGTTTAGAGAGAGGAGGAATACAAATATTTAATCATAACTATTGGCATGCATATTGATTACCGTGCATCATCATTGTAAAAAATAATAATAACTTTTCATTAATCAAATCCATTGGCATGCAAATTGAGCACCGTGCATCATAATAATAACTTTTCATTTTTTCTTACAAAAAAATTCAAAACAGTTTACATGTTCATTTTCAAATAAAATTCTCGAACATCGTTCATCAATATATCTCTGTGCTTGTTGTAGTTAGAATTCGCCAACCAACATGCTAATCTACACCGATCTTCATTTGAGTCAAACTACAAAATAATTACAAAACAATTAAATAAAGGAAACAACGTTTGAATTAATTAGTAACGCTAAACAAATAGAAATATCTTACCACAAAGGATCGTGAATCGACTTTACATCCAGATTGCATAAACAAAATAACAAACATGCCGCAATCAAACCCGTTAGGTTGCCTCGGAACGAATGATGCACGAACAATGCGAAAACTAGAAAAACTAAAATTTCCAGGCTTCTTTCTAATCTCTCTCTCAAGTCCCAAGTCCAAATTACGTAGCTGGAATATATTAGGAACATTACAGGAAAAAAAATGACATTTTATGAACCTTTGAAAAACAATCAATGTGGAATAGAGATTCCGTAATTTTAAACTTACAATATCCTTAATTCTTGCAGAATAAAGAATAGGTTGTGTCGCATCCGATAGAGAGTCCCAAACTTCAACAACTTTTGTCTTCAACAACACTCGTGCAAGAATGTAGTGTCTTGAAATTAAAATTGGAATGAATACCTAATGTAAAACACATTACCAATTAGTTAGATATAGAACGTAAAACGAATTACGAAAGAGATAATATATACTTGCCTCCTCGCACTTGTCCATGCATCCCATAAACGTCTTATAGTAATTCATTGTTCCCCAAACTTTGTGTAGTGTTAGATCACGATGTGGCAGATGATCCTTCTGCAAAAAGTATAAATTAATAACAATAACTAAGTTTTTTAAGTAAGTGATTCAATCAACGGCATACTCACTATTAATCTCGCAGGAAGATACCACTTTCTTGCCTTTTGGCTAGTTCTGGATCTCTCATCTTCGGTCAATATTTTGGAAACCATAGTAATAATCTATTTCATAAATAAAAAAAGTCAATACGACCACTACGTGAATGAAACAGTACTTGTCTTATTTTACTTTAAAAATAAAAAATATAACAATAAGAAGAAGAAAAACCTCAGATTCTATTTCCTCATTGGGACCGAGATATCGAAAATCAGAACGCAAAAGGCTATGATCACCACTCGCCACGATCAATTGGCTGATACAAACAAGAAAAATAAATTAGTGTAATTCAAACAATATATTATATGAAGAGTTAATATAACTCACTCTTGCTTTACAGATTTCGAGAATATGTACTCCAACAATTCTCTTTCCTTTGCCCTGAACGTATTTTTAAGTTTGAAATCTTCGAACAAACAAATATTCACTGGCGTCGTACAAATACTTCTACGAACTTGTTGTGTTATTATTTTAATACTATCGTCATTCGATGACTTGAGTTTCTTTCGAGACATAAAGGAAAACTCGTCATCATCCCCGTAACAGTTATCATCAGAAGAGTTTCTCTCTCTCTTGATAAACTCTTTATCAACCATTAAACTTTTTATCAAACTTAATTCGTTCTTCACTGTTTTTAATTCTCTCTCCATGCGTATTCTCCATTCTTTTTCACCTACCTCCTTAACCTGATCACTAGAACTCATTTTCTTTAAAAACTATTCAATGGATCGAATAAACCAATCCAATATAACTTAGTTTGTGGTCCTTTGTGAAACTAGCTATCAAGAGTTGTAAGTAGAAGAGATACTATATATCAGATCTACGGTGTGATAATACAAACTTCGTGACTAGTGTAGTATTAAATAATTAATTACTTTGGTTCAATAATCAATGTGTGGTGTTTGGCAAATAATATTTGAGATCATATTTTACAAGGGTAAAGAATAGGGATATCCCGGATTGGAATTAGCTAGCAAATCATGGAATGAATCTCTAATGGGTAAAGAATAGGGATATCCCGGATTGGAATTAGCAAATCATGGAATGAATCTCTAATTTAAGATTCCTTAAAATTAAATGGAAATAAAAATAAAAATGCCATGTCATCAGGTAACAACAAGTTACCCACTTAACCTGGCACTTAATGGTTTGTATTTCTTCAATGTGCATTAATTATGTTAGCCAACTACTCATTTGATCTCAACCATTAATTTTTCATCCAACGGTTAATATTAGAGTAACCATCCATAGGTAAAAATAGCGGTAACTATTGAAACTTTACCCATATATATATATATGTTGAGAGTTTGAAAATGACGGAAACTAATGAAAGAAAAAGAAAAGTAGTAAACGCAAAATTATTTAAAATGACAATACAAAAATTCCTAGTGACTCCCACTGTTGCTTTGGCTTGGTTACAATAAAAGGAAAATACAATTAGATATAATATCTTATTCTACTTTAAATAAATGTTTTATTACTTTTTATACAGATTTCGCATTCATTTTTTTTTAATTAAATTAAGTGGTGTCCAAGCCAACTTTAAGAAGGTAATTGTTGGGTTAAATCTAATGATTTTTATTCATTTTTCATTACTTATTTCAGGTTTTTAAAAGTATAGAGCAAGAATACAACTAGATATAATAAAAATCTGACTTGAGAGTTTGTAAGATGAATTTTAGTGTACTAAAGTCAGAAACGAGTTCTACAATTCTTGCTATAACCAAATCAACGATTAGTTCTTACTAGGAAAACCTTAGGGGGGGGGGGGGATTTTCTCTTTAAATATTTATTTTCGCCTGCATCCATATTAGTCAAATTTCATAAACAAGTGCAACTTAGAAAAGGAAATAGATTGGTTTCAACCTCAGTATCTTTTAAAAATTATTTTTTGTATCTTTTTTAAAAAGACTTGTCTCGAGAATATCTTCACTAGAAAGTTTTTATTTAAGTGCAGTAATCTAGTGATTAGAAGGGTACACAAGAAGAGAGTAAATGAACATCTCTAGAATACAAAGGCTTTGTTTAGTTGAGCTTTTGAGTTGAATTGTTGGAAAGTGTAAAAGTAGGTTGAAAAGTAAAAATAAATTTTTGTTTCAGTTTTTTTAACCAATTCAAAAAAAATCATGAAAAAATTAAAAAAATTGTCATAATGAATTTTATTTTATAAATCTTGAAAAGTAGATTTTAAATATATATATTTTTATATAATTTTAATTTTTGAATTTAAAGTTATAATATCTTAAAAAATTTATGAAAAAATAAAATAAATTTTAAAAAATATAAAAAAAAATAATTTATTTTTGTCGGTTTTCAACCAAACAGTCAAAGAGTCCTTATTTTATTTTTATTGGACATATATGTATGTAACCAACCTAGGGTGCCTTGAAGACAGAATTCGTTGTGTTAATTACTCTTAGTTGTCTATATTGAGTGAATGCATGCATTGCTGTTGAAATTGCAGCAATGCAATCTCCAGTTTCCTATTTATAGGGGTGTTTAAGAATCGAATTAGATTGATTGGACAGAACTAAAATATAAATTATTTTTTTGTTTTGTTTTTTTCGATTTTACACATACAATAAATTAAATCCAATTTAAATTTTAAAAAATTGAAGTGATTCAATACGATCTTTAATTTTATGTATAAAAATATTTACAAAACTAAATGAGACATATTATATATATTTATATATTTAAAAAAAGTGTAACCCAAAAAAAAAAACATATTTAAAAAATGTGTATGCGTTAGAAAGAGTCAGAACAAGTTAATTATTATTTTTTTCCCTATTTTTTAATCCCTCAATTTTTGTCACCCATCAATCCTGTCCCCCTGTAGTCATACTTCTTTGTCATTTTTTTCTCTTCTCACACGCCACCTTTCAATCTCACGTGATCTCTCTCACACACACACACACACTCACAGTTTGCATTATTTACAATTTCTCATCGGTCCTTATTTTATGAAAAAAATAAAATAAAATAAAAAAAGTAAAATAAATTTTAAAAATATATGGAAATAAAAAATTAATTTTTATCTGTTTTTAACCAAACAATAAAAGAGTCCTTATTTTATTTTATTTTTATTAGGGTGTGTGTTAATTACTCTTACTTGTTTATATTGAGTGAATACATCGCTGTTGAAACTGCAACAATACAATCTCAATTTTCTATTTTAATAGTATTCAAGAATCGAATTAGACTAATTGGATAGAATCAAAATATAATTTTTTTTAACAACTTTACACATACAATAAATCTAATCCGGTTTAAATTTTAAAAAATTAAAATAATTTAATTCACTCTTTAATCTTATGTATAAAAATATTTACAAAACCAAATGAGATATATTATATATTTTAAAAAAAATATAACAAAAAAAATATATTTAAAAAAAGTATATACATTAGAAAGAGTGAGGACAAGTTAATTAATTTTTTTATTTTTTAATATCTCACTTTTTTTCACCCATCACATCCTGTCCCCTTATAGTCATATTTTTTTGTCATTTTTTGTCTTTCTTACACGCCACCTCTCTCTCTGACACACACACACTCACTCACAGCTTGCATTATTTACAATTAGGACATGTCCGTGCCTCCAGCATTATTAAAAATAATTATGATAATTAATAGATGAGTTATTATTATAAATTACTATATATATTGTGACAATCGTAATTAAATTTTCTTTTAACATTAAGGTGTTGGGTTAATATAGTTTGATCAAATTCGAGTTGGGAACAAACTAACATGTTTAATAAACGGATCATGTCGAGTTAGTATAAATAACATGATTAATTTGGAATTGACATGCTTAAGCTCAGTTAGACAGGTGAAAAAAAATTCTTATTTATTTGGGTAATGATATTAGTACTATACAAAAAATACTTTAATACTTAAAATCATCTTTAATGACTAAAAAGTGTCCCCAAAAATTCATATAAAATATCACTAAAAATAATGTTAAATTATTAGAATATTTTTGGGAAGGGCTAATACCATTACTTTTGTTGACCTTGAAGGTCTTAATCTTATTTTGATAATAACAATAATTTAATCATGTGTAATTTAACATGTTCTTGATTTAAGATTATAGATTTCTTACTTGAAAAATCAAGAATAGCATGATTGCTCAAAGGAAGCATGACAAGGATCAATGGAATCAATATTCGATCAAGTCAACGAAGCATTGGACTAGCAAGAGAACAACCTTATCTCACACATGCTAGCAATACAAATCCATGAAGATCAAGATCAAGGATCATATGAAAAAGCTTCAAGAGAAGAATCAAGTTGAAGAAACTATTCAAAGCATTCAAAGACTCACATATTCGGTAATTGAGTGTATGCTTAGGATTGATGTAAAGTTTCTTCATTGATTGATTATATAGCTCATACATATTGAAATATCTTTTTTAGATTGATCAAAATCAGTTTGAATCGAAAATCATTTCAAAACATCATTTTGGCAAAAACCGGTTTTGAAATATATTCATATTAAATTCAAATGATCATATTTTGAGTTTTTCCAAAAATAGGTGTCTTAAGAACTTATTTTTGAAGTCCCCAAAGCATTAGAATTGATTTCGGAGCTTATATGCAAAAGTGCAAAAATTGAAATTTTTGGCCTTTTGGCCTTATGGACAGCAGAGTCCATCAGTCGACTAAGCAAGAGGCTCAGTCGACTAAGGCTCACTCAGTCGACTAAGGAGCCTTGCTCAGTCGACTGATGGCCCAGAATATAGCCGTTGGATTTCTGATTTTTTACTATTTTTGGTACAAATCTTCCACCAAACTTCTCAAACGGCTATATCACTTTTTGGACTATAAATATGACTTCCAAGACTCATTTCACATACCTTGAATCACTCTCATACTCTATTCTTCATCTATCTTCATTATTCAAAGATTCAAGAAATTGTTTTTGATCAATCATCTTTTATTTGAGCTATATCATATTGATAATTCAAGATAACTCTAGTGTGAGCTTAAATTGTATTCTACAAACACTTGAGAGAGTTATTGTAAATTGGTGTGAATCACCAAACTTTTGTATTCAAATTGTGAGAGGTAAATCTCATAGGAAAAACAAGAAGGTAAATTCTTGTTTAGATATTGTGAAAGGTAAATTTCACAAGGTTAGCAAGAGAGAGATTCTTGTGGGAATATTGTGGTCAAGCAATATTTGTAAAGAGTGTAGTGAGAAGAATTACACTTGTAGAGGTTTGATCTTCACCCGGAATGAGATTGATTTTAGTGAAAATTCTCGGGGAACTAACCGAGCGCGGACTATGGTTTGGTAAACCAAAACCGTGTGGACAAAAAGCCTTGGACTTCAAATCGGTTCAATCTTTCTAACTCAATCTCTTTATTTACTTGTTATATTATTGTTTGCTTGAGATTGTTTATTTGATTGCATTTCTTGATAATTTGTTTTGTAAATTTGTTTTACTTAAACATTGTTAGAAAAGTTTTTAAATTCCGCATTAAGTTTTAAAAACCCTATTCATCCCCCCTCTAGGGTTATTTTCCGACCAACAATTGGTATCAGAGGTTGTACTCTTGTTTTTTATTTCACAATCTTAGAGTCCTCGATCATGTCTTATTATCAAGGAACCGGCCTTTCCGAAGGGGCTTCTACTTATAGACCACCATTGCTTGATGGCAAAAACTATAGCTATTGGAAAAATAGAATGTGTACATTTTTACAAGCTAATGACTTTGAACAATGGAAGGTTACACTTATTGGACCTTATGAAATTACAAAAACCAACGAAATGGGAAATGTTATTCCCAAGTCTATATCCGAATATAATGAGCATGATATTAGAAAAATTCAATTCAATGCTAAAGCTTTAAATTCATTACATTGTGCATTAACTATGGATGAATACAACAAAATCTCTAGTTGCAAAACGGCAAAAGAGATTTGGGATAAGCTTGAGGTTACCTATGAAGGAACCTCTCAAGTAAAGGAGGACAATATTAATATTCTTGTCCATGATTATGAATTGTTTAAAATGGAGCCTAACGAATCACTTGTTTCCATGTATAGTCGATTTTCTATTCTCACTAACGCTTTGGACCTTCTTGGCAAGGTTTACTCTAATGAAGAGAAAATTCGAAAAATTCTTAGGATTCTTCCAACGAAATGGAGACCTAAAGTAACGGCAATTCAAGAAGCTAAGAATCTCAAAACTCTTAGCATGGATGAACTCTTGGGTTCTCTTAAAACCCATGAGAAGGAGTTGGAAAGAGAAGATGAAGTAAATGCAAAATCGAAAAAGAATCTAGCCCTCAAAGCAAGCTAACATAAGGATGGCCTTGAGTCAATGGGAGAAGATGGAGACATGGCACTTCTTTCAAGGAAATTTGAGAAATTCCTAGCAAAGAAGAAGTACTCCCAAGGGAAGATCAACAACTATTCCTCATCCTCAAAGAACTTTGATGATAGATCAACTCATCCTAAAGTTGACAATGAGGAAATGAAGTGCTTCCATTGTCATGAACCGGGACACTACAAGACGAATTGTCCGGTTAGAAGAAAGGAGAAGAGAGCAAAGAAGGAAGAATTATACAAGATGTTGAAAGATGCTCTCAAAGGGCATTCAAGTGAATCGGATGAAGACGAATCCGATATCGAGTCAAGCGATGAGGAGATGGCACACCTTTGCCTTATGGCAAAAGATGATGAGGCATACAAATCATTCCCTCATCGATGAAGCACTCATGGAGGCTACCATTTTCTCTCCGTGGCCTTGGCCCTTTTTGATGTTGCCATAGGGGGAGAAAATGTGTGTTGGTAGCAATCAATGTTGGTAAGATTATTAAATACTTTACGTCTTTAGCATTGATAATTGTTTTCTTTTAAAAACCTTATTTGAGATCAAAATTATTTTATTGGTTTTAAAACTATCTCAAATATATGCAATGCTTTTTACAAATCATTTATTTTATCTATGCATAAATTGAGGGGGAGCATATTTCAATTATTCATATGCTATTTATGCTTGTTATTGAAAACACACATTAATTTATTGTCATCATCAAAAAGGGGGAGATTGTTGACCTTGAAGGTCTTAATCTTATTTTGATAATAACAATAATTTAATCATGTGTAATTTAACATGTTCTTGATTTAAGATTATAGATTTCTTACTTGAAAAATCAAGAATAGCATGATTGCTCAAAGGAAGCATGACAAGGATCAATGGAATCAATATTCGATCAAGTCAACGAAGCATTGGACTAGCAAGAGAACAACCTTATCTCACACATGCTAGCAATACAAATCCATGAAGATCAAGATCAAGGATCATATGGAAAAGCTTCAAGAGAAGAATCAAGTTGAAGAAACTATTCAAAGCATTCAAAGACTCACATATTCGGTAATTGAGTGTATGCTTAGGATTGATGTAAAGTTTCTTCATTGATTGATTATATAGCTCATACATATTGAAATATCTTTCTTAGATTGATCAAAATCAGTTTGAATCGAAAATCATTTCAAAACATCATTTTGGCAAAAACCGGTTTTGAAATATATTCATATTAAATTCAAATGATCATATTTTGAGTTTTCCCAAAAATAGGTGTCTTAAGAACTTATTTTTGAAGTCCCCAAAGCATTAGAATTGATTTCGGAGCTTATATGCAAAAGTGCAAAAATTGAAATTTTTGGCCTTTTGGCCTTATGGACAGCAGAGTCCATCAGTCGACTAAGCAAGAGGCTCAGTCGACTAAGGCTCACTCAGTCGACTAAGGAGCCTTGCTCAGTCGACTGATGGCCCAGAATATAGCCGTTGGATTTCTGATTTTTTACTATTTTTGGTACAAATCTTCCACCAAACTTCTCAAACGGTTATATCACTTTTGGGACTATAAATATGACTTCCAAGACTCATTTCACATACCTTGAATCACTCTCATACTCTATTCTTCATCTATCTTCATTATTCAAAGATTCAAGAAATTATTTTTGATCAATCATCTTTTATTTGAGCTATATCATATTGATAATTCAAGATAACTATAGTGTGAGCTTAAATTGTATTCTACAAACACTTGAGAGAGTTATTGTAAATTGGTGTGAATCACCAAACTTTTGTATTCAAATTGTGAGAGGTAAATCTCATAGGAAAAACAAGAAGGTAAATTCTTGTTTAGATATTGTGAAAGGTAAATTTCACAAGGTTAGCAAGAGAGAGATTCTTGTGGGAATATTGTGGTCAAACAATATTTGTAAAGAGTGTAGTGAGAAGAATTACACTTGTAGAGGTTTGATCTTCACCCGGAAGGAGATTGATTTTAGTGGAAATTCTCGGGGAACTAACCGAGCGCGGACTATGGTTTGGTAAACCAAAACCGTGTGGACAAAAAGCCTTGGACTTCAAATCGGTTCAATCTTTCTAACTCAATCTCTTTATTTACTTGTTATATTATTGTTTGCTTGAGATTGTTTATTTGCTTGATTGTTTATTTGATTGCATTTCTTGATAATTTGTTTTGTAAATTTGTTTTACTTAAACATTGTTAGAAAAGTTTTTAAATTCCGCATTAAGTTTTAAAAACCCTATTCACCCCCCCTCTAGGGTTATTTTCCGACCAACAACTTTTATTATGTAACTTACTTTAAAATGCTTATTTGATGCACAATTTAATTATATTAATTAGTGATATCGGAAAATATAAATATTACATTAATGCTTGACCAACTGCCGCCACGCACTGCGAGCGGAGATTAGTCGAGGTGCGCGAAAGCCGGCCCAAATACCCCGTGAGGTAACTCTCGAACCAAAAAAAAAATCTTGTTAATTATAAAATTATTAATTTGTACCCTAATTTATACGCAAATATACTTGACCATCCCCCATCTCTATCTTGTTCTCCCCTCTTTCTCCCTTTTTTTCTCCTTGTCTCCGTGTGAAACACAATCAAATTTTAAAAATTAGTTTTTTTAAAAAAATCAAGTGAAATTTTAGAATTAGAATTAGGATATTTAAATTCAAAATCCAAACACACATTAACCTGACATAAAAAAAAATTAACTAAAACCCAGCCATTAAAACCCAAAAAATTTACAACCTCTGCCACATCACATTTTCTTGATCCCCACCCCACCGTAACTCCACCTATAAAATTCATAAACGTTGATCAATAAATTCATCTTTAACAGAACCGAATATTCCAATTAAATAGCGTCAACAACCACTAAAACAAAGTAAAGAGGAAAAATGTAAAGAAAAAAAATGAGAAGCGTAACAATTAGGGGGAGAGTTTTGTGAAGAGAAGAAAATTTTAGAGAGAGAGAAAGATAGAAAGGATGTTGGTGAAGATTAGGAAAGAGAATTTTATCAAAAAAATGTTCGAACTTTAGAGAAAGAGAGAGTTGGGTTGTAGGTCATAGTGAAAAAATAAAGAAAAATGAAATTGACCTAGATAAATTTTACACAACTGCATTTGTTAGAACCACTTATAACCGCACGATTATTATTATGGAACTACTTATAGTCACACGATAATAATAATAATAATAATAATAATAATAATAATAATAATAATAATAATAATAATAATAATAATAATAATTGTCAACTAAACAAAAATTTTAGCGATATAATATTTAGATGTAAAAATCAACTTCCTTGTATTTGTTAAGCAAACACAAAATTTTAAATTATTGTATTTTCAAATATGTAATTTTTGAATATTAAATTTATGAATTTTAAAGTTAAATCCAATTCTGCAATCTACACCCTAAAAGAAAATAGAAAATAAATAAAAATGGAAGTAAATTTTGATTAGGAATCTAAATTAATACAATTATAAATTAATTTTAATTAATGGATATACTTCTCTCAATTTTGAAAAGGGTAATATTATCAAAAATTTGTTCAAAATTTTCATAAATTAAGGCTAGATTAATCGTAAGATATCGCAGATAGAAACAAAATCACGCTTATCATATCACTTATAATCCATTGCGGGCCAAGATCATTACAATCTTTATATGATAAGCACATATAATTTATGTGTATGATATCTTTTGACACATTTTCTTAATCTTACTATCAAGAAAAAAATTCCATCATGTACATTGTTTATTAATTAGTTGTCTTTATTATATTAAAATTATTTTACTAAATTATTTGACAGTCACATTATGCCTAGTTTTTACATCTCTTTTAAGTTATATTACTAATTCCACTGACATATTATGTATATAATTACATCTCATGACAGTCATATTACTGATTATTCGTAATATGTCTATTTCTTAAATGTGTTTATGTATGTAAGAATATGAATTATTTGACTTTATTCAAAAATGATTATATTTCATCTAACTATTACAGTTCATTTATGTAGGAATATTGTGTCATTAGAAAATTGCTTATTCTTTGGTTATGTATATTTATGATTTTGCTATGAAACACAATTTATATTGAATGATAATATGTACGCCGATGTTCAATTTGACTTGAAGTCGATTTTAATTTGAAATGATTTTTTAATTTGAATTTCAAAATGTAAAATCTATAATAATTATCTTAGTTAATCTATGTTGGGCTAATTTTTAGGAGTCATTTAGAAAAGATAAAAAATCACAAAAAAGAATAAAAATAATAAAAATAATTTTAAAATATGGAATATCAATTATCCATAACTTTGGGCCGAATACTAATTATAAAAAGTGAAGTAGACCAGATACCAAACAATTTAAAAATCTTGAATAAAGTAGCTTGAATATTATTTTTACACTAAAGAAAAAAGTCACTAATCTAAATCAAAAACGATAACACCTAAATCTCGATAATGCACCACACAAATATAATCCAAATTAACATATTAACATGTCTAGCTACATGATGTTCACACCTTAAGATTAGTTTGATAAAAAAAATGTAAAAAATGATTGAAAAAAAAAAAGATTACCTACCTATGGCACGAAGTATGTAAGAATTAATCTCATTCTTTTTTATTTATTTTCTCACTCAAAAAATATAACTTACCAAAATTAATTGTAATAAAAATTTACAACATTAAAACAAAAATTAATTAAGACAATGTTGTAAGGAACATATTGTAAACTGTTAATTCATGAATTTGAGTTTTTGAACTTGAGTTTAAAGTATAAAATAAAAAAAAGAAAGAAAGAAAGAAAGAAAGAAAGAAGATGAAGTAGCTCTTAATTAAGCCAAAAATTTGAAAAACTTGAATTGTATTTATGACTTTAATATTTATCAAATAAAAATTTATTTTACAATGGACTATATAAAATTTGTTCTAGACATTTAAAGAGATTTAGTACTTGTTTGGTTGAGATTTTAAAACATTTTTTTTAGATAAGTTTTTGGAAAGCATGAAATTAAGTTGAAAAGTGAATTTAATTTTAGTTAGAGTTTTTTTTCAACCAATTCAAAAAACTCATTAAAAAAATTCAAAAAATAGTCACAATGGTTCTTATTTTATAGATCTCGATAAGTAGATTTCAAATATATTTTTTTTATCCGATTCTGATTTTTGAATTTAAAGTTATGCTGTTTTAAAAGTTTTATAAGAGAGAAAGTAAAGTGAAGTAAATTTTGGTAAGTGTGAAGTAAATTTTAATAACTTGATTTTAAAATTTCAACCAAACACCATCTTAATAATTATTGTTAGAGAGATAGTAAATGAAATAAAAATATATTGTATAAGTGAAAAAAAAAATATTTTTTACATAGGACAATAGTCACATCAATATCCTTGATTTGTATTATAAAATTTGTATTATAGATTTCTCATCAATCCTCCCCCCTCTCTCTCTCTCTCTCTCAAGAAGACGTCACCCCACCAAAGTACACCTCTTTATTTTTCATTTTTCTCTCATAACATTAACGTTATATAGGATAAATTAATAATTTAATTTTACATTTTTTTACAATAAAAAAATAAATAGATAAAAATTAAAAAAATAGAATAAAAATTATATAAATTTAATATATTATTAAATTTTAGTCATATAAATATTTTTATTAATATAAAATTTTATGCTTAAAAAAATAAGAAAATAATTATACAAATTACCCACACTCGTATGATAATTTTTTTTTAAATACAAAAATTTTATACAAATAAAGAATATTCATATGAGTAAAATTTTGCTATTTTTACTGTATATAAAATTGAAACTTAATTACCGATCAATAAATTTAACATAATATTTACAATACCCATTCTGAATGTTCTAATCTCTATTTTTTGGTTTAATTTTAAAAAATAGAATTTTCTGGCCACGAAATGAATTAATTTGACCATAATTTTCCGGTCAATAGAAAGCTATTGTAAAGCCCAAATAAATTGATTGAGACTGGACCGATTAAAACGGTCTAATAATTGAGCTGAAAAATACTAAACCGCAGGCAAAAAAATTAGAAAAATCGAACCGATTAAAATCTATTACTGAAATTTGATTACCGAATCGGTTTTAAATTTTTTTTATACCGAAATTATGATAAAAATCATAAAACTATAGTCGAAAATGGAAGAGTAAGTGAGACCGAATGTAGTCTGAAACCATGTGCCAAAACAGTGGTCATCCCAATGAATTCTTTTCCCCTTTTCCATTTATGGAGTATTTCATATTTGATTTATACCAAAAACTTCATCTCCATTTTTTTCACTCTCATCAACAATACAACTCTCCCTCTCTCCCTGTGCAAATTATTTGTATACATATACCTCACATGGCTTTCTCTCTCTCTCTCCCCACCGCCGTCACCTTCACGCCACCTCCCACCGGCTACTGCCTTTTCTTTCTCTCCACCACAATGCCACCTTCACGCCACCTCGCACCGGCCACTGCCTTCCTCTCTCCACTGCCACGCCACCTTTACGCCACCTCCCACCTGCCACTGCACCTGAGCAATCAATAATCATCTATCTTTCTACACGTTCTTTCTAAGTTTAAACAATTTGGTTGATATTTGATACAACATTATGGCTCTATAAAACACTCGATTTTTAGGAAAATTATATGAGGGCTCTTATAATGGGTCTGACTGCCTTTTCTAGGGTTATTGTGGATTTTATTTTAAGTAACCAAATTCCTCCTCCTTTACGTTTGATTTCGGTAAATATTGAAATTATTACCTAATAATTCGGGAACCGAACTAAAATTTTCGGTTTGGTTCGGTATATGCCGAGTCCATCCCAATAGATGATTTTGTGTGTTTTTAATCTAGAGATTAGAGTGGTAATTGTTGAATACGCTTTGAATAATTTTCTCCTTCCTTGAGAGAGTGATTTGCGCAATTTTTATTTAAGTTTTCGATTAAGAAAAACGAGTTGGGGTTTTTGAAGATTGTGCGATCCAAATAAATTGTTTAGGCTGTGTGTATCTTGATTCAACTGAGAATTTCTGTGTTGCTGTGTACTTGTTTGGGCTTTGGCTGTGTGGTGTTCTACTCGGTGGTGCTTTGTGCCTTCGGTTCTGTGTTGTGTAAACTGTGGTGCTGTGAATGTCGGCTCTATCTCACTAATTTTGCGAGGATATTTCATCTAAACTCAGGTACTATCGTTCTTGATCTTTATTGATTTGTCTTTTATTGTGTTAATACTCGAGATCTTTGGTTAATCATTGATTTATTGTGAAAAAACTGCTGATGCAAACATTGTTTAAATAATTTGCTTTTGCTCAGTGAATTAGTCATTCTTATACTGAAATTGTGGTGAGATTTGTGTGGTCAATTTTGATATTAGTTGGACCTGATTATATTTTTGTTTATAATCTGTTTAATTGGCTGTTTTTAAACTGTTAAATCTATTGTTGTTAAACTGAAAATTTGCTGCGGTGTAAAATCTGACGTGAATCAGTTTTATATTGCGTATTTGCTACTGTGAAACAATACATATAAACTATTGTTTGCTGTTATTTTGAAGCTGTTTTATGTGAGCAAAATCTGTTTTACATTGCCGTCCAGAAAATCTGTTTTTAAGGGCTAGTTTTATTGTTTATTGCTGCGAAAAAAATTAATCGGTTTTTGTTGGTTATTGCTGAGAAGAATTTGGTCATGTGATTTGTTTTGATATGTGTTTTGTGATTATAACCGAAATATAATCACAATTTGCAATCTTTTCATTAAAAAAAAAAGTTTACGAATTTTTTTTGTAAACTAAGATCCGTAAAAAGATCGGCTTTAATATGAATGAATGTCATTCCAAAAACCTAAAATTTGAATTAATAGTGTAATGTAACTAACATTTTGATGTTATTTTCTTTCTTAACTTCCAAGCCTCCTTGATTCTTTGGGTGGAGAGGAGATGTCACGGTAGGTTGGGAACTTATTTTTGTTAAAAGTGCAACAGAGTAACATAAAGTCCGAAGCGACTTTGCCAACCCCTACAATATATTTATACTAGTGTCAAGACTGGGTAATTTGTGCATGCTTCCTTCATTGGATGCGGTAGCCGTTTCTCAGGCTCTTTCTCTGGAATCAACCCGTAATTCTCTGTCACTCGTCACCACCATAGTAAGCCCTTTTCTATCATTGAAAGTTGCTAAGGTAGAAATTTGAATGATACGTCACTAGCACGAATGACCTTTTATCTAATAAATGCATCCTTTTTAGAATTCGGAGTTTGTTGCACGTATTAACTCTAAAATTATTATGATTATCCATATAATAAATACCATAAAACAAACTATAACTGTTGTAGTGAGCCATTCCACGAATGACCTTTTATCTAATAAATGCATCCTTTTTAGAATTCGGAGTTTGTTGCACGTATTAACTGTAAAATTATTATGATTATCCATATAATAAATACCATAAAACAAACTATAACTGTTGTAGTGAGCCATTCACAGTTTCATTGGCTGAATTGGTTGTTTTTAAACTCTCTTTAACTTTTTTTTCTTTTGCGATCTTTGATGTATCATTATTGATTTACTATGTCTTTTTTGTTATGTTGCGGTGATTAAGCATTTCGTCTACTCCTTTCGTACAATAATCTACCAAAGGCGATTTTATAATAAAAATTGCTCTAGAAACATTAACTGTAATAGTTGCAATCTAATTACTAATTTAATGTTTCAATAAGGAGTAATTAATAATTACACGAATTATGCCGTAGTGCCATCAGCACGGGTTACTTTTAGTAATAAAAAATTTAAAGCTTATTTATTTTTAGAGCTTTTTTTTTATGTTTTTTTTACAAATATATTGTATTACATATTTATTTAAAGTATTTTTATTTATTATTTTAATTTTATTATAAGATGCAAACAGCCGTGTTAATCCTAGAGGAAATAGATCGATCAATCGCCCGGTCAATTTCAACCGACCAATCAACCCACCGGTCGTTCCACCAGTCGCCCCCTGGTTAATGAGGAAATTTGGGAAACTGAACATTTAGATTATCTGATAATCTTAATGGATAAAATATATAACTCCGGCAATCTATCAGACAATTCTTTTTCGAGTATACAAATAAAAAAAAAATTCAAAAAAATATTACAAAGCTTTAAAATTTCTCTTTACACACTCGTTGGGAATTTTAATTTTAAAACTTTGTAATATTTTTTTGAATTTTTTTTATTTGTATATTCGAAAAAGAATTGTCTGATAGATTGTCGAAATTATATATTTTATCCATTAAGATTATCAGATAATCTAAATGTTCAGTTTCTCAGATTTCCTCATTAACCGGGGGGGGGGGGCGACTGGTGGAACGACCGGTGGGTTGATTGGTCGGTTGAGATTGACTGGGCGATTGATCGGTTTATTTTCTCTATGATTAACACGGCTGTTTGCATCCTGTAATAAAATTAAAATGATAAATAAAAATGTTTTAAATAAATATGTAGTACAATATATTTGTAAAAAAAACGTAAAAAAAAAGGTCTAAAAATAAATAAGTTTTAAATTTTTTATTACTAGGGGTAATCCGTGCTGATGGCACTACGGCATAATTTGTGTAATTATTTATTACTTCTTATTGAGATATCAAATTGGTAATTAGACTGCAACTATTACAGTTGGTGTTTCTGGAGCAATTTTTATTATAAAATCGCCTTTGGTAGATTATTGTACGAAAGGAGTAGACGAAATGCTCAATCACCAAAACATAACAAAAAAGACATAGTAAACCAATAATGATATATCAAAGATCGCAAAAGAAAAAAAATTAAGAGAGTTTAAAAACAACTTGTTTTCCTCTTAAAAAAAACCCAAACATGATGTAGAATCTGCAAAACAAAAAATTAATATAAATGAGAATTCAATAGAAAATGAATAATTAGTAAATTTTAATAAATAGACAAAAGCACTGATATGACATCGAAAATATTCTTTCGCATAAGCGCTTTAGTGCATCATGAGTTTTAAAACAAACCAAAACTTGAAAAGCCGTTAGTGGAGTGCAGAAAGTATAATAAAAGAAACTATTAATTTAAGATGAAGGAATATATATATACCTGCAACATTGTTAAAAAAAACAAAAAAACTAAACACAATAGAAAAAGGGGAATAAGCAAACATTCGTTCCCACCAAAATCAAAATTTTAAATTAAATAAGTCCAAGCAATGCAAGAAAATCGCACAAAACTAAGGTCTTAAAAAATGGATAATAACTATATTCGTAAATAAAAGGCTACTCAAAACACAATTTAATAAACTAATTAAAAATAAATTTCTATGAGCTAGTGGTAGGCATCTTTCTGATTAGTTTTTAAAAGATTAGGCTAGTCAAAACTTGTCAGAATTATGAAACTAGTGTGAATTGTCACCTCCTGTCTTATAATTCAAAACATGGACAAATGGAGATTTCCAAGCAATGTCGAGACAATCGCACAAAACTAAGATCTCAAGAAATGGATAATAATTATATTCGTAAATAAAAGGCAAAACACAATTTAATAAACCAATAAAAAGTAAATTTCTATGATCGAGCTAGTGGTAGGCATCTCTTTAATTAGTTTTTAAAAGATTAGGCTAGTCAAAACTTGTCAGAATTATGAATCTAATGTGAATTGTCACCTCCTGTCTTATAATTTAGAACATGGACAAAAATTATCTGGAGATTTTGGAAACCTTAACTCAAGTTACGCTGTTGTTAATTGCAGAACTCGACTTTATAGTAAACCCATAAAACCAACCAAATGTGGGTAAAGGCTGTTTAAAAATTTAGAAGATTACTTGTTACTTCCTATTCAAATAAAATGACATATCTCAAGGATTGGATTTGCTGCAAAATAATAAAATCAATTAATGCAAAGGAAGAACTTTTTTACGCTTCATGTTATTCTACTCTTTAGAAAATATGGACAGATTCTTTGTTGTTTACCACCTAGGAGACCACTGTAAAAAAAAATTATGCTTCAAAAAATGAATGAGCCATTTGCTATAATTCGTAAGTTAGTTTTCTTACATTATGGACGCAAATTTTTGTTTTTTTTTGTCTACAGAATATTGAAGGAACAATTAATCATTTAGATAAAATAAGTCATGAATCATCTATTACCAGAGATTGAAAAGCTAAAATAAATGAAAACTTAGCATTCAATATATGGAGCATTTTCTTTTTAGAAGGAGTCACATCGATATCGATTCATGTTAACAGTAACATAAAGCATGTGCATAAGTATTACAAACAAACATTTGTAAGGGTACTAATAAAGAAACCTATTGAGATGCTGTAAAAAAAAATTTACATGAATAAAACACTCTAAATCCCCATGAAATAATATTCAAAACAAAGACAGTCATCTAGAATCCTATGAGATATAAACACTTGCCAAAAGTCATATTATTATTTGTTAAAGCTAACATTTTAAAGTCTGATGAATAACCTTAACCGCAAATGGCGTTTACCCCTAAAAAAAAACTATATACTTAATACCTCTGATCACAGAATCTGTTCACTGTTACTCAAAACTTACTATTTGAACAGTGAATTATATTCTATGCACTCAAAAGTCATACAGAGAGAGAAAAATAGAAAATTATAGGAAAACAATTATACCTTGTCTTATATCCTAAACTTGGCCTTTCTAAATAATAGCACTGTGTCCTAATTGTCCAACCTACCAAAGAGTAACTTCATTGTTAGCTGGCCAATGCAATTCATATATGCCAAACATTAAATCATCCCTTATAGTTTGTACCCCTTTCTGAAGCAACAATTTTGCTTCATCAATAGAAAAACTAATATAATTGGCAAATAAAATTATTAGCATAAAACATGTATGCTTCCAAACACATATACAATTTATATTGAATTTTTTACAAATCTTCTTGTCAAGAACTATATAATGAAAAGGGAAAAAAATGGAGGACAAAAAGTACGTTCGTTGAAGAGATATAGTATCCCTTTAATCCATAAAAAAACACTAAATTATAAATAACTCAATAAAACAATGATATCATTTTTTTTCGGTCTTTCTGAAGAGTTGCTGAAACTTATATCCGCTAGGCTGTGAGAACAAACTTATTCAAATTATATCCCAAAATTTAGATGGTCAAGATTAAATTAGGGCTTGGGTGGGGCTTGGGTGGGATAAAATGAGGGATTCAAATTCCTCTTTACTTTATTATTATAAAAGATAGATTATAGATAGATTGATGTTATCTCTCCTCTACAACACTTTTCAATTTCAAGTACCAAATTCAATAAATTTAACACCCAGCTACATCATCTCCATCCTTTGAGAACTGACAATTTTACGGCTGCCATCACTCATAACTCTTCCATTTCCCTCTTTTGTTTGAATTACGGATTGATTAAATAAAATTAAATATATTAACTCCTCTTTTTCCTTATCTAAAAAACTAAGGATATCAATTAAAACCTAACTTGAATTAAATCCAAAAATTATGCCATCAAACAACACTAAAAATGGAAAACATGAAACTTTTAGCACTTCACATAGAAAAGAAATGCAATCAAACACAGTAACACACCCTTAGTTAAAGGCTTCGTTAATGGATGTACAAAGTATCGTACCAAAGATCTGACCGAAGTAAAAGTATAATTACAGGGGTTGATTAAAGGATAAAACGATTTATGGGAAACATGGAGGTAATAGTTACTCTTCATCAAGACTTGCAAACATGTAATCAACAGATATTACATATGGGTGAAAATTTAGAATTTTCGATTTGCACAGAGGAAAATGGAGGTGTCGTAAGAGGTGATTCTATAAAGGAATTGTCGATTTTTTAGTTGCTGTATTCATAAATAGAGAACCATAAGGAAGAGGAAGACGTTGAAATTGCACAACTGGTGGAGGAATTGACAAATAGTGATAGAATTATTTTGTATTTTTACAATATTTGCAGAGAGAAACTAAACAGAGGGAGAAGAAGAGGGTAAAAGATATTATTTGCAGTATCTCCCATCCCCATCGCCTCTCAGCCACCCACCTCTCCCTCCAAACCCTGCCATCCGTCCCTTCCCTTCTAAACCTCTCCGTCATCCCCTCTCCCTCAAAAAACCCAAAAATCATCACCAGCATCTCAAAGAAAAAAAAATTCACAGTTAATGGGTCTTCACATGAGACTAATTTTTGCTTAAAGAGAGAGAGATAAGAATAGTACCTTAGCTTACAGAGGTGGGTCGGCGACAACGATGATTCAGATGGAGGGGCTGGTAGCTGTTGGACAAAAAATGTAAGAATATTTTTTTATTGTTGTGTTAGTGAGAGAGAGACAGAGAAATAGAGATGAATACCTTAACTTAGCAAGGTGGGTCGGCTGGAGGCGCTTTGGTTGGGACGGAGGCGTTATGTAAGCGGCATTGTTTTAGAGAGAAGAAATGAAGAATGTAATGTGAGAAGAGAAGATATTATACCTTCTTGTGTTAAAGAGAGAGAGAAATGAGTGGTCAGGGTTATCTAAAAAATTGGAGGGCTGAGATGATTTATTTTTTGGGCGGGATTATTGGTGGCATTTTCAAAATGCACTCTACTTAATTTTTTATTTTAGATTGATTTTGCTTTGGTGTTCTCACGTGTGTTTATTATTCATCCATTCATTTTTTTATTGGGCAACTTACAATCAATTCTCTCAAGCATTTTATTTTTTGAAAGAATATCCGGTGAAGAGTGTTCAATAATAAATCTGAAGATTGTAGCAGTAAGACAGTCTTGATAGAATTTTGAATTTCTCAAGATAAAAATTCTTCGTATTCCCTACAATGAAAATTTTTTCGAAACCACTTTCTCCCCGAAAGAAAATAACACTTCCACGTATTTTTCACGATCAAAATTTTTTTGAAACACTTTTTTTACGATAGGAAATAACACTTCCACGTATTTTCCATGATGATGTGGTGTAAAATAGATGTGTAAAATAGATATTCATTTAACACAACTGATGATGTGACATGTTTTATATGACACTATTAAAATACCAAAAATTATATACACCGTAAAATTTTTCACAAATTTTATGTGTTATGATTTACATATGCTCATTGAAAATACTGTAAAGGGAGAAGTAAATGAGTAAGAGCATCTCTTTTGGGTATTACTTTACCCCTTTTCGCAGCGAAAAATTTTAGATGGATAAATTCCCTACCCTTCTTCACAATAAAAAAATTTAGATAGATAAAATTTGGCCTATAGGCGGAAGATCGTATAAATTTACCACTTCCTTCAATTTTATAAAAAAATCAATTTTAGTTTAGCTCACTTATAAGTAAAAATTTGTAGTGATGCTTGTTATTGATTCTATATCTAATCAAACTAATAAAAAATTCTACAATTTATTTTTCTAAATTATTAATAATTTGATTAAGTGTGTAATAAAATATATTATTATAAAAATTATAATTATCTCAACAAATATATTATACGAAGTTAAACATTATACACATAAGTCTAAAGGTGTGTTTGTGTAATTTTCTTGTTTCTTGTTTACTTTTTGTTGTTTATTTTTGCTATCTTATTCTTGTGTGCGAAGCGACATCTGCTTCTTTTTCAGTTTTTTATCAAACTTTGCTGAATCTTTTGCATTGAATTTTTTTTTTGCATGCATTAGACAATAGTTTTTTTCATGCAGGCTTATGGTATTTTTCTTTTAATATTAGTATATTACTAAAACATGTACAAATTATCTTTTGTAAGGGTTGGGGTGGGTGTAATAGGAGTTTACTGTGTGTGGTTGTCAATCTTTATAGGAATATCATTCCTATTCTAGTAGTGATGAGATGCTCGATGTGGTGGTGGTGTGACTTGGCTGGTAGATCTTTCTAAATATCTTTTGTAATTATTTGACTGACAACTTTGAGTGTTGATTATATTTAAGTATCAGAAACGTGATAATATTTAAGTGTTGGTTATAAATGTGATAATATTTATACGCTTTTCTCGGCTTGAAAAGTACGCCCAAGATAACTTGAAAAGACGTAAACGCAGTCAATTAAAAAAAAATAACTATACGAGTTAGATAGCCTCGTATAGCTATTTTTTTATTGGCTCATATTATTCTTGCACGAGTAGAACTTTACTGTATGGTTTATTTTTAAATTTTTTTCTTTTAAAAATATCTCATACGAGTACAATTGCTTTGTGTAATTTTTTTTTAAAAAGTGAAAGCTATTTTTTCTTTAAATATTTCTATCTCACTCACTCAGTGTTTTCTTGAACTCTTCTTTTTCTCCTGCTCCACCTTAAACTCTCCTCTTCCTTATTCTTATATTATATTTTTTGAAACTTTAATTGTAAGAATGTCTAGTTTAAGTAAAACAATGTATGGAACTGGATCTCGATCACTGATAATAATAATTTTTTTTTTTTTATTTCTAGACCTTTTTTTATGTTTTTTTTTATTTTTACAAAAGTATTGTATTACATATTTATTTAAAATATTTTTATTTATTATTTAAATTTTATTACAGGAGTTAACAGTCGTCTTGTTAATTCACAAGGCAATCGATTATTTAATCGACCAATCAACCCATCAGTTAATTCACTTGTTATTAAAAAAATGTGAGAAAATAAACATTTAAATTATCTTACAGTATTAATGGATAAAGTATATAATGCCGAAAATTTATCGGACAATTCTTTTACTAGTTTACAAATAAAATTTTTTTTAAAAAATTATTAAAAAAATTTAAAATTAAATTTTTTGAATAATTCGTAAAGAGAAAAATTTTAAAAATATGTTAAAATATTTTTTAATTTAATTCAGGACAAAAATTTTCAATAGAATTATAGTACGGAATGATTTGTTCTCTAGAAAGAAGGAGAAAATATAAAAATGCTGTTTGAATTTTTAAGGAGACATGTCAGTTATTATATTATAACGTTCTCTTAAGAATTTTTATTATTCATAGTGTTGCTTGGACTTTCATTGTGACAAAAACTAACCAGATTAGTATTAAAAATTGTAAATTGAATTTTGTAATATGGTAATTGAACTGTTTGTTTTTAAAAATTTGGGTAATATTTTTATATTTTCTCACTTCTTTTTGGAGTACAAATTGTTTTTCCGTATTATAATTTTATTCAAAATTTTCGCCATCAAATAATTTGACAAATATTTTAGCATTTTTTTTATATTTTAAATTTTTCTCTATACGGATTTTTTAGAAATTTTAATTTTAAATTTTTTTAATAATTTTAAATTTTTTTAATAATTTTAAATTTTTTTTTTATTCGTAAGCTTGTAAAAGAATTGTCCAATAGATTTTTAGTATTATTTGTTCATTAATATTATAAGATAATTTAAATGTTTATTTTCTCACATTTCTTTAATAACTAGTAGATTGACTTGTGGGTTGATTGGTCGATTCACACGTCGATTGTCTTGTACGTTAAAATAACAACTGTTTATATCCTGTAATAAAATTTAAATAATAAATAAAAATATTTTAAATAATTAAATAATATAATATATTTGTAAAAAAACAAAGTAAACGTAAAAAAAGGCTTTAAAAATAAAAAAAAATCAAATTTTTTATTATTTTCAGTGATCGAGATCTAGTTGCAGACATTTCTTCAGCTGATTCAAACATTCTTACAATTAATGTTTTAAAAAAAAATATAAGTAACAATATATATAATAATCATTTTTCAAAGAGGATATGAACATCCGGATCAACAAACAAAGTCTATTTTAGAATTTTTAATCATAGAAGTTCAATCTGATTGAGAGTATATAATTTTAATAAGAATTTTTTTGACTTGTTGAAATATTCTTGAAGAACTGAGTTTTAAAAGAGTTCGAATAAATCTTGTATTTGAGAAAATTACCTAATTCAAAAGTGAGTTAGTTGTCTTTTCTCAGATAGTTTAAGGAGTATCAAATTTTATGAGTTTTAATTTAAGAATGAAGATACGAGATTTAAAACTAAATATAATTGTTTTTTTACTTTATTGTGATTTGGGGGTGAATTTTAACTACCTTTTAATTTTTGCTTATTTTTTTTTATTATTAATGTTATGTTTTTAAATTATGAATTACTGCGCTGTGTTACATTATTTTTTTAAATTAATAGTTGGCATAAAATTTGAAAGACTTTTATTTTTGATTTACAAACATTTCTAAAAAGTTGGATGATGAGATGAATTGTCAAATCACTAACTCAAATTTTAGTTTTTTGGACTGCATCTATTTATATTAAAGTTGATCATTTTTTCAGTTCTTAATTCACTAAATATCTCGTAATTTTTTTTAACGAAAAGATTAGAAATTGTGATTATCTTTTGGTTAGCAAAATATATAATACTGTACGATTACTAAAATTATTTAAAATAATATAAATTATTAAAAAATTGTAATGTCAAAAACAAAATTTGTTAAAATTATGCTACCCTCCATGTGGCATGATAAAAGAGTTAATAATAAAAATAAGGAAATGGTCATGAGTTCCGATAGCGATACAAACTTTCGAAAGTTAATTTGTGAATTGTATATATATGTTTATTTATTTTACCCTAATCTTGATACGCATACGACTAGTGACACTTGATGTTTGCGAAACTCTTATACATTTATTTTAAAGAATAATTAACCAAAATAATAAATGTGTTATTTGCTTATTTTTATGTAAAAAATAAAATTGATTGCATATAATTATCAAGCATGTCTAAATAATTGCTTCCCTACATTTCATACACTTAAAATAATTGTATAGTATAACTATATTTTATTGTAAGCATACATAAAGGTTGAAAGAGGATTCTATTTACGACATTGCACGTGTTTCTCATGCCATAACTTTTTAACTAAAATAATTGTATATATTATGTTTATGTTTGTTGCGATGTTTAAAAAAAAAAGGCTTCTTAGAGCATCAACAGAGCAAAATGGCTAAAAAATTGGCTTAAATTAAGTTTAGCATTCACATTGGATAAACTAAAATTTAGGATAAAATTAACGATTGCTTAATAAGTTTCAAAGTATGTGCAAAAAATATTTGTTTTTTAACCATACGATGCTGTCATCCTCGAATGGCTTGTTTTGTTATTTTTTTTTCACTCATGAGTAAAAAAAGTAAAAAAAAATTGAGAAAAGCCGTACGAGGCTCTTGGACCCGTATGGGTTTAGAAAGAATTTTTATTTTTTTAAAAAAAAGCTTTGGACCTGTATGGAGTTCCTTTTACAACCAAAGTGAGATGAGGAGTACTATTTGACTAACTGGGAAAGGTTTTTTGACACCATCATCACCTCACACACCTCCCACCTCCACGCCTGATCAAAGCAAAATTTAGGGTTTGATCACATCAACCATCAAATCTCTGCCCATACACCATTGCCGCCGTTCTCAACACCAATTTCAAACCAAAAATGTATTGTAAATTAGTTTAATGACAATTATATATATAATTAATGTTGAAGTAAGTTGAAATTCTTAATGGATCTACCAACAATAATCAAGTGAAATTCGTAATAAAACAGTAACAGTATTAGCTTTTTTTTCTGCCACAAATTTGACAAAAGCCTATTTTTCGAAGCTTGTGCTAGTTGTATTGCTCTGAATATAATTGTTTTTATAATTGTAGTCTATGTTTTTGGGTAGCTTTTTTTTTTAGGTGCAGTTTTTACAGTGTTGTTGCATTAGTCACAAGATTTTATCAGAGTTGTTGCATTAGTTACAAAATTTTATGGATTTTATAATGGGACGAAACATAATGTTAAAATATAGAAACCCCTTTGTTACTAATCCATAAATGGAACTTTCCATTATTCCGTAGGTTGATATTTGATGATGAAATACAGGGAATAATTTTTTTATTATATAAAGCTATCATAAAACCATAGTTGTATGGTTTTTATTGTATAAGATAAAGTTATTTTATTTGACAATGAGTATGAATTTTCATTCAACAATTTGACAATGAGTATAAATTTCCATTAAGCAAATTTAAATGCAAAGACCCATTAAATAAAGAATAAATCCTATATTCATTTTATATATATTAAGAAGTATATAAGACTTTTATTAATGCATAATGAAAGAAATGTAGAATATAAAATTTTAGATATTTATGTTAAAAATGACTGCTTGGAGCATTAACACAGCAGAATGACTAAAAATGAGGCTTAAATTAAGTTTGGCATTCTCAACAGATACTCTAAAATTTAGGGAAAATTTAGCAATCGCTTAAAAAACTTGTGCAAAACAATTTAGTCACCACATTATGTTTTTTTCCTTTTTAAATAAAAATTAGAAGTAAGTAAATAAATAAATATAAGAGGCTATGTAACTCGTCTGAGTTTGAAAAAAAAAATAAAAAAAATAAAATTAACAGTATGAGACTGTCACTTTCGTATGGCTTGTTTTGAAATATATATATATTAAGCTTTGTCACTCATACGGGAAGTGTTTTGGTTGTTATTTATGGAGTTTTTCATTATTTTTTTTATAATATTACAATTGTTGTCCAGTGTATAAAGTTTTTTAACAATACTTAATTATCTTGTATGGGTCAGCCTGAATTCCGGATTAAAATATGATTTGGTAATTTTAATGCGGGTTGAGCTTGAACAACACCAAGCCCAATTTCATAAGCCTAGTTTTCACATATATTGATTAATCATCTAATTCTCACTCACAGCTTGTGACTTCGCTGACGAACAATTATTTTGACAATCTCATTAATTGTTTCGTTGGTTATAGAATTGTTCGTGCGTTTAGACCAAATCAAACTACTCGGGTCCGTTATTAGAAAAGATCCACACGTTGTCTTTATTTCGATTTAATAGAATTATCCTCAGGCTCTACCTACATGTGTACTAAAATATTTATTATTTCTTCAATTTACAAACACATAATTACATTTGATCTAATCATAAATTCATAATTAAATGTACTTTCATGCTAAAGAACACGATTTAAAGAGTTATTTTAGAGTGCTTGTACATACCAAAAATCACATGCTCACGTTAGAACATCCACCCTAAACAACACTTTGACTATAAAATTATGTGCAATTTTTTTTGTTGAAGAAATCGATTGCATAAAAAGCAACTTTTTTAAAGAAAAAATTATTTTATATAGTCGAGGACTAAAGGTGTGTAAAGTGATCGATTTTGTTTTTGAAGCATTTTTTGGAAAGACCGACATTATTACTTTTGAAGTACTAAATATCAAACTAGTCCAATTTATTGCTAGACACACCAAGACACTTCAGTTCTTGCACGATCAATTCAATTGGTTTGTTGGATTGGCTTGAACTGCTTTCTTGTTTAACCCATCAGGTTTAGGTTTAACACCCACCCAAATTCAGGACAAATTTGAGTTTCTCTCATATGAGGGGGGTATTATTGCAGTAAAGATACTTACACTTTCCCTTCTTTTTTTTTATTAACAAAAATTTATGATAAATTTTTATATTTTTTTTATTCAGAAAAAAGAAAAGAAGCTATTTCTATAGTCACATATACAAATAAGAAAAGGTATGGCCATTGTTTGTTAAAAGAAATATATCATATTCTGCTAAAAGAATGCTATATCTAGATTAATATGAAGGAAAAATAATAATATGGTTCTCTTTTAAAATTTTACTTCAGACTCGACTGTTGCGGTCAAATTTTATTTGTCTAATTGTGCATTACATAATAAATTATATAATAACACCCAGTTCAATGCGTATACAACAGCCTGCACAATTTACTTTTATCCTCAAAATGGGAACTTATGACCACACATATATACCACATATATAACAAAATCTTAACATAGTGATTCTGGGTTCTTTAGCAGAATACAATCACAGGCGCAATATCAAAATGTGATTTTTAGTTTGGTTTGATTGAGTAGAAGAATTGTCCTCCCCCCCACCAAAAATAAAATAAAATGTCTCTGGTTGTTATGTTCTTTATTTGTGTTCATGTGAAAAAAAAAACCTAATGAGTAATGTGACAATGATAAATTATTTGTAATTATTCAAAACTATTGCCAATGATAATGTGACAAAGACAATATTATGCAATAAGCTAATGAATAATGTGACGATGACGATGAATGGTAAGTTATGCTCTAATAAGGGGTCTTACCATTGCAGGCTGGATTACGAGTCCAATTAATTAGAAAAAGTTTCTACAAGGAGTCATACATGCCTATGTAATTTTGGGACTTGCATCTCTCCGGAAAGAAGTCCTACCTCTTGCTTTCGTAGTTTCTAGTTTCTATAGTTCTCACATCTTATATCATGGAAAAGAAAAAAGCAACCAGTGGTACTTCGCAGATATTTTATTAAGGAACTGTATAGCTCAGAAAGGTGTTAGAGAGCTTTTGCTTGGTTCTTGTAATCTACATATAACAGAAGTAATGATAAATATAGAGAGAAAATCATGTTTCTTGTATTATGAATGAGAGATTGTACAAGGGTTTAAATATACAATCGTGTACACATAAGTAAGGAAGCTTTCCATACTAAATAGGATCCTTAATTGACTTTCCTTTCTACATAATCTATTTACAGCTTATAACACTCTCCCTCAAGCTGGAGCATAAATATTAATCATGCTCAGCTTGTTACAAAGATAATCTACTCGAGCTTCGTTTAGGGACTTTGTGAAAAGGTCTCCCAATTGCTCCCCAGTCTTCACATACCCTGTAGAAATCAAACCTTCTTGAACCGTTTTAGAAATATATATTGAATCAAGCGACGCAATAAATGAACGAGAAGGAGGAGACAAGTGATTATGAGAGACACAAGAAGAAACATGATAAGTAATGGGAAGATCATCATTTGAGGTCGGGTCTAATGATGAAGGAGTTGGCGTAGGACACGAATCAAGAGCGGGACGTCGTCTGGTGTAGACATGATGAATGGGTGGCTTGACAGTAGCTGGTTCAGTGACAGGTTCGAAAGGCAAGATCGTATAGATTAACCAGTTGTCATCCTCCTCTTGACTGTCAGAAGTAGAAGGTAGTGAATATGGTGTGTTTTCCAATAAGGTAACATCACTTGACACAAGATACTTGTTAAGGCTAGGACAATAGCACCGGTATCCCTTCTGAAGACGAGAATAACCAAGGAAGATACATTTCAAAGATTTAGGATCTAATCTAGTCCGAACATCCCGTACAAAACAAGTACTACCAAATATCCGAGATTCAATAAGAAATAATGCTTTATGAGGAAATAAAACACTATAAGGTATCTCGCCATGAAGAACAAATGAAGGCATGCGGTTAATCAGAAAACATGCTGTTGAAACCATATCAGCCCAGATAGATTTGGCAACATTCATTTGAAATAATAGGGCCCTTGCAGTTTCAAGCAGATGTCAATTTTTTTCTCTCTGCTACTCCATTTTGATGAAGAATACCATTCTGAATCATGTAATTTTGAAAAGATGTTGACAAATATTCTTTGGCATTATCACTTCGTAGGATGTGGACAGAGACATTAAATTGAGTTTTAAGTTAAGCACAAAACGCACAAAAATGAGAAAATAATTCAGAACGACTTTTCATTTAATATAACCAAGTTATACAAGAGTAATCATCAACGAAAGTAACAAAATACTTAAATCTAGGTGTAGCATAACTGAACATGGACCTCAAACATCAGAATGAACTATTCAAAAGGAAACCTGGCTCTTTTATTGACTCTAGGACTAGAACTAAGACGATGATGTTTGGCATACTGACATGACTCACAATCTAATGACGGTACCCTACTGAACTGTGGACAAATCTTCTTGAGCAAAGGAAGAGAGGGATGACCCAACTTACAATGTGCTTTGAAAGCAGAATTAATGCTAGAACAAGCAATGTACTTATGTATCTGTGTGTCAAAAATGTAAAGGCCTGCAGAATCGTGTCCTTTACCAATAATCTTCTTCATCATAAGATCTTAAAACAAGCAACGATCAGGGAAAAACGAGATACATCAGTTAAGAGTGTGAGTAAGTTGACTTACTGAAATTAAATTAAAGGGCAACTGAGGTAAATGTAAGATAGATGATAAAGGAAGGAGAGGGGTAGGGGTAATTGTGCCAGACCCAAGAATACAAGATCATGACCCATCTGCTACAGTGACATTAGACACGGATTTATGTGATTGGAAAGTAAAAAAGAGGTGAGAATTACCTGTCATATGATCTGTGGCACCAGAATCAATGACCCACTTGGAGGATGAAGAAAGGAGACATATATTTGGTTTACCTGAATCAGCAATAGCAGTGACAGATGTGACTGGAGTAGATGAAGCTTTCAAAGATTCTTGGTACTGGAAAAACTTGGTGAATTCATTTGCAGACGTATCATTAGTGGATGCAATGTGGGCCGAGTGAGTCTTTTGAGTTTTATACTTGAGCTTTCTACAATCACGTATTAGATGCCCTGAATTATGGCAATAGTGACACACAACCCTTAAACTCTGTGCCCGGGTCTCATTACCATTTGATCTTCCTCTGTTATTGCCATTCCTATAATGTGATCGCCCAGTCTCATAATCGTTATTTCGGCTGACCAGTGCACCACTATACGGGATAGACGGGTTTGATGAAGTGCCTTCTGTGCGAAGTACCCGACTATAGATATCTTAGGACTGGAGAGGATTTGATTCTAAGCAGTCTCAAATTCAGGGGGAAGGCCTGCTAGGAAGCTCATGACAACCATCTTTTCCCATTGATTTTGTTGGACCATTATATCAGGACTATAAGGTAACAACACATTAAGCTCCTCATACGTCTTCTTAAATTCCATAAAGTAACTCTTAAGCGACCTATCATGTTTTTCTGCACGATAAAAGGCTTTGCAAATCTCATAAATTCGAGAAACATTCCCTTTCCTAGAATATAAGAAATCCATCAATTCTTTAACCAATTCACAATGATTGATCAAACTACTCACCTCATTATCAATTGAATTACGAATTTGTAAAAATAATCGGGCATCCTCCCTTAGCCACGTTTGTCGAGAATTGTCTAAAGGTGGGTCATTAGTCATGTGATCATCCTTATCAATGCTACGCAAATAAATTCGAACGGTTTTACTTCAATCCAAATAGTTAGAGCCGTTAAGTTTGTGTTCAGTGATTTTTGACATAGCGGAAATTACATCGGAAACAACTGTCGCCTTGTTATCTAACATATTCAAATACTTTTATAGCGAATAATAATGAAATAGGTCACCAAATAGGGCACACACAGTGAATAGGAGCAAAATAGTGGCAGAACAGTGACAAAATAGTTTGATGAACAGCACCAGAGAGCAAAAGTAGGACATAACGGTACTGGATATGTGTATAACCAACCAAAAGTGCAAACCAAGCCAAACGAATCACAGATCTGTGAAGCAGAATACCAGACGCAGCGAACAAAATTGGAATGGTGGAATTCTGAGCCCGAACGCGCCTTCACGCGCCGGCGCGTGGTGGCGGTGGCAGGAACTTGTATTGGCGCGTGAGGCCCACGCGCGTGGATTCAGGTCGCCGGATTCTGGGAGGGATCTGATCGGGGGGGTGCTTATTCAATCCTCACTGAAGGTGTCGACAAACAGAAGCCCCACAGTTGTGGACTGAAGTTGCTACCTTAGAAACCCTAAAAACCATAGGTTCCTCTGATACCAAGTAATCTATATAGAATAAAAATAAGGACAAATATAGAGAGAAAATCATGTTTCTTGTATTATGAATGAGAGAATGTAAAAGGGTTTAAATATACAATTGTGTACACATAAATAAGGAAGCTTTCCATACTAAATAGGATTAATTGACTTTCCTTTCTACATAATCTATTTACAGCCTATAACAGTTCTAATATTTTTTTTTCTATTGGGGGTGGGGGGGAACCTAATAGAGTCTTCTCAATTATACTGTGATAATAAATATGATCCGTCAAGCTTGCATTTGTTCTAGGCTTGCATTTGTTCAAGCCTAAAAAATTGTGGTCCGTAAATTACGGGTCCAAGAATCCCACCAGTACCGGCCACCATTTCAATCATGTATATAAAGGACTTGACCAACTCTCCTGGTTTTGAATATGATCCAAGCTTTGATCAACAGGTACAGAGCCCGCCAAATAAGGCACTACCTGCTACCGGAGAGGAAGGCGAATACAAGTCTCTTTGTTCCCCCTTTTATTTATCCGGCCCCACCTTTCTATTCGATCATATTTCCAGCAGTCTTTTCTCCCGCTCCCCTCTAAGCTGCCAACTATCGGTCCGATGGTTCCACAATGAATGCAAGCCCGAGGTAAGCATCTGAAGGAGAGGAAGGGTAATCATCAGAACCAAGAACGAGCTAATCTCCATCTCCATATTCGAGTCCATTGACAGAATCCACTGCTTCTTCCCTTAGCGATTCACCGGAACCGAAGCAATCAAATGAACATCCATACGCTTCTTCTCTATCTTTGTCTTCGCTTTAGGTTGAATTCAGTTCCGATGGACAACGAATCCCAAAAATCAGCTGAGACCTCCCAATAGTGGGGCACATTTCAGTGGATTAATCTTCATCTTATGAGCTTCTAAAATATCTTTTAGGCCATGACCAATGCCCCAGTTGGTCCGATACATATGACCTGCTATCAGGAAAAGAATTGCAATAGCTAAATGATGGTGTGCAATATCGGTCAGCCATAGACCTCCAGTTACTGGATCTAATCCTCCACGAAAAGTAAGAAAGTCTGCGTATTTTGACCAATTCAAGGTGAAAAAAGGGGTTGCTCCCTCGGCAAAACTGGGATAAAGTTGAGCCAAAAGATCCCGATTCAAGATAAATTCATGAGGCAGTGGTATCTCTTTAGGATCTACCCCAGCATTTAGAAATTGGTTAATCGGTAAAGATACATGGACTTGATGCCCCGCCCAAGAGAGAGACCCAAGTCCTAGTAACCCCGCTAAATGGTGATTCAACATCGATTCTACATCTTGAAACCAAGCCAATTTTGGAGCAGCTTTATGATAATGAAACCAACCAGCAAAAAGCATTAACGCTGCAAAGATCAATGCACCAATTGCGGTACAATAGAGTTGTAATTCGCTAGTTATTCCAGATGCTCGCCAAAGCTGAAAGAAACCCGAGGTTATTTGTATTCCTCGGAAGCCCCCGCCCACATCACCGTTCAATATCTCTTGGCCCACTATTGGCCAAACCACCTGGGCACTCGGCCCAATGTATCTAATGATGCTTGGTTTATGGGAGGAGACTTTCATATTCTCGCTGAAACATGAGTTGGCTTTTCCAGTATCTATAGAATGAGCACTATGAACTAGATTCAATCTCGATCGATCAAGCACTTAATAATAATGAAAAAGGCTACAACTTTCTGTCATCCATAAAGAATGCGCAGGAGAGAACTCTAATTCATGCTAAAGTAGTTTCAAAGAAGAAGCAAGCTCAATAAAAGGAATTAGAGGAAGAATGCAAGCAACGGATATAAGCGTCCTAGCGTAGCGCGAAAGGACTGTACGCGCATAAGGACTCTATTTAAGGATTAAGGCTTCTAGATCAGGTTCGGTCACTCCCGCGTATACAGCCTCTCTTCCTTCTTTTCGTTGCTGGGCTAGCTCGAAAGCAACCGTTAGCGCACTAGAATATATATATATATATATATATTAATAGGAAGATTGAATGAGGAGGCTCTTCCCCTCATACGATGATAGAGGGGGTTCTCTAGCTTGCTGCGCTAGGAGAAGAGAATCGTAGGACTTATTCTCATGGTAGCATCTCTTTTCACATACCTATATATGCAATATGCCAACTACACCTCTCTTTTCTCAGAACTGAAATAGCTGACCTAGTCCCTTAGCTACTTCACTCAGGTAGCTTGCTCATGAAACTCCCGTTGCCACATTGCGTCTTTTTCATTAAAACCTAAATGCCTTTCATAGAGCTGGTGGCAAACTGAAAAGTCAAATAAACCCCGTCTTTTTGATGAAATTCTATTCGAAATACGGATTAAGAAAAGTGAAGATTGGTTCTGTACTAGGTCATGGTGATATGCTTGATAAAGGTTTGTTTCGTCGATAGCATTTTCTGATTTTGGGATGCGTAGTGGCTATTGTCACAGTAGGGGTCCTAAGGTGGGAATTGTCCTAAAGTAGCCATAGCGTTGATTGCTCTCCTTGTTCTATTGTATGGGCAAATTATCTTAATGAAAGCCTTCTTTTTGGCTCTTGTGTGAGGGTTGTCACAACTTGTGAGATATCCTGAAATATTCAGAGAATATCTAGAGATATTATGCATCTCTAACAGTTTAACTACTTCTTAGTCTCATGGTTTTCAAAACTAATTGCCTTAAGTGCACAAGAGGTAGGTTAAAATATAATGTAAATTACACAAATATATTAAAAGCTACACCACAAATTAGCTCACTTATGAATGCGTCATTGCTAACAAAGCGGAAAGCGGAAAAACCAAACAGCAAGGGACTTGAATGTATTACAATCTAAATTATTTTTTTTGTTTGGGGAAAAATGAATTTAATGAAATTTTGGAATTAATATTGAATAAAAAATGGCTACTTGCATGCAAGACCAGTTTGGAAAAGGAAAACTAGTTCATAAAAGAATTGAGCTGAACTGAGGGGATAAAAGAACTGTTCTAATAGGGATCTTACCTCTACATTCCAAATCTTTAGGCGGGGATTATGCATGTAAAGACAGTGTGAAAAGGAATCTGATCTTTTGCAATGAAAATCATCTGAAGGTTCAAGAAGTTTAGACGGTATATTGCTTGTCTTAATTTGCCCTTCGCACAACTGTATCTTCGATCTAACTTTGCTTTGATCAAGATGGAGCTGTAATCAAAAGAGTAACTAATTAGAAAATGGAAAAAACACCTGCAATGAAATAACAGTTCAGATAAGGCACTTTAAAATAATTTCAAAGCCAGAAAACAAAAAAAGAAGGGACTGCAAAAGATGTCATTCATTTTTCCTGATTTAAAATTCATAGCTTGCGATCTTGTCTACATCACGATCATTGTCATTCAAACAAATACGAATGAAAAGGTTAGCAAAAGTGGGAATGGTTCACCCAAAAATGTTAAAAAGGGGAATGTGGGAAAAGTAGGGAGATTTTCATAAAAATATGTCATTTTGACTCACTGAGATGGCCTTTACTGTCACTGATATATGTCATTTTGACTTACTGAGATGGCCTTTACTGTCACTGATATATATATACACACTAGGAGTAACCCATGCCTACAATACTACGGATACAAAAGGAGGGATATTAATAATTTGCAATGGATCTCATCAAAGGCATTTGATATGAAGGTCAACACAAGGGTTAGAACTGTGTAAAAAAAAAATAGATAAAGAGTGTGAGCAACTAAACATTCAACCATGACAAAAAGTTCCATCTAGCATTAAAATGAAGAGTTGAAAATCACACAAATAGTTATTCAAATGGAGTGTTGCTGCAATTTGTGGCTTAATATTTATATGTATGCACAAAATCATAAACATTGGAATAAGCTTCCGTCCCAAATTAAGAATCCGTTCTTCTTTTCTACATCCAAAATCTGGTTGATTGTGTATGTAGATTGATTAACTAGTAGTGCTAAAAAAGTTTTTACACACATTAAGAGTTCTAGTTTAAACAAAAATTTCCAGAAAATATAAATGATTAACAAAAAAACTAAAATACTAAGCATCAGCTAATAATATATCAAAAAAATGGTAAAACAAGATTGTAAAACAATAAATAGAACAAAGAACTACAAAGTTAAAACAAAGCTTAACAGTAATTAAGTTGGAAAAGTTAACAGAAGAGGCAGTAGTAAGTAAGAGAAAAAGTTAAATTAGAGATATGGGGGAAGGAGTGGTTATATTTTAGTTTGCTACACAAACCTTTGAGATGGTGGCAGCACCTCCAGCGCATGTTGCAAATATCTCTGGATAATGGCAGCAATGAATACAAAAAGTTGCAGATCGAGACGAATTTTCTAATGGGTGAGAGATTCATTTATGCTTTGAGTCCTAACAATTTTATGGATGGAATGACTGAAATCGATGTGTAAAAGCTAAAATAGGTACGAATCTGAACTTTCCATCACTTTTGTGCAAGATAAGATGTTTATTTTTGACAAAATTTACTGTGATGTCGCCTGTTTTGGCAGAAATTTTAGGGATTAAAGCCAATTCCAGGTGGTCTCGCCATTTACCTGAAATTGACTGAGTCTACTCCGTTTCGACCAAAGCTTTGAAACTGACTATGGACAGATTTGGGGCAGGAACACATCACAAGACTCATAACACTAACACGCCGACACGACAAGATCTAAAGAAGTAGAACATGTTGAAGCTTTGAAATTGACTATGGACATATTCAGGGCAGGAACACTTCACAAGACTCATAACATTAACACGCTGATACGACAAGATCTAAAGAAGTAGGACATGTTGAAGCTTTGAAACATGACTATCTAATCTTTTATATGTATAAAAGAGAAATAATTATGTGTTGTCAAAAAAATATATGCAATTTCATATGGATACACTTGGTGTAATAAGATATATGTAACTTTATCAGTGTAGGAAAATTATAACCCAACGTTTACCTTTTCTTGGACCAAATACCATAAAATGTAGCTCTGTTGCTCTTATCAAACTGCAACAATTCCTTGTGGTTGCATTTCGAGTCAATAGGAAGAGAACCATCAAATTTTCTATGACAAGATCTGCCGTCAATATTTGTTTCATCTCATCCATCAACAAGTTTTTCCAAGTTCAAGTCGTCATCATAAGGCATTTCTTTACTTGTAGTCAGCTTAAGTTCCTCGAACTGGTTCTGTTTTAGGCTTCTGACGATCACCCAAGTGCTGTTTCCAGTTTGAACGAATGGATCGACCCAAATTATGCCAAGAAATCGAATGCATCCTGAGAAATGTAAAATGATAACAAAAGTTACAACCGAGTTCCAAAAACCAAAATTGATGTCAAGAATGAAGGTCCGTTTATTAAAAGATGGAAAAAGAGAAGAAAATCACTTACTTCCACATGTCCTCTATTTTAATCCCCTTTTTTCTATGAAAGAGCAGAGTCTATTGGAAAAACTAATGGAATGTTCCTTTTTGTCACATGATGAGAATCAGGAGATGTTAATTTTGTTGAAGAACTGGTCATTATGGGAAGCAGAGCTTGAATTTTTGCTTCTTTTGTGAAAGCGTTCCATAAGGGATGCTTGCCTTTGCAAAAGCAAGTTGCTTTCTCAAAGCAGCTTCTTCCTTATCCTGGGGATTTTGTTCTCTCTGCCTCAGCTTGCAATCGCTTTGCCTATTTTTCCTGCAGAATTGGTATGATGACTTCAAAATAAAGATCTCACCAACTGCTACTGATTCAACAACACCTACACAACATGGACCAAAAGTTATGGAATTTTTATGTTTAAAATTGGGTGCTTGAATTTTGCAAATTCAATATACCTTGTAGGGAAATTTTGTTATCTTGTTGACTGAACAGAAATATATCCTACCAACAAAAAGAAGGCTTATGCTCAATATGATTTCAAAAACCTGTGAGAAATGTTACAAAGATTTTTCACAACGAATGTCCCTAATCAAAACAGTGGAAAACTTGGCAACTGGTCGTTGAATAATTAATTATTAGCGGACAGATTACAGGAACCCTCCCTAGGTTCATCCATTATGTGTCCCTTTTTCTAGACTGTAGGTAATTAACAATAGCCTCTGAGCTTATTTAAAGGAATGATAATTATAATTATCTTTTAAATACAGATGTAAAGAAACTACAGAGCATACATTACATGCCACGGCACAATTTTAATACGATAGATACTAGTAGTCAATAGTAGGGCTTACAGCTTGGAATTTTCCCTTCTGAAGTTCCAGATCCATTCTCTTTTTTTTCCTTCTCAACTTCTCGTTGGTTTTTCTCCCATTCCTTGACCAAAAGTTTATTTTCTCGTTTCACTTCCCTCTCAGCCCTATACCCATGAATAAATATCCAATGAACAAAAGGGAGAACTAAAGCAACAAATAAACCTATTAACAACAAAGCTACTGTACTCTGATACATACATGTCAGCACCATTTTTCTGCACCATGCTTCCAACTAACTGGTGGATATCTTCCTCAGGCAAAACTTTACCGAGCCTTTCAAATGCTTTCAGCAGTTCTTGCTTTTCGTTCCGCTGGCTTTCTGACTTTCTGTAGCACACACATTGACTACACAATCTGTTACAATTGACATTGTTGCCCCTCAAAACAGAACAGGTCATGCACTTCAAAACCCTTTAGATAGAGAGAAGAGAGGGGGAAGAGAGGGGGGGGGGGGGGAATGGTCTTGTCACAACTAAATGAATTCGCTAGACTGTTTCACATGTTATCAGGACATGTTCATGAAGAGGTCTCAATGGTCTTTGCCTACTATAGGCTATCTCCCATTCAAACCCCTTCCCCATTTTGTAACCAATTATAATAATTTGGTGCATTGGTGTCCACAAAGGAAACATGAATCTTAATTTGTGACATCCCATCAGAGAAAGTCTTATCTTTTTTTTTCTTTTTTCTTTTGGAGGACTACAAACAACAGACTTTACTTTCATACATTAGGTTACCATATATAGAAGGTTATATATATAAACAGCTCCCTTATTTCTCATTTTTCTATTCTTGTAAGCATCCCTCATAGACATCTTATTCTCTAGCTTTTCTACTCTTTTTCACTTTTACATTAAATACAACTATAAGCATTTTTTCTTATCAAAAAAGAATTGAAGCTTGAGAGTAAATTTACTTGTATGTACAACTATTAGAGGAAATCTTTAACTATTTTCTCAGGAATACAAATAGTGTTGAATGACAACACACCTTGTAAGTAGAATTACAAAGAACATAGAGCTAGAAATTTTTTCCCCTGCTAATTCTAAAATTACTTAAATTGATTGGAAACAGCATAAATCCTCTCATAGATCTTTTCCGACAAGTCCTCCAAACTGTCAGAGCACCGCACACAGACTTGGGCAGCAATTTTAGATCTCTTGTCTACATAATAAAATTTAGCTTAACGTGCTGGAAATGAGATTAGCAACTGCCTATTGGCACCATGTTTAATAACAGAAAATATTGAATACAGTCAAAGGCAAGTAAGAACATAACCAACAAAAATCCAACATATCAAAGATCGAAATTCTTATCTACTTTAGTAAGTGAAAATATAGCATTTCATAAAAAGTAGAAAATGTATATTTCATGGATATGTAACCTGAACATTTGTAAGCTTTTATTGTTGATACCAATTTGAGTAAGGAATCCGCAAAGAGTCAAAAGTAATTGAGGAAGGTGGAGATAAACAGTAAAAAATTACTGGACTCCATAAGTCGAGGTACTATTAACAGTTCAGATAAGGCACTTTAAAATAATTCAAAACCCAAAATACAAAAGTAGAAGGGAACCAAAAACATGAAATTTTGATGATAGCTTCATCAGTAAACCCTAAAATTAAGCAACTCAAGAAGTGCAGTTTTCAGTCAATCAACATATACAAAAAACAAAACCTTACAAAGAAACAAATTAAGCAGTCAAAACCATGTTTTCACATACATCATATACATATCAGTGTGCATAAAAATACAATAGCAGCTTCCATTACGAAATTCACTCAAAACAAACATCGGAGCTAAATCACTCCACGAAACGGATTCTCCAATCTAAAAGCAACACGTGACAATCAAACTTAAATCACTCGATTAAATAGCACAATTAAAAACACAAAGAAATTATTATAGTTGATTTGAAATCAATGGCTCCAAAAGCATGAACTATTAATGAACTCCTAAAGTAAATTTGAGCAGAATTAGTCTAGATAATCAAAAGCACATATTCAGAGAAGTCATCGAGAAGGAATACAACTATTATAGTTAACCAATGAGACAGCTAGATGATTCAAATTAAACATTTGCAAAATCTGAAGAACAACTTAGAACTCGTGTATACATGTGAAATTCAGAATATAATAAAATAGGGTAACAGTTCCATCACAATACATTGCATTCCACATGAAATTTGGTGAACAATTCAAAAGCCGATTGACAAGGATTTATTTATTTAGAAACAAAAAAAGAGGGACAATTGATAATAGAAACTAGGGTTTAGAGCTTACCTTTAATTTTGTATCAGATTGGAGATTAACAATACAGCGATCGATCAATATCCATCCATAGAATCTTGCGATCATGGTTATATAATAATCAATCAAGCAATATTAATAGAGATTTGGCTCAATACGATTTGATTTGGAGAAGAGTTAACGAGAGGGAGTTTTAGAATTTGGGGAAAGAGAGAACACGTATAGAGAGAGAGAGAGGAGCAACGGTCGAAATTACTTTTAATTTTGATATATATGCACGTTTAATTTAATTTTGAGATTCAACGGTCGAAATCCGCTAGCAGCAAGCAACCTTGACTCCAAAGAAGTTTCTTAGGTCGGGGATTCTGAATACCTTGGTGGTATATAATTAAAAAAAGATAAAAAAAAAAGAGCGGTGATATTGCACTTCACTAAAAATAGAATTTCAATTATTATCCTAAAAATTAAGTAGAAGAACTTATTATACATTGATTTTTATCAAAAATTTAATGAATAATATTTTTTTAAATGAAGGGCCTATTTTTAATTAGTAATTAGTGTAAGAGGCCTATTTTGTTTTATATTTTAAATGAATGTATTTGAATAAATTTAAATATTATTTAATTAATAAAAATATGTTATATATTACCTAAATTACCCCATTTTTATGAAATTTGCACAAAAAATATGAATATTGCAGTGAAATATAGACTGCAATATGAACTTTGCACTAAAAATATGGACTGCAAAGTTCACATTGCAGTAAAATATGGACTGCAATATGAACTTTGCACCAAAACTATGGACTGCAAAGTTCATATTGCAGTAAAATATGGACTGCAAAGTTTATATTGCAGTGAAATATAAACTGTAAAGTTCATATTGCAATCCATATTTTAATGCATATTGGTATTTTTTAGTTTATTTTAAGGGTTGGGATGTCATTTTATAATGAAAAAAAAAGACACATGTCATATTATCAATAAAATAAAAAATAGGCCCTTTATTTAAAAAAAAATTATTTCTTGGCTTTAGTGTGAAAATCTTTCTCGAATAAGCCTTTTTTTTAATTGCCCCAATTATTATTTTCATACCACTTATTTTAATTTAACTCAAAAAGTTAATTAACCCCCTAATTATATAATTATATAAATTTTCTCAATTCTAGTTTTGGCGTTCGTAGCTTTTAATTAGTGACTGCCTCTTGACATTAAGATAAAAAAAAGAAAACATATACCAAACTATTAAGCCACTTATAATTTTTATTAATTACTCACATCATATTAGAAGTATAAGAGTCGCACACATTTCGCTTGTTCGATCAAGGTAAATTAACATACATAAAGATGGTGTTGTAATTCCCTTCTTTTTTTCCAATATAAAGTGAGAAAGTTTCAGAGTACTATATGCTAAATTGGTTTTTCTTTTTTATTATTAATTTTTTTATCATTACTATAGCTAGTAGATTAAAGTAAACACAAAATGATGTTGAATTGATAATATAAGGTAATAACTAAAAAGATGTCGAGTACCCAAAAATGAAATGGGGCTAGCTAGTTCAAGTAGTTATATGCATAAATTAAAATAAGTTTGTGATTTAAAATTAACATTTCATTATTGCAACTACACGATTTGTTACGTACTTAAACAAGTGTTTGTTTTATTTTTTGCAAGAGGAAAAAAAAATTATATATAACAAAGGGAAAATTGAAAATAAAAAACCTGGTATTGCAACTATCATGTTAATTTCGTAATACATAAACTAGTATAGGCTAAATAAACACTTCTACCCGAAAGGATATATATATATATATTTGGTTCTAACTGAAATATTTTTTTTACCTAGGTAGAATAGTAAAAAGAAATTTTACTTAATTTGGATAATTTTTTTGTTTGATATTGCCAACCTTTAATTTTACAAAACTAGGGAGCCCAAAGACTGCATTATATTACAGGCAGATCCTTTCTGTTCCTTATATATTAAAACCACGGGACCAAGTTACTTTTTATCTAGTCTAGGTGAAAACTAAAATAGTAGCTAATGAATTTTCTTTTTCTTTTTCTTTTTTTTACTGCATAACTTACATTATATTGTGTATTTATTTGCAGTATAATTTTTTATATGAATACAAAATTTTTATTTAATTAAATAAAAACATTTTACTATCAAATAAAAAAATTAACTACTCAATTATTATGGCAGTACCTGGTAACGGTGATAAAAATTCTCTGCAATGTCTCCATTACTTCCATCCTATATCTTATCTGCAAGATCATCACATATATTCAACAATTGAAACTCCTTTGAAAAACTAAGGGCAATTGTTAAAAATAAATTAAAAAAGTCATATTCAATTTAAATGTCTAATTTAAAAGTATAGTTGTTTAAAACTATGTTTCAATTTGATTTGTATACAGTACATTATTTTTAAAATTTTACAAAAAATATAATCTTTGGTTTTATTCTTTTCTTAAAGTTTTCTTAAGTACAAAAGAAAAAAAAATGATTCTTTTCACTTGAATGACGTTTTAAAAATTGGTGAATCAAATACGATTTAAATTTTTTTTTTTAAAAACGTAACTCAACCAAACAACACCTAAAAGGCTAACAAATGTGTAAATTCTTTAACAATAAGTATAGCCAAATAAGTAAGTTGTAGTGACTAGCTAGCAGGGGTCATGGCCCCTCTGAAATTTCACAAAAAATAGGGTACATATAGTAGTTTTTAAACTATAGGGTTTAGTTTGTAGTTATTTTAAACATAAAGGTCAATTTTGTAATAACATTTAGAAAAAAGGATTTAGCTGAAACAAATATATGCCCTAATTTTATAAGTAGTTATCTTTGTAAAATAATAGTACGTTTGTTTCGTAAAAAAAACAAAAAAACCCTCTTCCAGGGAGCAATAGAGAGGTTTTTCTACATTAATTAGTGAGTGGAATAGTGGACAAAATATCATTTTATTTATATATTGATATATATTTAAGAGCTAATATTACTTATATATTTTATTTTTCATCATGCCTTTACTTCTTATATGTCTAAACACAAGTTGATGATGAAGGCTACTATTTTTCATCATGTGAGCATTTGGGGTGTATTTTTCTTCAAAGAAATTAAGAGTGTTTAAATATACATACATATAACAAGACGTAATGATTTATGAATATCAAAAATATATAAGAAATAAAGAACTGTGACTGGAATTTAATTATTATTTTTTTCAATTGTTAATGGTGCATTTTTCAAAAATACCTATCTCAAGAGTTCGAAGTGAAAGATCTTGGCGAGCTAAAGTATATTTTTAGGGATTGAGGTGTCCAGATTTTCAAAGGGCATTTTCCTCTCCCAGAGAAAGTATGCATTTGATTTACTAAGTGAAACGGGAATGTCTGCCTACCAACCATCAGATACTCCCATGGAAGAAGGATCGAAATTGAAAATTGAAGCTGACCAAGTGTATGTTGATAAAGAGCATTATCAGAGATTGGTAGGAAGGTTGATGTACTTAACACATACTAGACTTGATATTTCCTATGCACTGAGTACAATTAGTCAGTTCATACATAATCCTGAAGAGATGCATCTGCGGGTTGTGATGAAGATTCTTAATTATTTGAAAGCAGTAAAAAAAGGATTTTGTTTACAAATAATAGTGATTTCTTGAAAATTGAAGGAGACACTGATGCTAATTGGGCCAGAAATGTTGATGATAGACAGTCTATAACTCTACATCAAGATATTTCACATTTATTGGTAGGAATCTCGTCATATGGCGAAGCAAGAAATATAATGTCATTTCTCGTTTGAGCGCCGAAACAAAATATTGTGAAATGGCAATGGGAGACTAGGAATTATAGTGGCTGAAGTTGTTATTGACTGATATAAGTTATATGACGAGATAACTTATGATGTTATACTGTGATAACAAAGCAACGTGTGATATTGCTTAAAACCTAGTTCAACATGATATAACAAAGTATGTGAAAGTGGATAAAGTCTTTATCAAAGAGAAATTGGAGGAAAACATATGCCTCATATATGCTCGGAAAATCAGTTGGCTAGTGTGATCACTAAGATTGTTTTCAATAGGATATTATCTAAGTTGATTAGCAAGTTGGGCATGCTTGAGGGGGAGTGTTATCTAACATATTATAATTAATTAGGTTTATTTATTGTATTACGTTTTCTTATTTTTTCCTTATGTATAACCTTATAAATAGGGTACTGCATTATCAATTCAATTGATTAACAATACAATTCATATTCTCATCTTCCTCTAAATGTCAATACGGCCAAAAATATATTTTTTATGAGAAAACTAGATCGACATAAATTATAAGGACTTTAGTTATAATTGATTGGTAAGAAAAGGTTTCGTGTATTGAGTTATAACAGAAAAGAAAACAAGACAATAAGGCCCAATTTTTTTATTTTTTATTTTTTAAAAAAGGAAGAAGAAGTAGTAGTTAGAAAATGATTAAAAAAAAGTTTTTTTTGATGAGAGATCATTCTAACATATTTTTCTTTTTTTTTTTGAATAAAAATTGGCACAAAACCTATTATCAAAAAAATAAAACAAATCAAAAGGGGAAAAAGAAACAAATTAAAACGCCCACAAGCTAAGAAGCGGGCAACAATTAATTAACAAAACCGAAATTTTGAATACTTCATCAAATTCGATCTCCATTATTTTTTAATTTTTTGTGATTTTTTTTCTTATCCAATACTTAAAGAACTTTATTCTATAGAATAGTCAAAAAATAATTTAATATTTCACCAAATCAATCTACTCGATAAAAGTTAGTATTATTTTCAATTATATTCTAACTTTTTTGTAATCAAAGGTGGCCTAATTAAGAAGATAAATCTTTAGTTTTGTGGCCCTTTTTGTATAACTACTACTTTTTCTAAAAATAAGGGCAAGGATAGAATTTCAACAGGATTATGTCCTATCCAACTTAAATTATTTGTAATAGTTATTTCCCATGTATATTACAAAGAATTGAACTTGTATAAAAGTTAATTAATCCTAATATAACATAAAATTTCTTGTTTTCTTAAAAGTTATAGTTCATTATTGAGAAAGATAACAACGCAGACGTAGATGTAAATAAGATAATGATATTAGCAATCCACAAAAATATTCAATTGTACAAAAAAAAATTCTTTACTAATACACTTCTGGTCGGGTTCCTAACAAATATGGATTGATATAATTCATCTTGTACGTACCTAGCGGGGGCCTGACTAGCTATACTAAGCAAAAGTTAATAATAATAACACGACAATATAAACTCAGAAGAGAATGAAGCCAAATTTGTTAGTCAACCATTCCCATAGTCTCATGCTAAAAAGAGAGCACGAATCCAAGTAAAACCAGAGAGTGAGAGAGAGCTGCGAGAATACACTCTTATTTTCTCTTTTGTTTAATTTTTCTTTATGGAATTTTGCTGCAAAAGAAAGTTCTCCATTAGCTTGTTAGCATTTTCTTAAAAAATAATTACAATTTTATCCCCAAGGTTTTAAGACCTTATAAACCCAACCTCAAACTTTAAATATTTTCACAAAAGTCATTGTATCACTCTACTTATAACATAAAACAAATCAAATCCGAGTGAGCACGCCCACATTCCCTCTGCCCTAGACTAGCCCTAACATTATAGACGGACTATGTTGTGTAACCCAAACTGAATTCTTCATTTAGAACACGAAGTATTTAAAAAGTTAATCCTAGTAAATATATAATATGAGAAAAATCTCATTCAATGAATTAATAACAAATAATTTATTTTTATTTAAAAATAAATAAATAAATAAATATATGTATCCATTTGGGTTTAGTGAAAACCCTCGCTAACAATAAAAATAAAGAGGCAAATCTATTCAGTCTTATACATTATACGTAAGAAAAGTATTGAAAAAAATTTAATAAAAGAACTCAGGTACAAATATTGGTACAAGTATCATATCACCATTGTACGTCTTGATCGTCAAAATTCCAGCCAAATTTGGATCATATCAACTAATGTACAACATATCAGTACATCCGGTATAAATTACTATTCAAAATATTTTTCTTCAGCAACTAAATTTTTATTTTTTAAAAAGAATAGTAGAAAATAAGAGCATGCAAGCGGAGTTCTTTATTGTCTTATTTTTTTCAACATACAGTCACTCTTACACAGCTTAATACTATTTAAAGCTAGAACTCCACCATTGTACATATAGAGCATACATTGCAGTACTAATTAAGCTTTCCAACATTGTTCATACCATATTCATTAGATCTAAGCCTCTCACAATTAGTATATGTGGTATTGAAATCTAGGGATTTATTTGATCCAAGAAAATCCTTGTACCACAAGGCCGAATCTTTGCACGCTCTATTCAATGTATTATTCTTGTGGTCCACGTAAATCAGTCCGAAATTAACAGTGTATCCGTCGAGCCACTCGAAATTGTCCATGTATGACCAAATAAAGTATCCCTTAACATTTATGTCGTCCTCTCTGCATTTGAAAAATCAACCTTCTATAAATCAACGGATCGAGAAATTGAGAAGGGAAAATTAAAGTATTTTCCAAAAATGCAAAACATAAAATAAAATATTTACTTGATGAGTTTTGGGATGAACGCCATGTGGTTCTTGTGGTAACGTTTTCTTATGACATCGTGTGGTTTGTTGCCGAGATTATGCCTGTCAACTCCTGGAAAAGATGGCACAGGTACATAAATGTTATGAATGGCATTGTATATACATATGATAAAAAAATAAAATAAAAAATCGAGTACCCAACCCGCCACTATTGTGTTTAAAACCGTCTCTTTATCTCTTGTATCATGTGACGAATGAAAATTTTACACCAAATATGAAGATTTTAAATGTACAATCACTATATTGAATGTTTTATCTTTTATTATAGGGCAAATCTCTTCCTAGAGAGAATATGACTATGGCATTTATTTTAACTTTTCACAATAATATAGAATATTACCAAAGTGATTTTGTCTTTTGCAAAAGTATGTAATTGATGCATTGATCAAGGAGTTGTAGATTATGTTTTAAGGATGACGTAATGCTTCTCCAAAAGCTAGATCTGTTTTTGCAACAACACTACCTTTACCCTTTCTTCGCTTCATCAAGATCTTGAGCATTTCAAGAATTTTAAATTAAAAAATTCATATATTATTTATGTAGGATTGTTAGGCACCTCTAATCTCCATATTGGTATGATATTGTCTGCTTTGAGCAAAGCTCTCACGGTTTTATTCTTGGCCACCCAAAAGGTCTTATACCAATTGGAGCATGTCCATGCTTTAACCCACCAAGCCTCCCCTCAAATGATCATTTTTTATCCGTCCTCTCCTATGGGAAGACCCTCCTCATCAAGCCCATCAATCTTGTGAGCATTTTCCTTTATCCAGGCCATCCCCGGCCCCTTCTCTTAGGAGCACACCGCCTGTCCAATAGAGCTCAACCATGATCTCTCTTTTTTAATCGGGGGGCTCACCACTTTTTGTTTTGGGGCTTAACCTAAACCTTGCTCTGATACCACGTGTAGGATTGTTGGACACCTCTAATCTCCATATTGGTATGATATTGTCCGCTTTGTGCGAAGCTTTCACGGTTTTGTTCTTGGGTTACCACTCAAAAGGCCTCATACCAATTGGAGTATGCGCATGCTTATAAAGCCCTTGTTTTTCTTCATCCTAGTCGATGTGGGACTTTGGCTTGCCCATTCAACAATTTATACGAAGAGATTAAATTAATGATCAATATGATTTCATTGGTTTGTTAAAGCTCAAACAATTTCAAATATATAATTTCACATTATCTATCAAATTACCAATTCTTTCTTGTAAAGAAATAAAGCTTGAACCAAAAAAACAATAAATGTAATGCAAATAGTGTAACGATGGTTTACCATTTTCAGTTATGTAGATAGGTGGATTGTTATACATGCGTTTTCCGTACTTTAGAATGTCTCTTATTCCGTCGGGATAAACATAGAGCCAATCTAAATAAGTCTGCAAAATCATTTCATGTGTAAGATTGAAAATTACATGTATCCGTTAAACATATAAAAGGTTAAAAATAGCTGAAAGTTTTTCTTTCAGAACTAATAGTTCAAGAGGATATCAAAATGAATGCAATTTTTTACGAGATTGTTACAGTAAAACTTAAAAAAAAATATGTTCTCAACGTTTTTTATTGATTATATATGAAGCAAAGGGCTCAATTGGAGCACGACAAAGCAAACTTCAATCTACCCTAGCAAAAAATAATGTTCCTATTAACAACATATATATATATATATGTATGGATTTGGTATGGACCTTAACCCTTTATTGACTAATTTTTATCATCAAAATATTGGAAAATATTTTCAATGACAAAAAATCATCATTATAAGATCGATATGTATATCCACGATCCACACCAGATGTTTTCAGCAACAAATTAGTGTGCCTATATATAGGATAGTTTTGTCTTTGATTCAGACCTTGGACGCTCTTAATTAAGGAACCACGAGAAAAAAAGAGAGAAAAAAAATTGACCTGTACTTATATTAAAGGGTGGTATTATTTACACTCCCCATATTTGTCACAAACACTCCCTAAGACTCGCCTAATGAGATATGAGTGCAGTCACACATATTTGCCCTACTTGGAGAAAGTTTGTTTATAAGAACTCGTTTAACATCAACATTGGATTACTGGAGTGTTTTCTAAATAAGGTCCACCTAATGAGAGATGGATGAACTTACATAAACTCGGCTCACATAAGGAGAGTGTATTGCTAAGTATTCACCTAACATTAAGCAATGGAGGGGGTGTTTGTGATAAATAAGGGGGTGTTAAGATGTGTTTTTAGTTAAATTTTGGAGGGAAGTGTTTGTGACACATTTGGGGTGTAAATAACACCACCCATATTAAAACATAAAAAGCTAAATATATATATATATATATTAGAGTTGTCAACTTGAATACATACATACCTTCTTGCCAATTGGTTCCCCCGTTGCCGATACTGATCGAGCAACAAAATCACAATCACTTCGTTACATTTTATACATGATCGATCAAAGTGTGATGAAAAAAATATTGTGAAACAGACAAATGACTAAATAATCGTACATAGATATGGGATTTATAAGTTTAACATATAGTGTAAAATAAAGAAATTTTACGCACATTTGTTTTAAGAAAAGTATACTTCAAACTAAATTATATATGTATCCGACGAAATTTAGAAAATTAAATTGAATGTAGTAATCGGATAATTATAAATAAATACCTAATTAATTTGAAATTTTCATATTTGATAAACCATAATAAAAGTATCCGTTAAATTGAGAAACTAAATTTCAAGAAAAGCTTGTGTAAGTGTAAAACGACTTAATTTTATATCAGTGTAACTTAAATATTGCCCCCTATATATGTATATACAAAGTTACAGTCTGGATCTCTTTAGAACCAATTTTTTTTTTCTTTAAATATGGATAAACTCTTTGGAGCAAACAAACGAATTTTTTATTTCTATAATTAGTAGATCATTGCTAAATTTAATCAAAAGAAAAAGAGATTTGGACTGTATAAAGTTAATTACCATTGGAGACAAAAGCACAAGGATCTGTCATGTAAGTATTGTTATCAACACAAGTCATGTCAGCTACATATTGGGCAGTATAGTAATTTAAGCCAATGAAATCAGCAGAACCCTTCACCAACTCTGATTGGTTTTTTGTGAAAGTTGGCAACCTATTTCCCACGTGCTTTATCATTTGTTCTGGGTAGGTACCACTAGCCAAGGGTTCCATGAACCTATATGAAAAAAATAAAAAATAAATAAGCATGAACATTTAAAATATGGGGCATATTTGTAAATACCAATTGGATATAACGAGCAATAAACATATATCACACAATTATTGCAACACACCAATTTATAGAATCACTTAATGTGTATATATATGCAACCTAAGTTGCCGGTTAATCTTTTAATTCTTTTGGTATAAGAAATAGATAAATAAAGGTGGCTTTTTACATAGTGTATTACTTTATATATTGAATTCACTGATAGTGCATAATGAACAAATGCACGTAATTTTTCTTAAATAACAATAGACCCGGCCCTAGGGTTATATTTGTAATTTTGTGAAATATATACTTACCAGCCATACATGAAAGCAATTGCCCGATCTTTTGCATATTGGTCTTTAGGGTGTGAAGTGTTGCGAGGTTTGAACCACTGAGTACATAGTGAAATACCAATTTGACCCTTTTGAGATTTCTATACAACAAGATTAAGACAATTAAGTTAATCACAACAATTAATGATTTTATTGAAAATAAAAACCAATTTGACCAACAAGAGTGATAATCCCATCAAATACATATGTAGGTAAATATAGGAAAAAATTTCCACAAGGATCGAGTTTAAGGAACGTTATGTCCAGATTGAGGCTTTTGAGGGAGTAAATGGATGGACTTTTTGATAAAACTTTGTGGAGATGATCTCTATGATTAGTAGATCAACTCTACCAAATTTCATCCAAAAAATCAAACGGAAAGTTGGCTAACTAAAAAACCCCAATCCAAATGGAATAGTCCTTAAACTTTGTACTTATGGAAAATGCTCTTCGCAAATATATAGATATCTCTAACTAAGTATGGTGTTGTGATGAGAAAATATTAGGCACTACCAGAGCACCATGTGAAAATGACATTAGGTATTCTATTTCTAAAAGCGCGACTATATATTAATGAGAGACCAAATTAAATTTGAATAAAAGGAAATTATATGCGAGGGGGGAAATTAAAGTGATGGTTTTAATACTGAAATTCTCTCGAGATCAAAAAGAAAGGGAAAGAAGAGAACTTAAAAGTGATTATTTCTTATTTGCTCTTCACCTATCTAAAAAGTTATGTGGTATATTTTTGAAATATCATTTTTTTTTTCGACAAAAAGGATGCACCATAGTGGATTGATAGATGAAATTTTTATAATGTATAGCACGCACATGCATTTTTTATTTTTTTTAAACTCGGCTGAAGTTTATTTTAATTACCAGGCTCCCTATATATTCTCCCTTGATAGTTGAAATGCTAACCTGGTACGTCTTCCTATAAACATCCACTGCAGCAGCATGAGAAAGAAGTAGGTTGTGAGAAACATTATAAGGCTCCGTTCCTGAATTTCCCGTTGTACATTTAGCTTGCGCTGCATAAGAGGCAAATCTGCCTGGGGAAAACCCTAGAGCTGGATTTATTTGGCCGTCTGGGCCACACCTATTTGGTGGAAATAAACCTTGTGCATATCCCATTGTACTGTAAGACCATGGCTCGTTTATGGTAATCCAATTCTTCACCCTATCGCCAAATAATTGGAAGCATAACTCGGCATAGTTGCGAAAATCATCCCTGTTTATAAAATGGGTTAAATTATGTTCACTCAAAGGCGATGCACTTCACACGCATAAGGACAATTCATGTAATACATTAGCAACAAAAGTTCATCACTAAAGGTGCAGAGGGGCGGAGGTATGTGTCTTTCAAGGGGGGCCATGGTCCCCCCCAAGTTTTTTTTTTATTTTTAATATATATATAAAATTTATTAAATTTTTATTATGGTCCCCCCAAGTAAAAAAAAAATAGTAGAGAGACTAAGAGAGAGAGTTTAAGAGTTCCCATAAATTTTTTTGACTATCTTCATTGAAAGAGAAATTACAAGAAACATTATTAATGAAATGATCATTGATGAATTCTGTGACTCGAAAGAAAGTTGAGTACAATTTTAACAATATTGAACTTTAAAAAGTACGTATTTTGTAGCGCAACTTTTTTTGTTTTTTTCTATTTTGTAATGTAGCTTTACATTTTTTATGTTATGTTACGTTGTTAAAATTTGTATGGCCCCCCCCAATCAAATTTCCTAGATCCGCCACTGGGTGCAGTCCACATATGAACGGTTTGCATCGTACCGGATCCTAACCGTATATATATGAAATTTTATATACACAAAAAGGGGCAGAATAAAAAATAGGAAAAGAAATTAACATATTTTCACATGCATACATAATATGTTTTGTACCGCCCATATATATATATATATAGCAATTAAGAGTTTTTTGTGTACTAAATCTTTTTTAATCTTTCCAAAACTAAAGCAGGGGTTGTCATTCCTTTTATGCGTGTGTATAAAAACACACGCATAAATGTGTGAATCACTTACACAATTGTTTCATTCAAAAAGCCTAAATATTCATCTTCAAGAGCTTGTGGAAGATCCCAGTGAAATATGGTCACAAAAGGTTCTTGACCTGAATAACCAAAAAGAAAATTTACAAATATCAAATATAAGGCCTACAACGAAGGTGGTATCTACATTCAATATAGTGCTTAGTTTCTCTCTATGATCATTTCTTGATAAGGAAGGAACTAACATAAAATAGAATGTATTTGAGTGCACTTTTGAAAGAACCGTAATACTATGTTTTGGTCCTCCGTTCAATTTTCAATCATGGGAAGTGTGTACGTGCGCGTATGTGCGCATTAATTTTTTCTTTGTCTTTTGCTCTAAAATGATTAAGGAGTTACAAATCCTCAAAGTCGGGGGAAATATGTGGGTTCGGGGGGAGGGGCCATGGCTCCCTCTGAAATTTGAAAAAAGAATAGGGTACATATATTGAGTAATACTTTTTAAAAATTGAATCCTGATTTTTGTATGTTATCAAACTTCAAGGTTAAGGTCAATTTTGTAATTTTTAAAAGAAATTGAAAAATAAAGATGAATAAGAATAAGAATAAGAATTGAGATAATTAATTAATAAGGAAGTAAGTAACATATATATTCTAACCATTCTTTATTGACTCATTAATGAGTTTGTTATAATAATCGACTCCTTCATAGTTCACTCCTGCGGTCATCATCCCGTCTATCTTCCCATGTATCTTCCCATCTAAGTATCACATACACAAGAGAGATGCCAGTTAATTACACAATTTTTAATTCCATGTATAATTATATATATATATGTTCCCAGGATCGATCTGGTGTTGACCGTCAGTACAAAGACCGCACTTTTAGTGAAAAAAAAATCATCACTAATAATATCTTCCAATATTTTGGCGACAAAAAATCGTTACTAAAAGACGGGTCATTACCAGATTCAGTCCACACACACACATATATATATATATATATGTTAATATGATCTTAAGTTACACTTTTAAATGCACATTTTGGAATATTTTACATGCATTCGTGATGGATTTTGGAATCCTAGAGTACTTGACTGGAGCATTAATATATGTAATATGTAATATATATATATATATATATAATATTGCATACACCGGTGAGTAGTAGAGCGGGTTCAAATTTATTGACACTCCTCAAGTGAAAGTTAACACATACGCTCTGATTAGTTAATGCACAAAAGTATATATGTAATAAATGAATAATAATTGTAGGTCATTGTTATTTTGTTATATTGACCAATCAGAGAGGAGATCATGTTATCCTTCACTTGATGAGGGTCGACAAATCTATACTCATGATGGCAGAGGTATAGGATCAAACGCATAAATTATCTTACTGGGTATGATCCTGGGCCAAGAGATGGAAAATCTGAAAGCATTGAATCCCAAATAATTCATTATAGGGAGATCCTCCTGGCAGAATGTACAAGAAAAATTCTCTAGTACACATACATACTAAAATATTTGGAACGAAATAATTTTTTATCTAGGTAAAAAATAAAATAGTAACTAATGTTTTTGTTTATTTGGTATTGAATTTTGTTATTATTTTGGTTTTAAATTGCATAAGTTGTAATATGTAGATTTTTGCATGAATTAAAAAAGTTTATCCAAATCAAACAAAGCTATTTTTATTACTTTTTACTTGAGTAATAAATATTTTACTACCAAAACAAATAACTCTATTATTATAGGTGATGTTATAAACACTCCTAATTTCTAGCCAGGACATCACAAAACTATTTGGTGTTGTGGCTACAAAATTAGGGATTGATTGCCTGATTACATAAAATAAAACTCGACAGTAAGTTGCCAACTTAAAGTTTCATATTTAGTGACAATTTACCAAGTTAAAAATAAAAATTCAGCCAAAGGTTGTTGTTTGAGTCAAGTTGGTGGAATGTTGAATTTAATGTCCAAGTTCAGCAACGAGCCGAAGATTCGGTGCTTAAATTTTGGTTATTCCTTTGTGGCGGTCTTGATCATTAACGATTATAGTAATTATACCTTGTAACGGTGATAAAAATCCTCTGCAATATCTCCACTGCTATTGTCTTTTATCTTATCTGCAAGGTCATCACATATATCTCCACTGCAATTTCACTTTGAATTGACAAAAATAAAATAAATGTGTTATTCATATTATATATATATAGGGAGACAGATATATATGCCTGGGTACGTGGCTGTGAAGACATCCCAAATACTTTTTCCTTTACCATCTTCATATGCAGCACCTTCAAACTGTAAATACAAGTAATTGGGAAAAAACATTTATTTAATAACATTTTGGAGCTTAATTTCAGCATTTGGTCGATCCCTAATAAATAATTAACATATTTTGTCCATTTAATACACAATTGTCTCAACATTAGCTAGCAAATTGTCCAACGATAAGTCAAATATTAGCGATGTCGCCATGGTCAATGGTAGTCGAAAAGTATAGCCTCAATCAAAGCAGAAAATCGACGGAGTCAGCGACTTCTTTTGACACTGGTGTCGTACTTGGTAGGGTTGTTTTGACGAATCTTTAATAGCTAAGGACTTCTTTTGACACTGGTGTCGTACTTGGTAGGGTTGTTTTGACGAATCTTTAATAGCTAAGGACTTCTTTTGACACTGGTGTCGTACTTGGTAGGGTTGTTTTGACGAATCTTTAACAGCTAAGGACGTACTTCACTAACATGCAAGGTGCAAAGTCAAAATATCTCAAAAGAAGAGATCGAATTAGGAGATATATATATATATACAAACCTGGTAAGCAGATGAGCTTGTCCCAAATATGAAATCTTTAGGGAAATCATCTCTGGTAATAGCAATATCTTCTAAAGGATCCTCACTGGGATCAGGATCATTCAACTCTACTTGTCCATAAGAAACATGGACAAATATTAAAGCCAAGAGAGATAAGAGGAGAATTATTTCTTTGACTACACCCATATCATATGATCGAATTGCTACTTAATGAATTCTGGCTCTACTTCTAACTACCAACCCGGTCTATTTATAAGAAGCTAATGTGGTCACATGTATTATTGGAATGTACGGGTAATTAGCAAAAATGATCCCTAAAATTTGACTCAAATCCCTCACTCGTCCTTAGAGTTCAATTTTTGGTTGAAGCGTCCTTAAAGTTTCAAATTTACGTTGAAGCATCCTTAAAGTTTCTAATTTCGGTTTAAGCATCTTTAAAGTTTCTAAATTCAGTTGAAGCATCTAAAAATGTCTCTTAAAAGAGTGGCTTATGACAATTACGCATGTTTTCCATCCATCTTTTTACGGCGCATCTAGTTTTGGATGAATGAGGAACAATTAGAAACTTTAGGGATGAGCGAGGGATTCGGGTCAAACTTTAGAGGTCGTTTTTGCTAATTACCCAAAATGTATCAACAAAAATTTACGAATTTATTTTTAAACATTAAAAACAATTAGTTATCACATTTTTGGATAACATCATGCATTAAATATTATTACTTCATTATGTGCAAAGAAAAATACTTAGTTATTTGTTAAACATATAGGAATAATTTTGTTAAAAATGTACGATAAGTTAAATGAGAAAATGGTATTTAAAAATTCTCTTAGCTTTCTTAGCATTGAATTTTGGAATGGGTGGAGGGAATTCTAGATATCTTTTTGAAACTCTGTTGGAGCTATTATGTATTTGGAGAAAAAAATGGAGACGAAAAAAAAAACAAAAAAAACTAAAGCTAGTTTTTTTGTATTTCCTTTAAGTTTCACATAGGATAGAAATAAAACATTTTATGATCGAGTTTTTATAAGGAAGAATTTGACTAAGAGCTTGAAGCCTTTCGGCATTAAACTTTTGTACTATTAGGTGAGAACTTGGATAGTGTGGTCCACCACACGCGTGTCGACTGGCCCAAGCTTGGCCTGTGTAAACTATTATCTTTTTGGACAAATTTTATTTGTTAAAAATAAAATTATTTTTTGAATTTCAAAAATTAAATTTGACTCAGTTTTTTTTTTTCGTTTTTTTTGTCGTTGTTTTAAATTCACTAAAATTAAATATGGGTAAAAACGTGGAACACATTATTTCACTTTTAATGGGATTTAGCAAACATGCATATACTAAAGTGGCCACCATTAATTATTCCACTAGTTTTGCTGATTAATTTTGCTTTATATCCTTAATTAATGCCTTGTAGTGGCATTAAGGATATAAAGCAACTTGAACAAATGAAGGTCGACCAAATGGCACACTTGCATTAATTTATGGGTATATTTAATTTGGTAAATACCCATAATTAATTAATGTCAATTAAGTATGCGCGCTGATTAAGAAATGAACTACAAAATTGTAATTATAATGTGATTGAATTCATCCTTATTTGGATTCATAAATGATTCGTAGTCTTACCCATATATATATATTCGATCTTATATATATAGTGACAATTAATGAATAAAAAAAATGCATCTTACTTCTCATGCATGGTTGGAACTATGGGTGGAGATCGAATATAATTCCAATAGACATATATATATATATATATAATATCAGTCTATCTGTCAACTTAATATTTAATATTTATGCACCTTATTAAGCATATCAATTGATATGGTTATAATTTACAACCACTCATTTATTTTTTCAAATGATATTAACTAAAGGTAAATATACAGTATAAATACTTATTATCACGTACAGTGCAGAAAAAAATGATTCTCACACTAAATAACTTATTGAGAACCTTCAAGAAAATATACTTAATTCTTTACATGACCTGTGATATTTATTGGTAAGACGTGTTTTTGGGGTGAGTTGTGCGCCTGTCAAGAACAAAACTGTGAGGAGCAAAGGGGTTTGGTTGGTCGGGAATTGTCTAGAGCATGTGTCCAAATGTCAAAGCAGACAATATCTAGCCAATTAAGGAGGCAGCTAGGAGGTTACGAAGTGGTATAAAAGGAAATTCCCTAGTGCACGCTATGTCGATGAGGGGGTCGATTCCCATTGTGGGGGAAGGATGTAAGATCTGGAGTCAAAGCGGACAATATATGGCCAATATTTGGCCAAGGAAGAGGCCAAGTCATTACATTTACAACTATCAAGACTCGGCCTAGGTTAATTAATTGTGTGACATCAACTTTCATATTTTTACTAATTTGAATATTATCAATGGTCAATTGTACAACTTATTTTCTATTGAAAATTTTGTTAAATGTATTATGTCTTAAGATATTAGACTATTGATTTGAGACATCCAAAAAAAAAACACTAAGAGTTTCAGATAAAGGGAGTAATTTGGAGAACATCTTGAGCTCCTAAGGCCATCTCCAATGGCATGTCTATGAGAGACCTTATGGATGATAAACAATCAAACAAGAAATAAAAAAAAATAAAAAAATCACCCACCAATGGTTTATCTATACCTTTTTCTAGATATGACACGACAAAGTAATTATATCCACATTGTGCATGTGACTCAGACACAATATGAATATGATGTAGCACTAAAATATGGTATATATCTACAACTCTCTTTACTTTATTTTCTTATGCATATATGTATGTGGGTGTATATATATATAGGATATAAAAGGAGCAACTAAGAGAAATTTTCAAGGGTCTACATGGATATAAAAATAATACCAATTAGATATACATAATATCTAAATAGGTTAACACGTATGATAGAGAAGCCTGTCACAGACAAGCCATTAAAGATGGCCTTAGTTCTCTTCTTACTGCCTTCACAAAATCCATTGAATTTTTTGCTCTCGTAAGGACGGGTGAGATTTCAAACGCGATTCCAATATTGTCAACAAGATAGTAAGGGCACATCTTGTGTGACTACAATAAGGATGAGTTACATAGTATGGCGAGTTAATTCCACATTGCCTACATATACTTAAACTAAATGTGATATATATACACGTGTGCATGATCCCTCATACTTCTTGCTAAAAGCCTTTTCGTAGAAAAGCATGACTGCAAGGTTTTGGACACTTCATAAACAATATCTAATCTGGAGGATGAGGAGTACAGAATGCCTTTGTCCATAATAATCCGACACTGTAGATCTGTTTGATTGCATATATTTCACCAAATTTCCAATAAAATCTTGGCCGGACTATTGGATTCATCTGATTACAGATAGCCAATATCTCATAAAACGTCGCTTTAAAATCAAACGCGCTATTTTCAAAAACAAAATAAAAAGATGCGCTCTATATATTCCATCAAATTAATCAAGTTGTTCCAACATCTCAGAATGTATAACGAATCATCAAAACACTAATCTAAGTCTAGATTTGTTGGGATGGGATTCTATTAGGATTATATCCAGTCCAACTTAATATATTTATATTTCTAATTGTTATTCCGCAAATATATTTGGACCAATGATACTAATATAGAAGTTAAGCCTAATATAACATTAAATTTCTTCTCTTAGAACAAAAGATTTATTGTTTAAGTTCCAGTAATCATTAATAAGTATAATAATAACATAAAGATAGATATAAACAACAATAAAAAATATTTTATTCTTAAATACTAATTGATTTATTCGGATTTGATTCCTAGCAAATTGGGTTGATTCAATTCATATTGTAACAACCCGAACGCTATATGTGTAGCTAGCTTAGATTTCGGCAGACTACACATAATGGGTATTCTTGCATATTCTTGCGCATCTACTGACTGTGGTAAAGTAAATGTCAAACTGAATCTGAACAATATTGTAATCTATGTGCCTGAAGTCCGTAAGAACTTAGTGTCAGCTTCTTTGTTTAACAGTCATGGGTTTAAACTTGTGTTTGAGTCTGATAAGTTTGTTTTGTCTAAAAGTGGGATATGTTGACCTTGAAGGTCTTAAATCTTATTTTGATAATAACAATAAATCAATCACATGTAATTTAACATGTGTATTGAAGTAATTATAGCTACATTTCAATGATCATCATCCGTGGACCAAAACCAATCAATCCAAACTAAGATCATTCCTCTATAAGCATTGAAAAAGACAAGAAGATCAATCCCATCACAATGCAAATCCATGGAGCACAAAGATCAAGGATCACATGCAAAAGCTTCAAGACAAAAGCTTCAAGTGAAGATCAAATTGAATAAATAAATCGAAGCATTCAAAGACTCGTTAATTTGATAATTGATAAACGCATAATATTGTCATGTCTAAGCTCCTTCCCGGAGTCGCTTGACGCGTTTGTTGCTTTAATTCTGCCTAATTATCCACTTATCTCGAGATTAGTGCCTTAGCGAGTTTTGTATCTAGCATGGCCCATGTTGGTGTATATTTTGTAGTATTCCATGTTTTTGTAGGATTGGAATACAATGGCATTGGATTGATTGATCAAGAGTAAGCTTGGAGGCTTGCAAAGTGCTGAGTGAAGAAATTCCAGAACCATGATCGATCATGGGCATAGCCATGATCGATCATGGAACCAAAATTTTCTGGCAGAGCACTTCCATGATCGATCATGGGCATAACCATGATCGATCATGGCCTTGGCAACTTGGCCATTTCACACCCAAAATGGGCTATTTTAGTGGTTCAAGCAATTTTAGATATTTAGTTAGATATTTTGCAACCTTTTAATATATATTTAATTCTTAGCTTCTAGGCTAAGATATCTAGTTTTTTTTGTACAAGTTTTAGAGAGAAGGGAGAGCTAACACCTTGTAATTTCTTCTTCTTCTTCTTGTAAGTTTACTTTGATTTTAAGAAATGAATGCTTCTTCTATAATTCTTGCTTCGAGTATTATGGAGTAGTCTCTTACTAAGGTTACGGAGGTGAATCGCGATATAATATTTGGTGATTTATGGCTCAATCCATGTTTAAAGTTTGAGAAATAATTGTAGATCCTTTTCTTCTTCATTTCCTCCATTGTTACAAGCTTTCTAGGTATACTCATATTAAATCAAGACTTTATATGCCTTGTATATTTAGTGCTTGGTTGTTTATGAACATACAACATAGTTATATGGTTCTAGAAAGCTTGTAGTCTTTTTCCCCCATCCATAGAGCTTTTTCCTCTTCGTAGAAATTATGAATAGTTCTTAAAAATTTCATGGATGGATTATAAATTTGTTAATCTCATTTTTTATTCATTTATCGATACATTGAGTGCTTCTTACACTTTATGTGATACTTAGACTCTTTGTTTTCTACCATAAGTTATAAATGATGAGATGTCAAATTTATCCCATAAATTTCATTCCGTTTCATTGTTTGGATTCGCTTTCTAATTTTCATTCTTTAAACCATGAGATTACATACACTTGCTTTATGTTAAATCTTTTAATGATGAGTTTGTCATATCTATCTCGTATTAGCTTCATCGGGAATGGGTTGCCTTGCTTCACACCCGTAGCTAAGAGGTAGGAATGATAACCCCGTCTTTGGTGGAATGTCGTTTGTCTCTTTCTTGATATAGCTTCAATCCGGGAATGAGTCGCCTAGCGTCGCACCCTATGCCGTTGAAAGAGACACAACATTCCCCATATTTTGAGAAACCTTGTGTTGAACTCTTTGTATGAGCTAGTGATCACCGTCTCTTAAATCGTAACTAACCTCCACCTACCTTAGTGCGTTCTTATTAATTTTCACAACTGTTTTACTTTTACATTGTTCTACAACAAATCCACTCACAAAATCTGAAAACCGTAAAATCCGTAATCCATTCCATTCCTTTTCACTTATCCCTGTGGTTCGACACTCGGACTTCCGAGACTATACTATAACTTGACGTGCCTGCACTTAGGCTATAACACAACGCGCTATTTTGGAGCCGTCAATAATTGAGTGAGTGCCTAGGATTTATGTAAAGTTTATTATTTGATTATTTATATAGCTCATACATATTTATACAACATTCTTAGATTGATCAAAACCAAGTTTGAATCAAAATCATTTCAAAATATCATTCTAATAAAAATCGATTTTGAAATAAATGCATATTAAATTCAAACGATCATATTTTGAGTTTTCCCGAAAATAAGTGTCTTAAGAACTTATATTTGAGGTCCCCAAAGTGTTAGAATTGATTTTGGAACTTATATGCAAAAGTGCAAAAATTGAGATTTTGGCCTGATTGATAGAGCCCATGAGTCGACTAAGCAGAAAAGCTCAGTCGACTAAGGCTCACTTAGTCGACTAAGGAACTTTGCTCAGGCGACTGATAGCCCAGAATATAGCCATTGAATTTTTGATTTTTTACAATTTTTGGTACCAAACTTCTACCAAACCTAAAAAATTGCTATATCACTTTTGGGACTATATATAAACTATCCAAGACACATCTTGAACACCTTGAATCATTATACAAACATATTTTTCATCTATCTTCATCATTCATAAATTCAAGAATTGTTTTGATCAATCATTTTTTATGTGAGCTATAAATCTTGATCAAACAAGATAACTCTAGTGTGAGTTTCAAATTGTATCTATCAAACACTTGAGAGAGTTATTGTTAATTGGTGTGAATCACAAAAAAAATTGTATTCAATTTTGAGAGGTAAATCTCATAGGATAATAAGAAGATTAATTCTTGTTTAGTATTTGTGAGAGGTAAATCTCACAAATTAGCAAGAGGGAGATTCTTGTGGGAATATTGTGGTAAAGCAATATTTGTAAAGGTTTGATCTTCACTCGAAAGAAGATTGGTATTAGTGAAAATTCTCGGGGAACTAATCGAGCGCGGACGTATGGTTTAGGAAACCGAACCGTGAGGACAAAAAGTCTTGAGCTTCAAATTGGTTTAATCTTTCTAAACTCAAGCTCTCTTTTTATTGCTATATTATTACTTGTATTTTGAGATTGCTTATTTGCTTGTCTTGGGATTGATTGCTTGAAATTGATTATTTCTTTGATATACTTGTTTAGCTAAGTTGCTTTGCTTAAATATTTTCGAAAAATATTTAATTCAGCATTAAGTTTTTAAAACCCTATTCACCCCCTCTAGAATTGATTTCCGACCAACAGGATGTATATAGGAAAGTGGTATATGACTGGAGGTCTTTTTAAATTGAATGTAATGAATATTATTAATTATGAGAATAAAGTTACTTCTTCTGCTTATATGCTTGAATTTTTAAATTTATGGCATGGTAGACTAGGACATGTTAATTATGATTTTCTATGAAAATTAATTAATATAAATCATATACCTTCATTTCAAATTGATTCAAAACTTAAATGTGAAACTTGTTTGAGGCAAAACAAATAAAATCATCATTTTCTAATGTTAAAAGAAACACTGGACCCCTTGATTTAATCCATGGCAATATATGTGATTTAAAGATGACATAAACTAGAGGTGAAAATAAATATTTTATTACTTTTGTTGATGATAGCACGAAATACTATTACATGTATTTACTCAAAAGCAAGGTTAAAGTAATAGAGAAATTTATTCTCTATAAAAGTGAAGTTGAAAATCAACTTAATAAGAAAATCAAAGTACTTAGAAGTGACCAAGGTGGTGAATATGAATTTTCATTTACTGAGTTTTATGCTCAATATGGAATTATTTATAAAATAACCACACCTTATTCACCCCAATTAAATGGAGCGGCTGAACGAAAAAATTGATCGTTGAAAGAAATGATGAATGCAACATTGATTAGTTTGAGTTTGCCACCTAACATGTAGGGAGAAGCTATTCTTTTGGAAAATTACCTTTTAAATAAGGTTCTTCAAAAGAAAAAGGAGAAAACTCCATATGAATTATGGAAAGGAAGAAAGCTATCCTATAATTATTTGCGCACGTGGGGATATCTTGCCAAAGTGGTTGTACCTCCACCTAAAGTGGTGAAAATTGGACCAAAAACAATTGATTGCATTTTCATTGGATATGCACAAAATATCAATGCTTATCGGTTTCTTGTGTATGAATCTAATATACCTAATACAAACAAGAATACAATTATGGAGTCAAGAAATGCATCATTCTTTAAAAATGTGTTTTCATGTAAGAAAGAAGAAATAAATTCTTTTAAATGAACACATGAGAATATCAATGATCTTTATGATGAAGCTGAGGTACAGCCTAGACATAGCAAAAGGGTAAGGACAAAAAAATCTTTTGGTCCAATTTTTTTGACTTATATGCTAGAAGGTAAACCTTAAACTTACGAACAAGCTATAAATTTGAATGATGGACCTTTATGGAAAAATGCCATCAAGAGTGAAATCGATTCTATTTTGCAAAATCATACTTTGGAACTAGTGGATGTTTCACCTTAAAGCAAACCTTTAGGTTCCAAGTGGATATTTAAAAGAAAATTGAAAGCAGATGGATTAATTAATCAATATAAAGCAAGGCTTGTGTTCAAAGGTTATAGACAAAAGTAAGGTCTTGATTACTTTGATACATATTCTCTTATAACAAGAATAATTTCCATTAGAATGGTACTTGCAATTGTCACTTTGCGCAATCTTGAAGTACATCAAATATATGTGAAAACAGCTTTTCTTAATGAAAATTTAGAAGAAAAAATCTATAGGAACAACCTGAGATTTTTTCCGCTATTGGTCAAGAAAAGAAAGTTTGTAAGTTGGTGAAGTTTTTGTATGGCTTAAAGCAAACACCAAATCAATGTCATGAGAAATTTGATAACGCTATGATTGCAAGTGGATTCAAAATCAATGAATGTGACAAATGCATTTATGTCAAAGTTACTGAGAATGGATATGTCATTATATGTTTATATGTAGACGATATGCTTATTGTTAGAAGTAATGATAAGATGATCAAATCTAGTAATGATAAGATGATCAAATCTACAAATAACATGTTAAAATTCAAGGTTTGACATAAAAGATATGGGACTAACTGATGTTATTTTGGGAATTAAAATTATAAGAATTTCAAAAGAACTCATATTAAGTTAGTATCATTATGTAGAAAATATTCTTGAAAATTTTGATAAAGATAATTCTGGGGTGGCTAGAACACCCATAGACTTAACTTTACATTTATCTCAATAATTAAGGAGAGAGTACTTCTTAAGTGGAATACTCAAGAGTGATAGGCAGTCTAATGTACTTAATGAGTTTTACGAGGCTAGACATAGCCTATGCAGTTAGCAAACTGAGTAGATATACGAGTAATCCTGGAGCCGAGCATTGGCTAGCTATTATTAGAGTACTAAAGTACTTAAAGTTTACTCGCAATTATAGGTTGCACTATACTAGATATCCAGCCATACTTGAATCTTATAGTGATGAAAATTGGAAATCTAATGATAAGGACTCCAAATCCACTAGCGGGTATGTATTTATGCTAAGCGTGGAGCGGTTTTGTAGAAATCCTTCAAACAAATTGTGATTGCTAGATCCACTATGAAATATGAATTTATGTCAGTAGACAAATGTGGGAAAGATGCTAAATGGTTACGCCACTTTCTAGAGGATATTCCAAGATGGTCAAAACTGGTGCTTCCAATTTATGTACACTCTGATAGTCAATTAACCATTGGTAGAGCTAGCACAAAGCAATATGTATAATGGAAAGTTTAGACATATTCGTCGAAGACATAATACCAGTAGACAACTATCACTATAAGAAATTTGATCATTTAAGTCTCTTAAAAGGTGACTTAAATGTTTATTTAAGTCACTTTCAAGTTTGTCTTCGAGTGACTTAATAGCAGTGTCATAAAAAGTTTATAAAAGTGACTTAAAAATTTCATATGTTAGTGACGTAACACTAACTTAAAAGTGACTTAACACTAATAAAATATATAATTTTTGCACCCGTTCATAATATACCTTGCTACCACACAATTTCATCAATCAATTCAATTAACAAAGCAATACAATTTTTAGCTAGAGTTTTACCATTCGAAAATCCAAATTAACACAACCCAATCAAATAATATTCAAAACAACTATAATTCATGAAAACAATTTCAAGTAAATCAATACAATGAAAAAAGAATAAAAAATGAAGCCTCAAATGATGATTGCAATGACCTCTCCCCAATTGATTGATGCCACTCAATTAGCAAAGAGTTTTTACAAAAATAAAATAAGACTATCAATAATTTATGTTTTTGCTCCATCTGATAAGATATATGGTTGGACACTAATTAGAAACAGTAAATTAGAGGGTGCATATGAATATGAATGAGAAAGAAGTAGAATACGAGAGAACCTTGGTCAGTGGATGTGTCGACACAAAAATTAATTATAGCGCCCTCCTTTTTATGCCTATATTTACATTGTCAAAAAAGATAGATAAATAAATAAATAAAATAGCTTACATCATTATGGAGTTAAAAAATAGTGAAAAATGGTGGGCAAAGTACACAAGAAAATACTTGTTCAATGAATATATTATGTACCTGCCCGCCCTTGCTCTATTACTACCTGTACTTCTCAACTCCACAAAATATAGGTCCGAATTAGGAATTTGCTCTGTTATAGTACCAAAAAAATAATCCCACAAAACAAATCAAATACTTAAAAAATAGAAAACATAAGAAACTTTGAAGAATGGTTGGTCATTGTGATTGAGGTTGTGAACTGGCTGTAACAAAGGTTAAAAATTGCTTCTATAAAAATCCCATAAATTGATAAATATATGCTATTTCTCAAGTCCTCTAGGCTATTTTTACTTTTCACATATTGAACATCATGTCACATATTACCTGTTTTTTTCCTCCAAATTCAACATACATGTTGGGGTCAAAAGAACTATCTATACATAAAAAAGCAAGTAGTACACGCTGTTGGCGCTAAAAACTAGAAGGTAGTTTTCAGCGCCACACGGTCAATTGAATATAACAAATGATTAGAGTAGTAAAGGTGAAGGTGCTAAATTTAAGAGAGTCAATGATTTGTAGAGGAGGTTGGCCTCGTATCAAGATACAGGTTAATCCTCTCCTGTGGAATGGAGCTCAAAGCTCGGTTTGCCTTGTATTAATAATAGATTAACAAGTGTTACAAACTCACAAAGGTCTCTCAAGTCACTATATTTTCTTAATATTACAGTAGGATGGGGTGGGGGGGGGGGCTGAGCTAACAACAGTTTAGTCTCTCCTAAAGAGGAGCTCTGAAGCTAACTGCCGAGCCTTACTTATGCCTTTCTGTATTTGTTAATGGTGTGTTTTTGTCTCTCTTTGATTCTTCTTAATTAAAACTTGACAATTGCTTGGTTGGTGGGAGGAGTAAATGCTTCTTGTATATATATGACTGGAGAAAACGTGTGGCCAGAGCTCTTAGAGTAGGTCTGAAGCCATGCTTCTATCGGTACCAACTCTGACCTTACTTTTCCATGAATTACGGTGCATTAAATGCGGTGGGTGTGCATTTAATGAAGGTAAGGGAAGCTCTGTGTGTTCTGCAGAGCAGGTGACAGTCGCCGATGCTCTCGCTAACCACTCTGTGGCAGAGTGGTTGGGCGATGGAAGGAGATAGACAACTTCGGAGCTCGTTAAAAGGGCTCCAAAGCTCGAGCCTCGCAATACATCATCTGTAATTGACCCTTGAGTGAATACGTAGACCTTAAGGGGATCCATTCTTCTTACAAGGTCATAGTAGGTCTCCTCCGAGCTCCTTGCACAAAAGCGGGTTCAGTGGCTGACGTGGACGGCCACGTGTCAACTCGAGATTGGCGGGTAAATTGAATTATAAATTTGCACCATCAATTGCCTGGCCCCTATCCTCATCATTCAGCTTAGGGGAGCTGGTTGAGGAGGATAAGAACCCACGCTTAGTTTATTTGGGAGAAATTTCGAGCTCTGTTTGGTGAGCAGTGTGCACGGGGGCTCTTGAGGAAGGTCAAAATCGATTTTTGCCTTAAATATGGTGGATATCCCGAATATAGGAGTTTTTGACCTGGTTCGAGCTCTTTGGTGCAATTGTCGCTGTTTAATGAGGTCATGTACGACCATTCCGTATTCCTCGGAGATCTTGCAGGTGTGTGGCAGTGGGTCTTCGAGCGGATAGTTAAGGCTTTTGAAAAGACACTTAGCTTCTCTTGTACACCTTATAAAGACTCTCTTGCCTTAGAGAAATTTTCTTACTTTCCATTTCTTCTTCTCTTAAACCTTAGGCACGTTAGAGACTTAGAGCTCCCAAAGCCTCCTCTTGCCATATTTTCTTTTACCTTGGCTTACAAACCCTTTTTCGAAAACTCCTTCAAGAGATTTTCGAGCGTTTCTCTAGATACCTTCATCAGGATCATTCCCCATTTTGCACCTTCCTTTCCTCTTCATACCTTAGCGGTTCTGATGGAACACTTCACCGATCAGACCCAGGGTCAGGGGGTCCCTCCCAACACAGAGCAGGCCCCCTCCGTGGGGAATGTACCCAACCTCCTTTCCGACGTGAGGTCCATTGAGATTTTGGATAGCGGAAAAAAGTTGGTTCGCATCTGTCTTTCTCCTTGTGTGTCCAACGACTTAAGGGCCATTGAAAAATATTCATAGTATCTTAGCTCTCTGGCCAGCTTCTGTATCCCTTCAACCTTTTCCGCGCCCGATATCCCCAAACTCAAGGACAAATATCTAATCCCCGACTCGGTCAAGATTAGGGAGCTAGGCCCAGAGGAGAGAGCCTGTTACTATAGACCTAGGGAAGTCTGTTTTTATGAGGCCGCTTTCGAGCATGGGCTGAGGTTCCCAATCGATGATTATGTGAGAGAGTTATTGGTGACTATGGACCTCGCTCCCGCCCAAGTTAGTCCGAACATGTGGTCTTTCCTGAAAGGGTCAGTGCTGATACTTAAGGCCATTTCTACTGGGAGCCATAATATATCTATAGAGGAGTTCATTTCCCTGTTTCAGCCCAAGGACAGTGTAGGGAAGAATAAGGGTGTTTTCAATTGCCCCACAAGGTTAGGGGCCTCAAAGATCATATATGGCCTCCCTAAAAGCATCCCCAATTGAAAAAAATGATTTTTCTTCATCTTAGGGGAAGACTGGGAGCATGACTCAAGGTGCCCCAATATCCACGACCTCAAACGTTGGCTCTCAGAGCCAGATTCTGTCAGTAAGTTTCCTCTTCAGTGCCAAACGAGCTTGCTTATATATTCAACGTCAGAGTTTCTGACTTCTTTTCTTTGTTTTTTATTTCGCAGTTAAAGAGAAGAAGCCCATTTAAGTGAAAACGTCCTGGACGGAAGATGACAAGGACTTCTTTCTCAATTCATTATGTTGACATTGTATCTCCCAGAATGTTGTGGAGGTACGGCTTAGGCCCCAGGCCCTCCAACACAGAGTCCAACATCCTCACCGCCGAGGATTTTCCCCCTTTGGACATGCTCTTGCCGTCCGAGCGGAATTACCCAGGGCTCCATGACTCCAAAACTACTCAGAAAGGGGACAGTGATCGGGCTCCTGAAGTTGGAGCCCCACAAGAGGGTCCTGCAGGGAAAATTTAGCCCGTCTCTCCTGAAGATAGAGTGTTGACTATAGCCCCTCTTCAACAGGTGCCTGTGGTGCCTAAGAGAAGTAAGTCTTCAATTTGCTCTCCCTTTATATATATATATATATATAGCCCCTGCTTCTCGCTTGCTTTGACCTTGTCGTTTTATTTTCTAGCCCTGGTCTTCAAGGTGAATACTGAGAAGACAACCAAGAGGAGGACAACACTGGCCAGGGGTTTGCCTCCATCGAAAAGGTTTAAGGGTCCAGATAGAATTGAGGAGGCGACCTCGAAGCAACCTCAGGTCTCCAAACCAACCCCAATGGTCACTGCCAGGCCTACTAGCCCTCCACCTAGAGAATGTACAAAGTTGGGTGGAGTTGATTAACGCCCCTCTGGAAGACTTTCATCCTCTCAGCCCTGAGAAGACTACGTTAAAGAGGAGGGGGCTTCAGAAGGTAGATCTCTTAGTCCTTGCTCGTAAGAACTCCGAGGGTGTTAAAGAGCTCGGGACAATGAAAGAGGAGGCAGTGATCATTGGAGCTAAGGATGCTCCAAAGCAGACCTCGAAGGGGCAAACTGACGAGGGCACGCCCTGAGCCCAGCGCCCTAGGGTAGCTCTTGCCTTCTTCGTACAAGGTTACTCCTTCCCTCCCATATCGCAGAAGGTCCTAGAGCAGGCAAGGGAGCGAGGGATGAGCTCGTTGGCCAGCTCCTTCAACCTTTCATATAAGTCAGGTTCGTGTCGCCTTTATTTTGAGTTCATTTTTTTCGAGTTCCTTGAATATAATTTGTCTTTTCTGTCTCTTCGCAGGCCATGAATCTATTCTTCTCAACCTTTCACTTTGCTGAGGAAGGCTCCAGTGCAGTGGCTAACTCAACCCTTTAAGAGGAGCTCACTAAAATGCAAAACAAGCTCTACATTGCCAAAAGCTACATGGAGAGGGCTGAAAATGACAAGAAAGGCCATGCTGGACCAGCTGAATAATGCCCTGTCAGAGACAGAAGGTTTAAAGGGCAAGGTGGACGGCTTCAATGACATCTTCAACCTGTTGGAGCGCGAATACGCCGATTTATCCCAAGAGCATGAGGTCAAAAAGCAAAAGGCCTTCAGCTTCAAGTCTGAGCTGATCCAAGCTAGAAAGGAGCTTTATCACGTTGGGCTCATGTTGGAGAAGAGCCAAGAGGCAGCTGACCTGGAGCACAAGGGCATAGAGGGTGCTAAGAAGGCACTGAAAGAAGCCCCGGCTCAGCTGATGGCTAAGAAGCTCGAGTTGAAGGGGCTGAAAGAGTTTGTCCCAGTGATGAAGTCCTAGGCCGTTGAAGATTTTTTTGCCATGGAAGGTCCCTTGCTGAGGATCTCGAATTCTTTTGTCATCGGTTTCTCCAAGTGTAAGGAGTTGGCTTTGCAGAGGCCTGAGGAGCTCGAGGGTTTGGAGGTACCATCTGAGATCGAAGTAACTCCTGAGCTTGAGGCCAAAATAGCCGAGAGGAAAGGCGATGCTCTGGCCATCCTGCAACTGATCAGGGATGAAGAACCTAACGTGCTGATTAAGTGAAAGACTAGCGAGCCCTCCCCTTCGAGGTCTGGTGCGGGAGCTGGCAACGAGGAATAGTTTTGATAGGTTCTTTCTATTGTATAGAAAACTAGGAACCATGTAACTATCTTTTATAAATGAAATGAATCATTTTTTCCAATTTTGCCTTTTGTCTTTCTTTAATTCTTGCTTCTGCTTTTGTCTGAGTTGTTAGGTACACTAATTATAGGTATATTAATGCCCCCATAACACAGACAAAGTCAAATAGAATTTAGCAAGATAAATAGTATGCCTTGGGTATAACCATGTAACACCCCGTTTCCTTATCTCTTGCAAATCACAGCCTAAGTCGCGTGTAAGATAGAATTTGGCTTCGGATAGCCAAATTTGAGTTATGTAAAGGTTAAGGTGATTCGATGGCTTCCAATGAGTCATATAAATTTATTTAAGTAGGTTAGAATGACCATAAGTCATTCCGAGTGGATTGAGTAAGAAATCGGCTCGTAAATAGCAAGTTTTGTTCCTACGCGATTAATGATTTTTACCCGACTTTGGAAGTCCATATCTTCTTCATCCGAACTTCAAATGAGTCTTTGGTTTTGGCCACTCTTCATTTCAATGCCCTCTACAACTTTCAAGTTTTGGCCGAGACTCAATTCCCACTCCTTGATGGTCGAACATGCGTGCGAAGTCTGGTAGAAAGCCAAAAGCTGAAAGGGCCTCCTTCAGGCCTATGGAGTCGGCTACATGGAAAGGGATGTAGCCGACTACCTCATGGAGTCGACTACATGAATAGTAAGGAGTCGGCTACATCGTGCTGGCAAGATTTTTTATATATTCCTTCTTCTCCTTTCTTCCTCATTTGATCACCAAACCTTGAGAGCTCTTAGAGAGAGATTGAGTGGAGATTTTGGGGGGTTCATATGGATGATCCACCTTGATTCCTACCCCCACACAAGATCTTGATCTTCATCATCATCTTCATCTTCTTCTTCACCTCCATCTACTATGGCTAGGGTTTTGAAGATAAATTGGGGGTTTTCGTATCCGTGCTTCTCCGGCTCGATTCTTCCGCAATTCTTCGAGGGATTAACCCTCAAAAGGTGGGAACAATAGTATTTAAACTTATTTTCAAGTTATTATAACATATTTACACCAAATCAAATTAAACCTATGGTTTTTCTACCTAAATTGCTTATTCATGGGGCTCAGGTTGATTTTTCTTATTTATTTGCTCAATTTAGAATTAATATGAGTTTAAATGGTGTAATATATAAGAAGCCCTAATTTCTATATTGTTTTTGGCAAAGATTTGTACAAAACCCTTATGTACGGATACGATAGGGTACTGTGTAATCTAATACGCATACATACACTACAATACTTGGTTCCAAAAGTAGGCTTCGGCCGTGATTACTCCTATTGGTGATATTTTTGTTGTACTTTGACTGTTGGTTTATATATTATGAGTTTTGTTACTTATTTGGCCAGTCCGTAACTGTACTGGGCATGATTATAACCCTTTTATATATAAACAAAGCATTATGGTGTTAAGGGGAGGTCTATATAGATTGTACATACTATAAGAACTACATGATATTTGGCTTTGGTGCCACATTGACTGAAAGCATATAATGCCTCCCAAATTCATGATCTTTTAACTGAGCCATTAGTTGAAGGACCTGGCAAGCCTAGTTCAAGTACAACAACAATACCACTACATGTTATACAATATGCATATGTACACATATCTAGAATGGATATGTATATATATATACAAGTTATACGAATACATATGGAATGTATGTATATTCATATCTATATATATTGGATTCTATATTCTTATGAATCCTAGATTTGATGAGTTTATTGTTGTTTGGGTATATTATTGGATGGCCACATCGTTCGTACTAGATAGATGGTGATTACCTGTAGCGTATAGCCTTGGTGGCTACGTGAGGATTATTGTAGCGTATGCCTGTGTGGCTGCGTGAGGTAGCGTATGTCTAGGTGGACCTGGTAGGTGGTCCCTGCCTTGGGGGCAGAAGAAACCAAGTTGCCAGCTATCTCTGTGCACAGTAGATGTGAAAATCCTAGACCTGAGTATGATATATATGTGATTGATGTGATAGATCTAGTCGTGGTGTTGTGGCATATACTGTATGATGATGTATATATACATATATTTCCTTTCTTATACTTTGGGTTGGGGAACATTATATATACATATCACGAAAGGCTTTCCGTGCATTAGCTGCTTCAGAAATGTATTATATATGTATATGTATTTACATTTGTATATACTAAAACAAATGTATTTTACCCGGATGTGATTTATTACAGAGAAGCAGCATATATACTATTTTTAGTAATGCATAAGCATGGCATGCATAGTTTCTAATCTATTTTCTTATACGAACCCTTATAGTTCCCACTGAGCCCGTTTAGCTCACTCCCATTTTTCAAACCAGGTTTTGCAGGTGTTCCCGGGGATGGTGCGTTATGGAGTCTAGTAGCTCTAACTACCACTGATTTCCAAAGTCGTTTAGGAACGACTACTATCATACTTTCCTTTAATTTGAAATCATAATTCTGTACTGTAAATATATTACATATCCTATTGATTATTGTACCTCTGGAACATTGTTGTAGAACTATTTTATTTTGTATTGGGACCTCATTGGAAGCCTTGTATATATGATCTTTCTTAAATATGGAGTATCTAGTGGAAATGATGATATGTATATTTTAACAGGTTTTGGTTTGCTCTATGTACAAACTCTACATGCCAAAATTTTTCATAAATATGTGGCTTCATTTGATATCTTAAACTATATAAGTTCTAAGTTTTACACCTGATCAATTGTCGTTGTGTACGACTCCGTGGCTAACCGGGTCCCTAAGGTATTATCCTCTAAACAGGATTTCGGGGCGTCACAAACCATGACCCCTTTCTCACTTTAGGCAAGATACACTTACTAGACTGACCTCTTTGTGAGGTTTTTTTTTTTGAAAAACAGAGTGCAAGTGTACTTCTGGCGAGCTGAATACTTACTAAACTGACCTCTTTATGAGAGTTTTTTGAAAAATAGAGTGCAAGTGTGCTTCTGGCGAGTGGAACACTTATTAAACTGACCTCTTTGTGAGAGGTTTTTTTTTTTTTTTTTGAAAAACAAAGTGCAAGTGTGCTTCTGGCGAGCTAAATTCTCACTGAACTAATTTCTTTGTGAGAGGTTTTTTAAAAAATAGACTGCAAGTGTGCTTCTGGCGAGCTGAACATTTACTAAACTGACCTCTTTGTGAGAGTTTTTTTTTTTGAAAAACAGAGTGCAAGTATGCTTTTGGCGAGCTGAACACTTACTAAACTGACCTCTTTGTGAGAGGTTTTTTGAAAAACCTAGTGCAAGTGTGCTTCTGGAGAGCTGAACACTTACTAAACTGACCTCTTTGTGAGAGGTTTTTTTTAAAAAATAGAGTACAAGTGTGCTTCTGGCGAGCTGAATACTTACTAAACTAACCTCTTTGTGAGAGATTTTTCAAAAAATAGAGTGCAAGTGTGCTTCTGGCGAGCTGAACATTTACTAAACTGAGTGTAAGTTACAAGTAATAAAGTATCAAACAAGACATTCCATTCACATTCTTTTTGGATGAATTTATTATAAAAAGGTACAAACTGTCCTAGCTTAAGGATAGTATCTCTTGAGGTGTTCTATGTTTCACAGCCTCATGAGCTCCATTCCTTCTATAGTCCTCAAATAATAAGTGCCTGGTCTGCATACTTTAGTGACCACATAAGGGCCTTCCCACTTGGCAGCGAGCTTGCCATGTTCAGAAACTTTCGTTGCCTAGGTGACTTTTCGGAGCACTAAGTCACCAATGCTCAAGCTTCGACGCTTGACCCTTTTATTGTAGCTTCTGATCATACTTCTTTTATATGCTTCCTCTTTGATTCAAGCTTGCTCTCTCTTCTCTTCGAGGAGGTCTAGGTTAGCTAACAGGTTCTCGTCATTACGAGCTGAGTCCTGTTGGTTAATTCTGTAAGTTGGGACCCCAATTTCTATCGGGATGACTGCTTCAGTTTCGTAGGTTAGGAAAAAAGGGGTTTCACCTGTTGGGCCCCTAATTGTGGTTCTGTAAGCCCACAACACCAAGGGGAGTTCTTTAAACCAGTTTTCCTTGGCATCATCGAGTTTCTTCTTCAACGAGCTTAACAAGGTTCGGCTGGTGACCTCTGGTTAGCCATTGGCCTAAGGGTAGATAGGTAAGCTGTAGTGGTTTTCGATTCCATGTCCTTCATAGAAGTCCCAAAAGATATCACAGTTAAACTACTTTCTATTATTAGTGATCAGTACTTTTGGGAGACCAAAGCGACATATGATGTTCTTCCACACGAAGCTCTAGATTTCTATGGTGGTGATTGTTGTCAATGCTTCGGCCTCAGCCCACTTAGTGAAGTAATCAATGGCTACTATTGTGAACTTGGTCTGTCCTTTGCCTAGTGGAAAAGGCCCCACTATGTCTATGCCCCATTGAGAGAAAGGCCAAGGGCTGCTAACGAGGGTCATGAACTCAACGGGGAGCTATTATATGTTGGCGAATCGCTGGCACTTGTCGCATTTCTTTACCAGTTCCTTTGCGTCTTGTAGGATGGTGGGCCAGAAGTAACCTTGTCTTCTGACTTTGAGCGCTAGTGAGCAAGCTCCCGGATGCCCTCCGCACAAGCTTTCATGGATCTCCAGCAGGGCTACTTGGGCTTGGTGTGGGTGTAGGCAGACCAAGAAGGGGAAGACATACCTGCTTGACTACGCTCAAAAAGTGTGAAGTATTACGCCTGGGTACAAGCGGCCAAGTTATAATATATTTGGGAAGTCCAAGGTCGAACCACAGGGAAGGTAAGGAACCTATTTCTTCTAGTTATCTCTCTCGGGGGCAAGAAGGGAAAGAAAAAGAAAAGATGATTGAAATAAGGAATAGGAAAGAAAAACTGAAACCATTAACTGAATTAAATTAAAACTAAAGGCAAATCTAGTCCTATGGTGCAAAATTAAAGGGAATCCACAAGCGTAAGTTTTCTACTAAAAATGCTTCCTAAATGCACTTGGGGAACATGCAATTGAACTAAAAATAAATAAATAAAATAAAACATCTTATTAATTGAACAAAACATAATATTAAACGAATTTAAATCAACAAGAAACAAACGTTAGGGGTATCCGTAGTTAGGGAATACGAAACTAGTCCAATCGGGTAATCCAAATTTAAGTTTAAATAGGATTTTTCACTAAAGTTCAGCTCTTAGACCTTTCAACCATCCAATTGTATTGCTACTACAAGTATATCATAGCCCATGTGTGGCAAAGACCATATAGACTAGATTCGAGTAGTGTAATTCGATAGTGAAGCTTTTTGACTTTGAAAAAGTGTAATTTGAAACATAGTATTTCTAGTGCGTGAAAAAAAAATAATCCAAGTTGATTGAAATTCCCAAAAATCAGTAGCCTAACACTCTCCTAGGGTTTGAATATGCTTGAATGTGATTCAAGTCAAATATGTCTTAAAAAGAACGTTGAAAGTCAAAACTAACACTTTTTCGGCAGTTACATGAATAAATACCAAAACAGCGCCAAATTAGAGGATAAAGACCGTACTCAAATCATCCACGTTAGGGTTTTGGTGCAAAAATTCGTGAATTGACAGTTTTACGGTTTTTAATCAAATGGAATTTATGAGTTAACTTATGGAAACATGTTTCTTATGCATGAAAAGATAAGAAACTACTCATACATTCATTAAGTGATCTATAACCAATGGAAAAATCAGATTCAAGCCTAAATTGTATTACATTCAAAGATTAAGTTCGCATTTTTCACTACGGACCCATAACTAACGATTTAGCTAGACATATTCAAATTAAATAAGAAAATAAGAATATGAATCATTAAAAACAGTAGGAACATACCTAAGAACATGAAAATAAAATTTAAAAACTTTTGGCTTTGGAATTACTCAATTCCGATTTAAAACGAAGATTTTATGCTTAAAACGGTAAACGAACTCAAAACGGACATAAACTAAAGAATTTCGACTAAAACCCTAATAATTATGGAAAATCAGATTTCTTATAATGAAAAATGAATCACATATGAATAGTATTGGAAAATGATAAACTATTTGAATATAAAACGAGAAACAAGCATAAATTGATGAAAAATCGAAAAACCGACAAAACGGGTCTATAAATCCTAGAATCAGCCCTTAGGGTTAATTCTAGAATATATATTAACCCTAACAACTAATTTATGAATATCTAAGAAAACAAAGAATTAAAAGCAATTAAATTGAATAAATTAGAAAACTAGGGTTTACCCGGATGAAGAACAACAATTGCAATTGAAACTTGATTGAATAATGAATTAAATCTTGATTACACCAATGTTCCAGCCTCAATATACTATAAAGAAACTAAACTAACAATTATTTTGAAGAAAGAAGAAAGAAAACTCTCAAGTTTGATCATTAGATGCAGCGCAAAAGCTCCTAAAAACGTTACGGTACTCTCTACCTCTCTACTAATCAATTCTAAATTATTGTGCAACCTAAAATATGAGATATATAACCTTTTATATAGTACACAAGTATCTCAAGTCATGGTTTTAGTGATCCTTGAAGAAACGGGCCGAAACATTGCTCAAAATTGAATTTGGGCCTAAGATTGGGCCTATTTTCTTTATGATGCCTTCTTCTTTTACTCATAACTTTCTACTCCAAACTCTGATTGACGCACTGTTTTTGCCTAAACGTAGGTAATTTAATTCTATATAACATATATTTCTGTAGATTTCTTCAAATTCTCATTGTAAAAAAACTTTGATCAGCTACAACCTCGGGCTTATTACGGTAGTTCTCGGTTTTGTTCGGAAACTTCCAGAATTGATTCGATTGAGCTTTTTTCCTATTGGGATCACTCTTGGACACTTGCATTCACTTCATTCATGCTTGGGGACTTGATATTCTCTTCTTGCTAGTGGTTTGGTGTAGTTTGCGTAGTTTTTCTCATCTCGGGCCTCGGAATAGATATTAAATTGTTCTTTGGACCTTCTTCTTGCACTTTTTTGCTTTCAACCCTCTATCTTGCATACAAATTCAGTTTCTTAACCACTTTAGTCCTGAAAAATGGCTTAGTAATACAGAAATACAATGCAATGCCTTCTTTTCATGCTGAAACTGAATTTACATGCAATTTTCGGTTTTAGATAGTAACTAGAAGCTAATTGAGCCTTGTTTAAGCGATCAGAAATACAATTTTGGGGCTCAATCAGTACCCCCTCTTATATAGTGTTGCTTCATTGACCATGTATATCTTAGACATATACTTTATCCTTTTGGACATTTTCTTGTCTTTAGGGAGAGCTCCGTCAACAAGATAATTCAAAATCGGGTCAATCCAGCATTTGTAGATTTGTACTAGGGCTGCGTCCAGCTCCGCAGGCTCGTCTATGGCTTTTTTTTTCAGATATTCAACGTGCACCCCGCTCTATAAGTCTGAAGTTGTGACAAACTTGGCCAGACGGTCTGCTTAGTTGTTTTGAGCTAAATAAGCGGCCATACGTTCTTCTTTGTCCACATTGTGACCTAGTATTTGGCCGACTACTACTGCGGAGTCATTGTAGACCACCACTTATTCTCAAGCCTGAGATGATGGCTTCATATTTAGCCTGGAAGTCCTAAACATAAATTTCAGCGCTATCTCCAGGGTGTTCGCCTCAGGAGTTATCAACACCACACCAGCCCTGGATCCTTGTAAGTTAGAAGCCCCATTGGCATGAAAGACCCATATGGGTACCCCTGGTAGGGGTTGAAGTGTTCGGGTTTGCCAGCAGCAGTAGCTCTGGTGGCTCTTCAATCTGGTTTTTCAGTGTAAGTGAACTTGGCTATAAAATCTGCAACAGCCTGGCCCTTGATTGAGGTTCGAGGTCTGTAGTTAATCACGAATTTCCCGAGCTTAATAGCCCGAACAGCCAGCCGACCTAATTGATCTGGCTTGTCGAGGATTCTTCGCAGCGGCTGGTCAGTTAGCACGTCTATAGTGTGGGCCTGAAAGTAAAGTCTCAATTTTTGAGATGTGATAAGAAGAGCATAGGCCAACTTCTCTAATCTTGGGTAATTTAGTCGACAACGTGTAGGGCCCTGCTTGTGTAGTACATTGGTAGTTGAGCTCCTTCTTCATTCCTCACCAGCGCCGAGCTGACTGCTGTTTGTGATACCACCAAATGAATGCTTAGAATTTCCTCCCTTCTTGGCGAGCTCAGGAGGGGAGAAGCTCCAAGATATTGTTTGAGCTGTTGGAAAGCTAGCTCGCATTCTTTGGTCCATTCAAAAGCCTTCTGCAGAGTTTTGAAAAAAGGGTGGCACTTATCGGTTGCTTTGGAGATGAATCTGTTGAGAGCGGCCACCCTCCCCGCTCGACTTTGGACCTCTTTTGGTTTGGACGGAGATTTCATGTCAATAAGAGCTTGTATCTTCTCTGTATTAGCTTTAATTCTCCTTTGGGTGACCGTAAAATCCAAGAATTTTCCTCCTTTTACTGCAAAATCACACTTGGCCGGGATGAAAGACATGCCATTCTGCCTGAGTATGGCGAAAGCTTCATTGAGGTCGGCCAAAAGGTTCATGGCTTTAAGGCTTTTAACCAATATGTCATCAACATAAACCTCCATATTTCGGCCTATCTGGTTTTTAAACAGTGCGTTCATCACCTTTTGGTAGGTAGCCCCCGTGTTCCTTAGGCCGAAGGGCGTGGCTTTGTAGCAATACGTGCCTTCGTTGGTGATGAATGAGGTCTTATCCTTATCTTCTGGAGCCATCCTGACCTCGTTGTAGTCGGAATATGCATCCATACAACTTAACATCTTATAGCCTGTGGTAGCGTCTACAAGCTGATCAATCTTGAGTAGTGGAAAACTGTCCTTTGGATATGCCTTGATGAGGTCTTTGAAGTCCACGCACATCCTCCACTTACCACTGTGCTTCTTGATGAGTACTATATTGGAGAGCCACTTTGGATAGTGTACTTCTCGAATGAAGCTAGCTTGGAGAAGTTTTTGAACCTCTTCGTTGATGGCCGAGTTCCTTTTTGTAGCGAAACTTCTTTTCTTCTACCTTACGGGTGCGAAATTAAGTAGGGTCGGCATTGAGCCTGTGTACCATGACCTCTGGGTTCAGCCCTCTCATGTCGTCGTAGGACCATGCGAAGACATCTGTGTTATCTCGTAGCCATTAGCAGAGCTCTTCCCGGACTCTTGTGCAGAGTTGATTGCTGATCTTCAAGACCCTGTCAGGTTGGGAGGGGTCTAAAACAAAATTTTCTAGGTCTTCCACCAGTTCGCCTTAGAGCTCTTTTTCTTCATCTCTGGGATCTAAGGTGTCAATTTCCCACTTTTCTGCGTTGCTAGGCTCTCCTACCCTTAATAGTTCTTCCTCAACACCAGCTTCTACCTCAACCACTGTGATGTCTGAGGTCTTGAGTTCCTTTAGTGTCCTGAATTGGCAGCTACGAGCTTCAACCTGATTTCCTTTACACTGTCCGACTCTGTGGGGGGTTAAGAATCTTATGGTCAAGCTGCAGGTCGAGATGGCAACTTTGATCTCGTTGAGCGTTTCCTTACCGAGGATAGCGTTATAATGGGAAACTCTATCAAGTATCAAGAATTCAGGGATTATGGTGATCTACTTGGGAGCTGTCCCCAGGGTTACAGTGAGCTTAATTGTGACGGAGGAAGGAGTCAGGTGCTCTGTGGTGAGACCCATGGCCTTAAAGGCGCTGTAGTACATGAGGTTGGAAGTGGCTCCTGTGTCAATGAGGATTCTGTGGACATTATGATTGCCCACCATCACTGTTACCACCTGTGAGAATCCGGACCCGCGACCCGAGAGGCAGTCCTCGTTCTCGATTTTCTTTGAAAATGTGTTTTGTAGAGTCACCAGTTTGTTTTACGAGAAAACAAACAAAAGATCGTACGAAGGACAATTCGAAACGAATTATCGTTCATACGTTTAAAACCAAAGATTCATTGACTTTGCTAGGGTTCGGGAACTACGTTACGAATTGGGAAAGTGTTAGGCACCCAATTCGCCCTTTCGGTCTCTTAATGGATCATGCATCTAATTCCTATTTTAGATATCTTGCAAGTAGTTTAAATAGTTTTCAGAATAGTCCTTTCTAGATAAATTCAATTTAAAGCAGTATTTTGAAATCAGACTCGAGCCTTGCGAGCGCCTACGTATTCATTCATAGAATGAAATCAGAGTCTCGTAGTTCCTTTTGTTTGGAAACTATTTTTGTATTTTAGTTTGTTTTGAAAACGTGTCAAAACAGATTTTAGTTTTCTTGTACAGTTTAGAAAGGATTTATTTTGAAAGCAGTGAACTTCTTTGCAAGTTATCTAATTTTCTGTATTAAAAATGAATACTTAAATGCGATATTGAATTTAAGAAAGGTTGTAGAAAGACGTACCTGATGCGCTTAAAGAAGAAATGAGAACCTTGCCTTGATTGCCTTGCTTGCTTCCTTTTCTCTCTAGAACTTTCTCTCTCTAGATTTTCTCTCTCCAAAACTCTCTCTCTAGAAATTCTCTCTCTAAAACTTTCTCTCTCAGAATTTCTCTAAAATGACTCTCTAAAGATTTGGATAGAGTTTCTACTTACTAAAAACACTATTGAGTGTTGATGTCCCCAAATTAGAGCCCAAGGGTCCTATTTATAGCAAAAATTCCGCCAAAAACGCTCCAAAAGAGGCCAACCACAGGGGGTAGCCGCAGGGCGTGCGGCTGGTAGCGTGCGGTTGGGGGTAGTTGCAGGGTGTGCGGTTAGAAGCCAACCGTACAGTTGGGGGTAGTCGCAGGTTGATCCCCGTCCTAGTAAGCGAAGTGGCAATATGGTTGTGGTAGATTCCTGACGCGCTCGAAAATCAAGGCTTTTCCTAACGGTTTCCTGTATGCATGATGACTCAAGACTTGATGCCGAATGCTTGTTTGTATGAAAACCAAATTCATACGAGAGTCGTGGATTAGGGTGTTCACACCAGCAGAGGGTCGTCGTGATAGAAATCTACCCCGCTCATATCCTCGTCGCTGAACACGAGCTCCTTGACATCGTACTTCACCATTTTGGTAGGTCTGAAGCTGAAGCATTATGCCACCAAGCTCGAGGACCTGGCCTGTCTAACGTAGGCTTTTCTGGATCAATCGTTGTTCCCGGAATAGGAGGAACCCCGCTCAATCATAAAGATCTCATTTTCTGGGGTTTTTCCTTTGACTTCGAGAGGAGCTCCCTTCTTTTTGTCTACGTATTGTCTGAGCTGCCCTCTCTGAATGAACTTCTCGATTTCCCCCTTTAACTTCAAGCAGTTGTCGGTCTCGTGGCCGTGGTCCTTGTGATATCAGCAATACTTGGTAGTGTCCCGTTTTTCCTCAGGTGTTCTCATCTTTCGAGCTTCTGGGATCTGCCCTGGGTCTAACTGGGCATAGACTTCCCCCAAAGGGGCTGTCAAAGGAGTGAAGTGCTGGCGTGCCCTGCCTTCCTTTGGTTCAGTTATGTCCTCTTCTTTCTTACTCCTCTTACCCTCTCTTTCTTGGCTGTGGGGCGGGCTGCACCCCCCTTAGAGCTTAGAAGAGGACAAAAGGGTCGACAGACCTGCCAGCTTTCTTCCTTACAAAGTTTACTCAACTCCGACCTACTTATTGACCTCATCTAAGAGCTCATACATTGTCTTCGGTGCCATCCTCGCCAGTGTCATAAGGCAGTATGGGGAGGTTACCCCCTCCACGAAGGCTACCACCGCCACTCTTTCGTTTAGGCCTGTGACCATGAGGCTTTCTTGGTTAAAATTGCAAGCATACTCTTTCAGGCTTTTGGTAGGTCCCTGTTTTATGGTGAATAGGTGAGTAAAAGTCTTGGATTGCCGCTTGGTTCCCATGAAATGTGAGATGAACTTGGTACCGAGCTCCTGTGAGCTCAAGATCGACCCCAGCAGTAGACTGCTCCACCACGTTCGGGCTGCTCCCTTCAAAGTGGTGACGAAGGTCCTGCATACCACACCGTCTGGGACGTTCTAAAGTCCCATCATATTTTCGTACTGCTGCCAGTGGTCCACAGGGTCGGTGGTTCCATCATATGATTCCAGCATCGGGAGAATAATTTTTTTTTGGACCGAGCAGTTCTGAATGTGATCCATAAATGAAGATCTAGCATCCCTTACTAGAGCTTTCGCCGAACTCCTCGCCATATGACCCACAGTATTCATCATTTTCACCATTTGGGCCTCCACCTTTGTCATCAGTCTTTTCTCGACCTCTTCGACCAATTCTTTGTGAGAGATCCCATCAAAAATAGACCCTCTGGGTCTGACTTCCACATCACGCCCTGGCATTCGATCTGATGGGAGGGTAGGTAAGCCTACACTCGGGCTCCAATGTCGTGAAACCTCGTCTGGGCGCCTCTCACGAGCCAAATTAATCTGTGGGTCCCTTGCTGGTGGGGAGGGAGTGAGGCTGGAACTTCCTCATATGATGTCTCCCAATTAGAGCTGGAGTGGTAGGATTCGAGCTCATCATTTCTGCCGCGGTTCCCCTCGAATCCTCTGCTACGGCCCCCTAATCTTTCTCTGACTGGGACTCATGGAGGGATTCGGCGAACACTAGCAGACACGGATGCTAAAGACGACCTACTCCTCGTGCTGACTTAGGGACTTTGCCTTTGGGCCGGGAGTCTGTCGATTCGAATTTGAAGAGCAGCATGTCGTTCTTGTAAAGCCAATATAGGGTCTGGCTAAGTTTGTCTTGAAGACATAGTAAAATTCTCGGGAGGTTATACAGTTTTAAAAGAGGTATGTGACTTTGGTAAAATTGTCTTTCCCATAGACGGCGCCAAACTGTTGGTGCTAAAAATTTAGAAGGTAGTTTTTAGCACCACGCGGTTAATTGATTATAATAAATTATTAGAGCAGTAAAGGTGAAGGTGCTGAATTTAAGAAAGTCAAGGATTTGTAGAAGAGGTTGGCCTCGTATGAAGATACGGGTTATATAATCCTCCCCTGTGGAATGGAGCTCGGAGCTCGGTTTGCCTTGTATTAATAATAGATTAAAAAGTTTTACAAATTCACAAAGGTCTCTCCAGTCACTCTATTTTCTTAATATTACAGTAGGATGGGGGGCTGAGCTAACAACAGTTTATTCTCTCGTAAAGAGAAGCTCTGAAGCTAACTGCCGAGCCCTATTTATGATTTTATGTGTTTGTTAATGGTGTATTTTTGTCTCTCTCTAATTCTTCTTAATTGAAACTTGACGATTGCTTGGTTGGTGGGAGGAATAAATGCTTCTTGTATATATATGATTGGAGGAAACGTGTGGCCAGGGCTCTCAGAGTAGGTCTGGAGCCATGCTTCTATCGGTACTGACTCTGACCTTGCTTCTCCATGAATTTCGGTGCATTAAATACTGTTGGTGTGCATTTAATAAAGGTAAGGGAAGCTTTGCGCGTTTTGCAGAGCATGTGACAGTCGCCCATGCTCTCGCTAACCACTCTAACAGAGTGGTTGGGTGATGGAAGGAGAGAGAAAACTTCAGAGCTCGTCGAAAGGGCTCTGGAGCTCGGGGCTCGCAATACTTCATCCGTAATTGACCCTTAAGTGAATTCCCAGACCTCAAGGGGGTCCATTCTTCTTACAAGGTCATAGTAGGTCTCCTCTGAGCTCCTTGCACAGAAGCGGTTTCCGTGGCTGACGTGGTTGGCCACGTGTCAGCTCGAGGTTGGCGGGGTAAATTGAATTATAAATTTGCACCATTACACGCCATTGATCAATTAACATCTAACAACATCACATAAGAAACAAACGTCTACGTTTAAATTCAATACAAAATATTAAATATAACCTGGCTACACAGATGCAAGAGAATTTTGTGAGCTCTGAGCAAATCCTCTCAACGTTCTTCCTGGTATATAAACATAAATTCCTAGCATAAGAATTCGTCATACATTATTATAGAGCTAGATGTCATTATAAGAAATAGAAGTAATATAAATGGTCATACCAATGTATAATCTTTTTTAGCTCCATCAGACTTCAACGTTGACTTCGATTGCATAACTCATATTGGTGTTCCATGTAAAATTTGTTACAACATAAAAAAATAATAATGGCATTATGCCAGTAATTAGAAAAAAAAAATCAACATTTAATTTTTTTTCCTAAAAAAAGGTTACCCACCATGTCTTTTAGTGAAGCCGTAGTCTTCAATTTTTTTATCATTAAGAGAATGAGAAAGCCATAACAAAGCAACGCATTGTGTCTGCATGAAAGCAAGGAAATAAAAAGAGGCCCAAATAAGATCTAAATATTAATGGTAAAATGAAGATGACAATTTTAAAACAAAGGAAAAACACTAAGGCTAAGTAATGAGTAAACATTGCATAAAAACCCCAAAACACTAATATCCGTTGGGTAGAATAATTTTTAATAAAAAGGAAAAACACAACTTCAAATTGGCTCATAAAAGTGATTTTATAGAAACAAAAATTGGCTGCTGCAAGAGTTTTAAACACTACAAAAGATGGTATCTCAAATTACAAAATTAACCTTACACATAAGTTCGTAGGGCCCAATCAAGTTATGTTTCTTAAAGCTCGAGCTTGGCCCGAATTTTTAATTCGGGCTTAGAACTTTGTTCAAACGCAACTCGGATCAAACTCAACTGACACTCGACTCAAAATTTAGCAAGTCAAAATAGCGAACTTCGGGCTTACTCAGCCCAATTGGATGGCCTAATTCTCATAACAATCATTTGGTCCGAATTCCTAAACTATATATAGATGTATCTTCATGCTTTCTTGACATCTCTCCCCAAATAATTGTAAAGCAATTTCGAGCTCCGAATAGTGTAATACTATTCTGAAAGGAGTGACAGGGTTTGGAGACTTCTGATAAGTCATATTAATATATTTAATCTTGCTAGAATGTCTGTAAGTCATTTCGGGTGATTCGAGTCGAAATCGGGATGTAAATTTCAAGTTTTCAATTTACCGGACTTCTTGATTTTGGGCTAACTTGGAGGAAGCGTAACTCCTTCGTTCTTCGTTAGATTGTGTTTCTATCGAGTGGTACCATAGATTTTTAGGCAATCTACAACTTTTGTGCTTCGGCGAAAGGCAAATTCGGACTTCTACTACGTTGAAACTGAGCGCGAAAAAGGTCAATTGCTATCAGTTGTTTATTAGGTAACATTAATGCGCTGACTTCGTCGAATTTCAGGGAATTATTTGTCTAAAATTTGGGGACACTTCCTTTTAGGAAGTTGTAGAGCTCCTAATAAGCTTTCCGTTGACATAAAGATCACCACAATCGGACTACCGAACAAGAAGTTATGACCGTCCAAAGTTCAGTACTCCAACTCCCCTACGCGTGAACAGTACCCGCGGGATTTAAGCAACAACATATATATATACACATACGTCTCCATCTTCTTCCTCATTTCATTCCACCATTAGAGAGCTCTAGGGCTTCGAGGTTCCCTCATCCACGCATCTTCAGCACGCTAAAGCAACACCAAATCATCACTATTCACCTTCTTCTCCAAGCTCCACCTCCATTGCTAGGGCTTTGAGTGAAAATTGGGGATTTTGCGATTACACGACCACGGCTCGATCTAGCGCGCAATAGCTTGAGGATTTGGCATTTATAAGGTGGGAACAACTCTACTAAACCTATTTTCTTACTTATTACTAGTGTATCAAAGATTTATATGGCCAAATGGGATTTTTCTTATGAAACCTTATGTTTTGATAACTAGATACGATTGGGCTATATTCGTTCCATATTAATGATGTATAATGAGAAATTATTACCCCAATAACATTGTTTATCAATGACTTATATGATTGATATGTATATGTTGAGTTCTCTAACGAACCCACTTGGAGGCGAAGCATGTAAACTAGGGAATTTGGGAAATTGGAGGTTTTGGAAGATTTTGGCTTAATAAATGGTGAATTATAAGTTATAGGACCTAGATATATACATTTGTACAATGAGATACTTTGGCAGGGCCTTATGAAATGTACTTACATTACGAACTTTTAGAGTAGGTCAGTACACTATGGTAAATGGGTTTAGTATCTAGTGTGGGGCATGGTAGTTAGCCATGATGATATTGCAGTCCCATTACTCCCTAGTAACGTCATGAAAAGTACCTTAGAGGACTTGGGTTGCCTTAGTTGCAAGTACGCCTACGGTTGGGGAGCTGTAGATATACCGACTAAGCGATAATCCATATAACCAATAATTGGCTAGATTATATTACTTGAAGGCTATAAGGAGGTATTAATGGGTATAGTATACCATATATAACTTGCCACGATGTTTATCTTAATAATAGTAAGTCCGTAGGCCGTACTACCTGAGTAGAGTTATAACAACAGGCCTTTTGAGGCGATGCATGATATGACGCATATGATAAATTAGTTGCCTGCGACACTTGATTAATTATTAGTGATAAACCTATTAAACATATAGATGGCGGGGGATGAATTATACGTATATACAATTTGGAAAATGATTGTAGAATACGTTTATAACTTAACTATGAGATTAATGAAACAATACAATTAATGTATGATTAAATATCTATTTCCATATATGGTATTGTTGTGAATAGCCACTTGTGTACTGTGATATTATATGTACATAGCTGTACGGGATTGATATATATATATATATACTAGGGTATACCCGTGCCATCCGGCACGATAAATTAAATAAGAATTGATAATAAGATAAAAAGGAGAAATGTGTGATGAATCTAAATCGACAAACTTAGATTCAATATATCTTCATGCTAGAACAACTAAAAGTAGACTGGATTGAATCGACTTGTTTTTAATTTTTAAAGAATCTTTTAATCAGATTTTTTGATCTTATTTTGATCTTGGCAAAATAAGTTTTTAACAAATTAAACTCAAGGCCATATGTGAAAATAATTCAATCACCTCTGTTGCTATAATTTGAGAATAGTTCAATAATTTGACTGATATAATGTAAACAGTCCTAAACACGATTTACTAAGATGATCAATAATGTACAAACACATAAAATAGGTCCTGAAATATTATTCAATAATTTTTATTATTATTTTTTTACATAATTCTATAGTCATGATGGATCTCGTTTAATTGATCTTGATTAGTAGAGTTTAAATATTAAATTTTAATGTAAAAATATTTATTAGTGTGTGAGAGTTTACTTTTGTGTATATTATTAGTGTTAAATGTTATTTAATAATTTTTATTTTTTTTACATAATTCTATTGTCATGATGGATCTTGTTTAATTAATCTTGATTAGTAGATTTACATATTATTTTTTTATCAAAATTTCTTGATTAGTACATTTTAAATATTAAATATTAATTTTTTTATTTAAGATGAATTTTTTTAATTGATCTTGATTATTATATTTAAATATTAATTTTTTATTAAATTTCTTGATTAGTAGAGTTTAAATATTAAATTTTAATGTAAAAATATTTATTGGCGTGTAGAGTTTACTTTTGTGTATATTATTAGTGTTAAATGTTACTTAATAATTTTTATTTTTTTTTATATAATTCTATAATCATGATGAATCTTGTTTAATTTTATCTTGATTAGTAGATTTTATACACACATCAAGATGCCACATCAAAGTTAAAACACTCACACCAATAATATACACACAATGAATTCTCACATACCAATAATTGTTTCTATATTAGAAATGATATAACTTAAAATAAAAAATAAAAAAATTAATAAAAGAGTTTAAATATTAAATTTTAATTTTTTTATTTTAATTTATGACATTTTTAATGTAAAAATATTTAGTGGTGTATGAGAGTTTACTTTTGTGTATATTATTGGTGTTAAATGTTACTTAATAATTTTTTTATTTTTTTTACATAATTCTATAGTCATGATGAATCTTGTTTAATTAATCTTCATTAGTAGATTTTAAATATTAATTTTTTTATTTTAAGTTATATCACTTTTTGATATAGAAAAAATTATTAGTGTGTGAGAATTCATTGTGTGTATATTATTGGTGTGAGTATTTTAACTTTGATGTGACATCTTGATGTGTGTATAAAACTCATCCAAAGGTGTAGAGTTCATGCACACCATAACATATATATTTTTAACCATTAGATTTTTATACTTTTTGAAAATAAATTTGGTCAAACTTGGTGTTTTATAATATAGATATATACATATACATATATATTCATTATGAGAGATGAATGACTGTGATGATTGTGTATTGATCTACTAAATATATATATGTGTGTGTGTGTGTGTGATGTAATGATGAGATGTCATAGTCCATGTGAGGTCTCGGGTTGGTCTCTAACAATTGGGACTTTAAGTTGGGACAGAGTGCCCCTGGGTGAAAGACTCGAAACCATGTAAAGAAACGAATGAGAGGCTCTGCTACCGCGTGGGTGAAAGGCTATGAAATGCAGACCTGGTGACGCTTGGACGATCACGGTTATTACTATTGTGATGGTTGAGGCAGTGAGGGCTTTTGAGAGACATTGTCTCGAATGATACTAATACGCCACAATGACGGATGTGGCTGTGGTTTCGATATATATATTGTTGTGTTGTATTTTATAATGTTCTATATATTGTCTCTTGTATATTATGGATTATATATATATATATCGGTTTGGATTATTGTATACTTAGAGAACCACTTGACCATCCATAACAAATAAATATATAATGTGAAAAGTTCTAGTAACTGTCGGTTTACAAATGTAGTATACGAATGGCTAGACGGCCTGGTAGTAATGCTTAATAGTCGGCCAAGTATGTAACTCATAATGTACTATTAACAAAGTGATAACTACGAATACTTGAAATAAGAGGTGCATACTCCTCACCCACAGTTGAGTAGCCGATAATAGAATGATTCTTATAGCATGTGAACCCTAGAAAGCTAGAAAGAGTAGGATGCTATATGATGAGAGTTGGGGAAACAATTTTAATACCTGAGATAGAACAGTTAGTGGGTTTTAGGATGCACATACATGGTGAATTACATAGTAAGGTTTTAAAAAAAATTGTAATGTTGAAGCAACATATATATGATACGTATGTTTTCAAATGAAAACCTTATTTTCATTATAAACCCTCATAGTTCCCACTGAGCCTGGATTTGGCTCATTCTTTCATTTTCAACAGTTTTGCAGGTCGCACTCACCCAAAGCGGACAATATCATACAATAGTGTGTCGGGTCGTTATAGTTGGTATCAGAGCAATAGGTTCGATTTTCTTGGCGGTAATTCAAGGGTAAGTATGCGACATAGATAAGTATGGAAGATATAGTCTTATAGAGTCTTGCCTGACTTCACATTTGATGCCCTTATCCTTATTTATCATACGCATAGTCTTTGCTTATAACTCATTCTTACCCTTGGGAAGTCTCATTCTAGCAATGTATTTGTTATTCTTTTTCCTTAGCGAGTGTTGAGACTAGGATCGAGTCTACTTTGGAAGTGGTGGAGAAGGTTATAGGATTGCCTAACCTGGCATATTTAAGACTTTTTCCTTTGATCCTCACATCTGTAGAGGCGATTATGAAATCCCGGTCTGTGCAATGGCACTGATAATTGGAAGTTATGTTGTCCTCTTAGGACAAGCCATTCTAAGTAGTTTAAGGGCAGTGAAGGACCATTAGTCGAGTGTTGTCATCGAAAGTTGATCATAGGAGCCCGATGAGATTTTTCTATTCTAGGCTATTCGCATGGAAATCAGCGCTATACAATCCTTGATATGAGTGCCCTATTCGCTAGAGTTGCCATCATTTTTGCAATGCATATTCAATTGTGTTTTGTGTACGTCATTTGATCATTACATGTTCTTCTTTTGAGGATTTCCATAGAATTGTAGAGAAAATTTTATCAGAATAACGCAGCGGAAGTGTGATGAGACTATCAAATTAAGGATCTCGAGTCAGTACGTACGTATAAATTTGATTGGAGCATGCCTTAGAGACGAGATATTTCCTCCTCACCTCATTCTTCTTATGCCTATTTTTTGTGAGAACTATTTTATTAAGGATTCAGGTGATGATAGATAATTGCTTTATGGTGAAACTATATCATACTTCCTACTGTTTCTTAGGGAATTTGTCACCTCTCTTGTGAACCAATTTTGTATTCATGTGGTTACGCCGAGGGTTATTCTTTTTTATACCATAGTAGGTTGACTATAGGATCGGTCACCTTGTTAAGTTAGTTATTGTCTGTTCTCATGACTTCGGAGACGGGAAATACCGAGTGTCATCTCGTGATACAATCCATTCTGTTGAGACAGCATTCATTATAATGCATTGATATAATCCGTAACACATGGCGTGATATTATATGAAATCTAAGTTTTCTTGGCCCATCATTATTAAGTTTCAATTCATTCAAACTTATTTCTTGTGATTCGTTATCATACTTATTGAATATGCCTTACATCCGGGACAAGTTTTCCTATTATATTAGTAATGGACGACTGTTGAGATATAATTTAGTCAGCCGTCTGATCAACGGATGACTAACTTATGAATCCACGGTCTTTTATCGCCAACAGAGGTGAAACGTGGCTTACTTGTACTAGTGGCCAGTCTATTTCTTGCATTCACCCTATTTTCTCCTTTAGTTCCTAAGGGTGAATACCGGATTAGTTAATCTTTGGATTCTGGAAGGATGATTCATAAACTATTGTGTTTGTTTTCCCAGATACCATTTTGTTTGGACTCATAGGAAAGAGGATTACGCGGTTAATTCCTTAGATACGATTCCTCATTTACGAGAAAATTGTGTGGGCATTGCAAATTCTGGCTTGGTACACGATACACATAGAGTGTATTATTATTGGTAACTACAGTTTTTACGTTCTTAATGGTGTATCATATTCTCAAATTCTTTTCATTTCGATAAGTGAGCCGTAATATTGACAACACTTACACCTTGAAAGCTTTCTCGTTCTGGTTTGGTATTTGGTACCTTGGATTGGGGATTGATAATTGTGAATCTTGATACATTGGGTTGTGGACTAAGGATTTTGGATTTTGGGTACATAGAGGTTTTTAGTTTGCAAATCCATGCTATGTGTTTAGGAATTGAGTTCATTTTGAGAACTAGTTTGTAGGTTGATTATACAACGTAAGAGGTGTCTCGTATCAATGATCGTCATCTTGAGGTATGACTGACTATTCCTTTTCGAACTTAGGTGAGAGTGTGTTATGTGATCAAATATATCTCCATTTACAGATCATGAGTTAATTATATCATGTCAAGGTTTAGACACCATATTGCATACTTATGTTGTATTGAAGAGTATTTATGTGTTTTGCTGCGGATACCACTTATATGAGTGGAAATTTTCCTACAAAAGTGAGCTAGAAGGTTCTAGCTTGATTGTTTTGATTTGCGGATGATGAGTTTTCTCTTATTTGGGATGGCAGTGTTCTCTTCTTAAGGAGGGGAGACCAAGTACTAGTTCAAAACTCATGCATTCTTTGTCTCTTACTCAACCTATAGAATTTCGATGACGAAATTCTTAAGGAGGGGAGATTGTAACACCCCGTTCCTAAATCTCAAAGCTTAGCGCGTTCAAAAATCGTGAGTAAAGAAATATTGTTCTGAAAGGAGCGACAGGGTTCAAAGACTTTCAATAAGTCATATTAGTATATTTAAGCTTGCTAGAATGTTTGTAAGTCATTTCGGGCAATTCGAGTCGAAATTGGGATGTAAATTTCAAGTTTTCAATTTACCTGACTTCATGATTTTGGGATAACTTGGAGGAATCGTAACTCGTTCGTTCCTCATCAAATTGAGTTTCTATTCGCATAATATCCCATATTTTTAGGCAATCTACAACTTTTTTGCTTCAGTGAAAGGCAAATTCGTACTTCAACTAGGTCGAAACTGAGCGCGAAAAAGGTCAATCGCTATCAGTTGTTTATTCAGTAACATTAACGCGTTGACTTCGTCGAATTCTTAGGAATTATCTATCCAGAATTTGGGAACACTTCCTTCTAGGAAGTTGTATAGCTTCGAATAAGCTTTCAGTGGACATAAAGATCACCTCAATCGGACTTCCGAGCAAGAAGTTATGATCGTCCAAAGTGTAGTACTTCAACTCCCCTACGCGTGAACAGTACCCGCGGGATTTAAGCAACAACAGATATATATATATATATACATACGTCTCCATCTTCTTCCTAATTTCATCCCACCATTAGAGAGCTCTTAGAGAGAGAAAGAATGATGAAATTGAGAGGGCTTCGAGGTGCCCTCATCCACGCATCTTCAACACGTTAAAGCAACACCAAATCCTCACTAGTCACCTTCTTCTCCAAGCTCCACCTTCATTGCTAGGGCTTTGAGCGAAAATTGGGGGTTTTGCGATTACACGACCACGACTCGATCTAGCGCGCAATAGCTTGAGGATTCGGCATGTATAAGGTGGGAACAACTCTACTAAACCTTTCTTACTTATTACTTGTGAATCAAAGATTTACATGGCCAAATGGGATTTTTCTTATAAAACCTTAAGTTTTTATGGCTAGATGCGATTGGGCTAGATTCGTTCCAAATTAATGATATATAATGATAAAATAATTACCCCAATAACATTATTTATCAATGACTTACATGATTGACATGTATATGTTGAGTTTTCTAACAAACCCACTTGGAGGCGAAGCGTGTAAACTAGGGAATTTGGGAAATTAGAGGTTTTGGAAGATTTTGGCTTAATAAATTGTGAATTATAAGTTATAGGACCTAGATATATACATTTGTACAATGAGATACTTTGGCAGGGCCTTATGAAACGTACTTACATTATGAACTTTTAGAGTAGGTCAGTACATTATGGTAAATGGGTTTAGTATCTAGTGTGGGGCATGGTAGTTAGCTATGATGATATTGCAATCCCATTACTCCCTAGTAATGTCATGAAAAGTACCTTAGAGGACTTGGGTTGCCTTAGTTGCAAGTACGCCTATGGTTGGGGAGCTGTAGATATACCGACTAAGTGATAATCCATATAACTAATGATTGGCTATATTATATGACTTGAAGGCTATAATGAGGTATTAATGGGTATAGTATACCACATATAACTTGCCACGATGTTTATCTTAATAATAGTAAGTCCGTAAGCTGTACTACCTGAGTAGAGTTGTAACAACAGTCCTTTTGAGGCGACGCATGATATGACGCATATGATAAATTGGTTGGCCGCGACGCTTGATTAATTATATAGTGATAAACCTATTAAACATATAAATGGCAGGGGATGAATTTTATGTATATACAATTTGGCAAATGATTGTAGAATACGTTTATAACTTAGCTATGAGATTAATGAAACAATACGATTAATGTATGATTAAATATATATTTCCATATATGGTATTGTTGTGAATAGCCACTAGTGTACTATGATGTTATATGTACATAGTTATACGGGATTGATATATATATACATATACATATACATATACATTCATTGTGAGAGATGAATGACTGTGATGATTGTGTATTGATCTGCTACATATATATATGTGTGTGTGTGTGTGATGTAATGATGAGAAGACATAGTTCATGTGAGGTCCCGGGTTGGTCTCTAACGATTGGGACCTTAAGTTGGGATAGAGTGCCCCTGGGTGAAAGACCCGAAACCGTGCACCGAAACGAATGAGAGGTCCTGCTGCCGTGTGGGTGAAAGGCCACGAAATGCAGACCTGGTGACGCTTGGACGATCAAGATTATTACTATTGTGATGGTCGAAGTAGTGAGGGATTTTGAGAGACATTGTCTCGAATGATACTAATACGCCACAATGACAGATGTGGCAGTGGTTTCTATATATATATATGTTGTTGTGTTGTATTTTATAATGTTCTATATATTGTCTTTGGTATATTATGGATTATATATATATCGGTTTGGATTATTGTATACTTAGAGAACCACTTGACCATCCATAACAAATAAATATCTAATGTGAAAAGTTCTAGTAACCGTTGGTTTATGAACATAGCATACAAATGGCTAGACGCCCTGGTAGTAATGCTTAATAGTCGGCCAAGTATGTAACTCATAATGTACTATTAACAAAGTGATAACTACGAATACTTGGCAGAAGAGGTGTATACTCCTCACCAGCAGTTGAGTAGCCGATAATAGAATGATTCTTATAGCATATGAACCCTAGGAAGCTAGAAAGTGTAGGATGCTATATGATGAGAGTTGGGGAAACAGTTTTGGTACCTGAGATAGAACAGTTAACGGGCTTTGGCACGCACATACATGGTGAATTGCATAGTAAGGTTTTTTAAAAAATTGTAATGTTGAAGCAACATATATATGATACGTATGTTTTCAAATGAAAACCTTATTTTCATTATAAACCCTCATAGTTCCCCACTGAACCCGGATTTGGCTCATTCTTTCATTTTCAACAGTTTTGCAGGTCGCACTTGCCCAAAGCGGACAATATCATACTACAGTGTACCGGGTCGTTACAAGTGCTATATCTCATCACGTGATACAGTCATTAATATATTATTACCAATCCCCAATCACATCTTTTGGCCAAATTTTTATATATATTACTACCAATTTCATATATAAAAATTCTTCTGCAATTTAAAGGTTATAAACAAGAAATGAAACTATATAGCTTTTCCTCGCTAGCAAAATTGTGAATAGAAGTTACTGCCAAATAATAAAACGATGAGCCCATAAAATGAGTAAATTAATTTAGTCGACTAGCTGAAAGAAGAAGAGAAAAAAATGGTAAGACATAGTATAATTCTACTGCTGTGGTTGTCACTCACCACTGTCCATAAGAAATATGCCATCTAGAATGCATTCTGCACAATAAAATAAAAACATTATTTTCAATTCATGTACATTCACAATTGGGACAACAATTTTTAACATGCAAGTTCAGTTTTTGTTTTTTGTCTCTCTCTCTCTCTCTCCCTCTCATTTCAGTTCACATTTGGATGACTGTGTCCTCCTTCCATTCGAAGTCAATGAAAGTTTGAGCATCAATATAATATATTCAAAGTAGAATCAAGTAGAAATATGGGGTTACTCCCTACCCACGTGATATTTGGTGTCAAACCCAAATTTAACCAAAAGAATCCCCTCCTCAGTTGCATAATGCATTAGAAAAATGGTGCAAAACAAATTACATAGATGACTTTATTAACTTTTTAGCATATCCTCCACTTGAGGACTTTATCCCTGATTCAATGAGAAATGCCTTTTATTGTCAAAAATTGATCAAACTTGTTAATATACTGCTTTGTAGGAGGGATTTCTTGAAGAACCCCAAAAACCAAAAACAAACTATAACAGATATGTATGGTTCATACATCAATGTGTTATGGTCGATAAACAAGAGGATGTTATCCTTGAACTCAAACAACGAATATAATGAGCGTTAAAATTTGTCTTTCTTTAATAAATACACACACTCACACAGTCAAAAAGACAAACACTTGGAGAATACAAATGTTGAAGGCTTATATCTAGTGTAAGTATAAAGATTAATGGAAGTAAAATAAATCCATTATAAAGATGTATACAAACTTGACAATTATAAAGATATTTTATGCAGAAACTAAGGGAGTCTAAGATCTATGCAAACTGAATAATCAAATTCTAAAGAATATATCATTTTTTGAACAAAATCAATTTCGAACAAAATCAAACTCTCACAGTGATCGAAGTGAGTTGATGTCCCAAAAACACCTTAAAGCCGGTGAATTTGGCTTGAATCTAAGTCAGCGATAAGTTTTATAATAAAAATTAGGTCTAACAGATGAGTGAGGGTGAGGGAGAAGGATCGATGGTGGTATAGTGAGAGGAGATAGGGGTGGTGATCGAACATGGCCGGAGATGGTAAGGCATGCCAAAGATGGCGAGCACAGAAAAGAGCGAGGCTTTAGAAAGTGCAATAAGTACAAACACATTTATTTCTTTTAATTCAACTAACAATCTCATTTAATTTAGTTTAATTTTGTTAGTTTCTTTAACTCATAAGGTTGTGGCATATATTAGTTTTATAAAAGTGACTTAATTAACATTACTTATGATTAATTAAGTCACAAAATTAGTACTGAGTGACTTAACATCCAACTTAAAAGTGACTTATATGATATAATTTCTTGTAGTGTACTCTCAACTAGAGTTATCTCACTTGACTTTGTAAAGTCAAAAGATACTATTGCGAATCCGTTAACTAAAGGATTGAATACAGAGTTAGTTGATAAGTCATCAAGAGGAATGGGATTAAAAGCCCATAAATAAATAAGTCGATACAATGGAAACTCCACCTACATGACTGGAGATCCCAAGATCCAAGTTCAAAAGGGACAACTAAGTTGTAAAGGCTACGTTGAATCATTGTGGGGATATTTTCTATGTCCATTCCTATGATAAAAACAATGATACCCGTAAGGAAAAAGATAGGCTAAGCTTTTAATGATTCTTATGCGTCAATAAAATTGAATATGGCCATAAAAAACGTAATAGTGAGAAATAAAATGTGTTAAGAAGACTCATTTGTGAGATATGTTATCGTTTACATAAATGAGAGAATAGTTCAACAACATCGCGTCTACTGTTTAGTTAGTAAACATATTTTCACAAATGAAGGTTCAAGGGGTAAAACCTACCTATCTTATGCAGGTTTCAACCGCGGAACTGTATCCCTTGTTTATCATGTCTTTGGTCACCATTTTTCATTCGTGTGGGGAATTGTTGAAAAAAATGGTTATTAAAGTCATTTTTGAGCTGTTTTGAGGGTAATTTTAAACGGGATTTCACATTTAGTTATGAAAGAAATTTATAGATTTGTGTTCTCCTCTGTGAGTACATTCAAATTGTATATTTGTTTGCTCAAAATGAATATGGAGTGAATCATAAATTGTCACATAAAGTGAGCTACTTAAGATGGAAAAATGGAATGAAAAGTATGAAGTCCTACATTGGAATTTTGTGGGAAAAATTATGAGTTTACTAAGGATTATTTTTCATTAACTCATAAGCTTCTAAAAAAAATAAGGCTCTCTTTCGCACACTAGGCGCAAGCTTGGCTTGTGTGTGCCCGCACCTGTGGACATGAATATCGCTTTGAAAATTGCCAGCTGCGTGTAGGGGTGTTTTCGGTTCGTTAACAAGGTACCCCAAACCCAAACCAAATATAAGTTCGGTTTCGGTTCGGTTCGGTGCTTCTAAATCTTCGAAACCCAAATCGAACCAAACTTTTCGGTTCGGTTTCGGCTCGGTTTTATTCGGTTTTCATATGTTTTTTTAAATCAATTTAACATAAAAATATAATACTAATAGTAGTAATAATGATTTATATTCAAATTAAAGTGATTATTTTTTAGAAACAAAGCAACATATAAATACCATTTTTTCTATTTAATTACAATTTTATTTATACATTTATAAGAATGAAACACATTAAATAAAATGATTAATTATTTTTATATCATGTATGTTGAAAAAAATTAACATTATGTGTTATTAAATAATAAAGGCACGCCCGCACCTGTGCCCTTAACGACAGTTCGGTTTTGAATACCCCAAACCCGAACCAAACTTTTCGTTTCGGTTTTTTTTTCGGTTCGGGATTTTAAATCGGTCCGCATCGGTTCGGTTTGTTGCGGTTTTCATTGATTTTAACACCCCAGCCGCGCGGGGTCATGTTTTGTACTTAGAAAAAGTTTTTCATTTCCTCACATTTGTAATAGCTCATTTATTTTTGTTAATGACACCCGTTTTTAATTTGGATTACTTTTATTGAGAGGTTTAAAAATTTAAACTTGAAGAAAATGTTTTGGATTAATTATTGTTATTAACACCCAAAATGGTTTTGTATTAATTCATGCAATTAAAACCTGTTAATGCATGCATTTATGGCATGGGCTCTTCCCCCATGTATAAGTAGGTGGTCCTTAGACCATCATTCCACACAACGAAATTACACACTACATTCGCAAATTCTTTCTTCTTCTCTAGTTTAGCTTTACTTCAGTTGGTGATAGAGTTCATACACAAATACATTCATTCCGTGAGTGACACCAAAGTGTTAAGGTAGAAAATCTTTACACGTTTCATCATGGGAGACAAACACCATTGCAAGCCTCAAAGTATCACGGGAGACCGCGTAATTGTTTTAAGGAGATTGTGTGAAACATAAGACTCGGTTTCAATTATATTTAATTTGTTAATTTCTAGATTTTGATTTGATTATCCACTGTTTTGCTAACAGTAGAGAGGAAGTACATCAAAAACGTAGTTCCTGGCCCACTTGGGTTTTATTTAATTTTTTAATCAAAAGTGCGATAATAACAAAAATAATGCAAAATATGTTCAGTTTTATACACTACGCAAGAAAGGTTATCAAAGCAGAACGTACAAGCACACCTTAAAACTTTGGTCCCGTTGATCTAACTATTAACAATTGGTAAAAATATCATATAATCATTCTCCTTGTCATCATATATCCCAACAAAAATTTTGACATCAATTATAAAAGTCTCACTTGCAATTAAAAAAAAACCAATAAATATAGACCTATCTATTAGACATGCCCATCGTTTTGAGTGCCAAAAATAGTTTACTGCAATCCATTTTGAAAACCAAAAGACCTAGAAATTGAATCCGTAGCTTCAACTTCTCAAAATAATGCCAATATTTAGTCAAAAACTCGAGATTTATGTGGAATTACAGATTTGTGATTCAAACAGAACACAAGAGTTCCAAATAAACAAGCCCCCAAATAATTTACGTACACAACCGTCAAGTCTCATTGCAAACAAATAAAATCAAGCTTTCAAAATTTCCCTCAAAATTTCTTGGGAAACACAGCATTCAGTAATGCCGTACCATGTTTTGCTAACCCAAAAGAAAGTAAATAATCAAGAACTCAAAATCCAGATATTTCTCCTTCCTCTAATTCCTCCAAATCCACTTCCTCTAGAAATACACCTTCCAAATCAAGAAAGTAATCGGGATTGGTTTCCGATATAAGATCCGAGTACGCATCCATCAACCCCTGCCCAAAGTTAAAGTCAAAATCCATGCTCTCCAAATTGCCTTGCTCTTTGGTCTTCGACCCGGAGTTTAAATTATCCCCCTCACCGTTATGAAAGCACATATCTTTTTTAACCACTTGTTCGTTATCTTGATCCGCTTATCTCCAAATTGCCAAACACGGCCTTATTTCCTTGTCGGACCCACCTAAGGTTTGACTATCAAATCAAGAACTTAGGGATCTGTAGAACTATCGTCATCTATTTCTTCCTCTTGGAATGTGACACCAGGGGCAGAGCCACGTGGGGTCCAGGTAGGAGTCATGGCCCCACCTGGACTTTTTAAGAATTTTCAGAAAGTACAGGGTCTATGTGTGGGAAGGAAAAGTTGAGGAGCCATTGTGTAATTAGCTGTTAAGTTTAGGGATAGGGGACGTAATATTTCCCAAGCAGGCAGTGTTAGGTGAGGCGGGGGGGGGGGGGGGGGGGGGGGGGGGTTTATGCAATTAGCTTTATAAGTTCGGGGTTCAAGTTTGTAAGATATATTAAATTTTTACTTTCTTTCTTTTCTCATTTAGGTAGCCGTTTTTCATTACCCTTTTTTTTTTCTCTGAAACACAGTTCTCATTTTTTTTTTTGATTATATATTAAAAGATATTTCAAAATATATAATTAATTTTAGTATATCATTTTTAACTTTTTCGAAATATTAAAACAGAATGGAGAAGTATTTTAGTAAAAAATTGGCCTGTAAACATAATTATTGAGTTTGATTTGGCTTAATTTTTTTTTGGCCCCCCCTGAAAATTATTCCTGGCTCCGCCACTGTGTGACACCGTTTGGCCGTGGTTCACTATTAGGTACGGAATCTTTAAAGTTGCATTTGGGAGGAACAAGTCTTTGACGGCTATAAAATTAATGGGGTGTGAAGGTAGAAAAATGTGTTTAACCGGATATTCTAAGAGCACCAAATTGGATAATTGTTCGCGTATTGGGGCATTTATGTCCAACCGGAGAAAAGGTGATCTTTGCCCCTATAATAAACACAAAATTTCATCTTTGTTCTCAACTAGAAGATTGTGAAAGGATAAAATGCAACCTCAAGTATATTAGACATAAAATCCAAACTCAAACCCGTCCCACTTATGAGTATGCCGAACCACCCACCTGATTTAATGATGCATAAGCACGAACTCGTTTTGCCCAATATTGACCTGTTCTGACCCTTCGTGCTTACATGATATTATAAGGGTAATCAAAGAGAGAAAAACATTATATCGGCAATTGTGTCTGTTGAAACGGATTAGATTTACGTGAGTCCGGATCATGCTGGGCTTTTATCATAGAGCCCGTACCAGCCCTGGGCTAGAGAAAAAATCGCCCTAAACCCGAGCCTTTAGGACGGAGGGCTGGACTATTATGCCATCCCTATGAGAGATGTGCAAGTAGTTGCCCGCTAAAAGGTAATTTTTGCACCGAAAAGAGGAACAAATGTGCATCTCTCAAACCCTTGTGGTTTTAATTGTGATCTTACACCATTTATTTCCGAGTAAAACATTTGATGAACAAAAACTTATTACATATATGAAACATTTTTTAAAAGAAGACGACGACAACAACAACAACAAAAAAAACCAACTATATAAGAATATATATATATATATATATATATGAAATCCGAAAATACACAAGGCTTATTAAGCATTTTCCGGTGTTTTTCAGTAACACTCATATTTGACGACAAAACATATTTCACATGGAATCAAACATGCGAGAAGCTAAGAGTTATTCTCAAAGATAAAAATGCACCAGAGAAAACCTTATAATATTTATGATTCCATGGGCCAGGCTTTAAATGATTCTCAATAACTGAGCAGAAATTTGTGCATTCGAGCACTCTGGAACAACAAAGCCAGTTGAATTTGTACAAATTAGAATTAAATCACCAAACTTTACTGGATTCACTTATTTTCCATGGAAAGAATTCACAATTGTTAGGCTTTTTTTACTTTTGCCCACCATTTTATATGTGAAACTAGAATTAAACAACCCCCCGCGCACGCTCGTTAATCGTTAGATTCGACATCTCAAAAGATTACATAAAAATGGGGGCAATGTCTAATTTTTTTTAACGTAATCAGTAATCCTTTGTTAAGCCCCCGTTTTTATGTAATTCTTTGAGATTCTCCGGCATGCAGGAGGCAAAGTAAAAAAAAATGAAAACAATTTTCTTTCTCATATTCAATAGTGTTTGGGTAATCTTCCATAGATTTGATTTTCATGGTAAGAGTTGGTATAACCTAATTATCTCATTTCTCGTGAAATTCAAACCATTTCCCTCCTGAAATTTTAATTTCCATGTATAACAATTCCCAAAGATTCAATTATTTTCTGAGTGAAACAATCCAACGCCTCTAAAATATTGCTAAGAGAAAGGGAAAGGTTGGTATTCACAGAAAGAAAATTCAGGATACAAAAATTTGATCACAAGAAAGATAAATTTACTCAACTACTTGAGATGTTTTACTAAGTAATTCGCTGCTTACCTTCTCTCCTCTAACTTTACTATCAAAAACAACAATATATTTAAATTAAGACACTAATATGATTATTTTAACTGGGTTTAATGGTTTTAAATTAATACTATAATGTAATTTTACTTTTGACCCAGTCTATGTGTTTCAAGTTACATGAGTTTGTCCATTCATCCGGACTTTATTTAATAAAACTTCTAAAGTTGTAAATTGCTTCGACAATAAGTATAATTGTTTTGGCAATATTATCACCTTATTTTTATATGTTTGTCAAAGAACAATTGTTTCACAAAATAGATAAATATATAATTTACGTGTAAACTAGGCATAGCTCATGTCAGACGACACGTTTAAATAAAAAAAAAATAGGTAATAGATATAATGAATTTTACAATATAAATAAAATATAAAGGAGAAAGATATTTCAAATTTCAAAAGAGAGAGATGAGGAGATTGGGGTGAGTAGTGTATTGAGTGTATATTTTTTAAGTATTAAAAAATGCCAAAAGTAGAATCCCATTATCAAAAGTAGAATCCGCAATTAAATCAGTGAAAGACAACTTTTTCCGGAAGCTTCAAAGTTTTCTTTTTCCAAAAAGGGTTTGAATTTTGTTTTTTGCTGTTGATAGAGATCGAAGGTGACATTTACCAAAAAAAATAAAATTAAAAGGGGGAAGCCCATTATTTAAAAGAGGAACTGTAATTGGAGTGATTTTTGAAAAAAATGTTCGCTATTGCTGTTGCGAGGCACTTGAGCTCAAACTAAATTAGTCCCCAACTAGAAAAATCACATGGGTCAACCCATCTTTTCTCTTTACTCAGTTGTCAAATACGGAGTATATAAGTTTATACTTAATCTTTAAGAACCGAGTAACAAACACATTATTCAACTGGAAAAGACTGAATAAAAGTGAGAGTGTTATCAAATATTTTTAAATGTGTAAATATCTCCACCTTAAATTTTAGTGGAGTAAAATACTCCTCAGAGCAAGGAATGGAAAATGCAAGTAAAATACACATCAGTACAAATTATGACAAACTAATTATTAAGTCAGAAATTAATTAGGATATGTTATTGTAATTAATTGAGCACTACACAGCCAGCAAAAAAAAATACTCATAAGTGCAAGGAACGAAAAATGCAACGAGTACACATGCTATTTGAAAGAGTAGTTAACTTTCTGAAAATATAAAATTCTTAGATGGCAGACGTAAAGTTAATGAATATTCATACTCAAAGGATACAAACAGAGGGAAGTGCAATCATAAGGTACCACGTACAACTTCTATTATTGACTTAAGTAGCTCTGCTAGATGACATAAATTTTTAAGGATAGTATTATTAATACCCCTCAAATTTATCACAAATATCTTTTTCTAAATTTAATTAAAAATATATTTTAACACTATTTTATTTTTCACAAACACTCCCTCTATTACTTAATGTTAGGTGAGTACTTAACAACACACTCTCTTCATGTAAACCGAGTTTATGTAAGTACAATTATCTCTTATTAGGCGAGTTTTATTTGAAAAACACTTCAGTAATTTATTGCCTGTTGTTAGGCGAGTTATTACAAACAAATTCTTTTCAAATAGGGCGAGTGTGTGCATTTACACTCACCTCTTATTAGCTCACCTCTCATTAGGCGAGTCTTAAGAGAGCGCCGATGACCCGCCAGGAGGCGCGTCAGTATACCCGCGTCTTTCTCTTACTGACGCTCCACGATTTGTTCAAGGCCCGTGGGGGGGACCCGGCCCATCTCTGGTGGCTGCCCTATCTTCGGGATTTCAGTATTATGTTTGATTACCGACTGGGGTGGTTTTATTCTTGCCGTCCTTTACGATGCTATGGACTAGGTTTCTCGCCATCAAGCCCTGAACCTCAAGGGCTTTTCTTTGCTGTGGGAGATATACACCTTTGTTCTCTTATCTTTGCTTCAGTCTTTGTATATTATCTGTTAATTGTTGCTGATATTCTTTATTTTTCCTCTTCAGAGTTGGTTCGTGGCGTATACCCGTCTAGGTCGCGCCCAGGTGGATCTCCTCGTTGAGAACGAGGATCAGTTTTCCCTTCTCCGCCAATTCATCGCGGGGAACTACAGGGCTCCCTATGTATACCGGACTCGGGAGACCGGAGCTGCTGCCGTCCATGACCTGCTGGAGGAGCAGGTAAATATCTTAGTATTCTTTCTTTTCAAGTGGACAAATAGTAAATGAAGTACAAATAACTGAAAATTAAATTTTGTTTTTGTTCAGATTGAGTGGGCCCCCTGGGGTGATTTGGGCCTCCACTTCGGATATGGCCGTGCTCTGACCGCCTCGAGGACCAGGCGGCTTATTAGGGATGAGTACGACCTCCACTTCTACTTGGGCGAAGAGAGTTATTCGCCAGCATACATCGGCCCAGTGGCCTAGGGTTTCTTTGTTTCCGCCGATTCTGATGAGGCGGACGGGTGAGATTGACCCTGGTGGTGGTGCAGGCGTTGGTCAACGGGCTCGGTTTTCAGACTTTCACCGAGGAGGGAGATTATGCTATTTTTGTCGCCCATTACTTGATGAGGGAGCCGAAGGGGACTAGGGGACGGGTCTTCTATGAGAGGTACCGGGCGTTGGGAGGTGATCCCAATTACATACGAGGACAGACTCATTTGTCTCGGACAGTTCCTGGTCAGCTGCCGCCTGTCCCCGATCAGAGGGACAACATTTTGGACTCTGACGATGACGACCCTGAGGGAGAGAGGGACGTCCCTGCTGGTGCTGAGGGGGGCGATGATAGGCCCGAGGGGGGTGATGATAGACCCGAGGGTGGTGAGGGAGGTGGGACAACGGCTGTTCCAGAGCAGCCCCCTCAGACAACGCCTAGAGAAGAGCAGCCTGCCGATGGTTTTGAGTTCCCCACCGGTCCGTCAGCATCTCTGGGGGTTATTTTTGAGGCTTTGAGGCTGCTGAGAGAGGTGCAGCAGATTTTTCAGAGCGGTCCTGGGAGCCTGCGGACTTTGGGGTCGACTACGAGCAGTTTGGGCGGACCCCTCCTGCTGCTGCGACCACTCCTTCTAGCGGGGTCCCGCCTTTGAGAGCGACGGCTATTGTGGATCCTCCGGGCGTCCGTACTTACGCTACACTGACTCCGCTTCCATCGACTGCTATGGGCCCTCTGGCCCGATCTCCAGGTCTTCGGGGGTTCTTCTTCCCTGCCTCCCCATGTTCCTGATTCGTGAGGAGGGTGGGTCCACTTCTGCTGCTGTACCGGCGGGTTCGTCTGTTCATCTGATAGACATGCTGCCACTTCCTCGGGATATCTCTTATGTCGGCGTCGATTTATGTCGATACACTGTTCCTGAGTATCCTTTTCCTGAGGATGCTTTTGACTTCTTGGGTGGTCGTTCTAGTGATGAGGTAACTACTTCAGCTTTCCTTGATGCTTTTATATCTATATTTATTTATTTCGACTCTGCTGATTCTCTTATCTTATGTCTTTCACAGGAGGTGAGTGTACGGGTGGCGGATTTGAGGGCTTGGCACGCCCAGCACCTCTACAACTGGAACCTCCTCTAGTACGTCGGTCGAGACCCTCCAGCATATATGCGTGACTATCAGAGGGCGATTGACGTTTCTTTATGGCCGGGCGACCCTCTGACTTCTTCTCATGCTCGGACGGAGTCTCGGAGGAGCAGTAGTCGGACTTCTAGGCGCTCTCGGTCCTCGGTGATCCATCCTACGGCTCCTGCCCAGTCGATGGGGCCTTCCCAGGCGGTAGTCCCTCCTACTCAAGGCGTCCCAGTGGTTGACCTTACTCCCGAGGAGGGCTCAGGTGATAGTGGGAGCGTGTCAAAGCGCGCTCGAGTAGATTAGCTTTCTTTTCCTGCATTTAGTTAGTTCAGACAGATATGTACATGTTTTAGAAAGAATTTTAGTTTTGAAAACTGTTCTTTTTATTGGATTTATGAAAAATCTTTATTTGTGTCTGATGATGTACTTTTTCCTTATCTGTGATGAAAAGGTAATAATTACATGAATCGATAATTTAGGAGTCATACCTTTGTGATGTGGCAGTTCTTAGGGTTCCTACAAAAGAATATAGTGAGCACAAAATGCATCCAGAAGTGATTCTTTTGGCAAGATTGACTCTTATGTGTAAGAAAAGCAAAAATAGGGTGACACCAAAGGGGATTGTCACACGATAATCCCTCCTGGACATGGATTTGTCGCGCGACAAACAGGCACAAGAACCCTCTTTTTTGCTATAAATACACCCGTCTTCCTTCCTTCATCCCCACACCTTTTCCAAAATGTCTTCTTATCGCACTGATATGCCAAGAAATTGGTATAATTTATTATGCTAATTTATAAATTAAAGAGCATATATTATTACTAATTTATATTTTTAGTGTTCTTTCAGGTGCTATGAAAATTGAAGAATATTGGAGTTTGAATGAGTTAATTTAGGAACAAATTGGAGAATATTTATGAAAAGAGAAAGAAGGAAAATCAGAACAGCAGTTGGTAAATTGGGCATATCTTTTCGCTCAGAACTCGGATTTTTTTTTCTTTATATGGATGGAAAGAAGATTCGAAGACCTACAATTTCCGTGTTTTGAGTTTTCTTAAATTCTGAGTTTTTCTTGGCCGAAAATAACACTGAAGCTGTCGCAGGAGGTGGTACGCGGGAATTAATATATTTAGTAGCCCAATTCTAATGCTAATGCTTTATGGGCCACCCATATATTTATCAATTAGAATAAGTGGCAGCCCATTAACAGGAGCCCAAAGCAATGGAATTAAAGTCTTAAACCCAAGCCCATGAGGAGTCTTAATTCTCAAGAAAATCAACACATATTAAAGAAGAAAAATTGGTAGCCAATGATAGCAGCAGCCGAGTAGCAACAGCCGAGTAGCAGCAGCAGTGCCTGCCGTGGCCCTCTCTTTTTCTCTCCTCTCTTTTCTTTGTTTTTCTTTTCTTTTATTTTTGCTTTGAAGACTAGAAGATTGAAGATTTAATTTTATATTTTAATGTCAAGTAAGTTTTCTTTCAATCTTATTTATTATTTAATTTTTATCATGCTAGCGTAAATTTGTGCTAGGGTTAGGATGAATATATTTAATTGATTCCCTTGCACGTATTCATGCCAATTGACTCTATCAATTTAATGCTTTAATTTTAAATACAATTCTTCCTATTGGATGCCTATTTTAATTGATAAAAAATAAAGTTAGATTCTCATTATTTTTTGTTGGATTCACCTTATGATTTGTTAAGAGCGGATATAGGGTGTGTTTTGACGGATATAGTGAGTGTTTTGATTTTATACATTAGTTTGGCTGTGGAAGAATTACAATTGGATTTTACAAATTATTTGGACTTCATTGATTTTATTTTCCGCATCTAATAGAGTCGAGAGACCAAATTAGTGCGAGATAAGAGTAGAGTTTATGCGCATGAATACTAAGGAATATGATATTAAATATATGACTCCAAAACCCTAGTCAATTAATTCATTAATTTTATTATCTTGCTCCGTATTATTTAATTTAATTTACATGCTCTACTTTATTTTATTTTATTTGTTTTATTTAATTAGTTGATTCTCATCAATTACTATTGGCTAGATTAGGAATTAATAAAAAATTAACAAGAGAAAATTTAAAACATACTGTTTGAGTCTCTGTGGGATCGACCTCGCTTATACGCTATATTATAAATTGATTCGTGCGCTTGCGAGTATTAAAATTTATTCACAATAAGTTTTTGGAAACTCTGATTTTTCTTATGTTAATGCTCGACAAACATGCTCGAGTTGCTGCCCTCTGATATGTTGCTCCGGCATTCTTCAGCCCGAATGGCATAACGGTGTAGCAGTATGTTCCCCACGGTGTGATAAATGTTGTTTTCTCTTGGTGATCCGGGTGCATCTTGATCTGGTTATACCCGGTGAAATCGTCCACGAATGATTTCAAGGCATGGTTAGCGGTATTATCTACTATTAGATCAATGTTGGGTAATGGGAAATCGTCTTTCAGGCAAGCTTTATTGAGATCTTGGTAATCTACGCACATGCGAACTTTCCCATTTGCCTTTGGAACGGGCACAATGTTGGCTAACCATGAAGGGTACTCGATCACCCGCAAGAACCCCACACTCAATTGTTTCATCACTTCTTCTTTTACTTTCAGGGACCATTCTGGCGTAAGTTTTCTCAACTTCTGCTTGACGGGCCTAAATTCTGGCTTGGTGTGTATCTCGTGCATGACTATCTGGCTGTTCAAACCTGGCATATCTGCATAGGACCAGGCAAAGATATCCACGTACTCATTCAGAGTTTGTGTGAATTCTTCTCTTTCTGTCTCACTTAGACTTGCCCCAATACGAACCTCTTTTCTTTCCTCTCTTGTCCCGAGGTTAATCACAAGAGTGTCTCATTCCTTGCTCTGTATACGCTGCTCCTCCCGTTCAGGGTGTTCGTTTAGTCTTTCCAACTCCATATAAGCAATTACAGAATTAAAATTAACAGGATAAAGCAAAATATAGTCTTCTTTATTGATAATAGCGCTTACAGGTACAAGTTTAAACAGTAAATCTAGGAGTGACTCCTCCCTAGCCTTACCCTCACTCTTATCTCTCACCCTTACAATTTCATTCTTTCCCCCTTTTTCTTGGTAATCTGGATTAGTGTGTATCAAGTGTACAGGGTCGTCTCTTGGCTCATTATCCCCTAGAGCGATGATGTCGAAGAGATCTCCGATCATTTTTTCCTCTTCATCTTCCTTGTCTTCATTTTCTTCCCTCGGCCCGATCGTCAACTTGGTAGAGAAACCGTGCATAACATTTTCCTTGATATAAAGGTCCTCCTCATAGAAGATTTCCCATTCTGGAAGGTTCTCTCCGTCGCTGTTTCTCCAAGGCTCCTGAAAGCCGCAAAAGGGGAAGTCCTCTCTTTCTTTGACGAAAAACCCATTCAGAGAGCTAAAACTCGGATACTGATGCCCTCGACCCCCTTTCTCTTGGTTGTCTTCTTCGGTGTGTTGGTACCCTAACCCTTCTTTTTCGTGCCTTGTCACTAGTTCTAAGGCCTGAAGTAACCCTGGCTGCCCCATTCCTAGACTGGCTCCAGGTAAATATTTCATCATTCTCAGCATATTTGTAATCTTGGTGCTGAGATCGGGGATATTGTCAGGGGGTAGATACTCGATTCTCTAGGTGGTGAGATCTTGTACTTGAGGCTCGTAAGAAAAGCCTCTCAGCTGTATGCTCTGACTCCCGATGCCCAATACAGGTAACTCCAGATCCGCCAAGGTCCTTTCAAGATCTCCTTGGATGGTGATTATATTCCCTTCGAACGGTATCTTGATTTTCTGGTGTAAGGAGGAGGGGAGTGCTCCTATGTCGTGTAGCCATGCTCTTCCCAACAGGAGGTTAAAACTGAAGGGAATGTCTATGATTTAAAAGTCGGCTGGAAAGTTTTCGGGACCGACCATGAGAGTTAGCTTTAGGGAACCCAGAACGGCCCTTCTGGTGTTGTCATAGGCTCTAATGGTCACAGCTGACGGGGAAAGTTCTGAGTCTAAGATACCCAGACATCTGGCGGTCTTCAAAGGGCAGACATTTATGGTTGACCCGTTGTCGATGAGGACCTGCGGCAGGATTTTCCCTCGGGTCCGGACAGTAATATGGAGGGCCAGACTGTGTTTCTTCCCTAATGGAGATAATTCTTCATTTGAGAATGACAGGCATTCTTTGGACTGTAAGGGACCCGATCATGTTTGGTAGTTGTTCTGGTGTGGAATCTGGTGATATGACGGCCTCGTCTAGGAGTTTGATGAAGGCGGTCCTGTGAGGTTTGAAGGCAACCAAGAGGCCCCAAATGGTGAAGTGTGCCTGAGTTTTCTTCAACTGTTCCAGTACTCGATCTTCTCATATTTTCTTAGGAGGTGGTGATTTCTCGGCATCTATTGGTGGTGGCTGGTATACCCTTCCTGAACAGGTAATTTGTTGTATCCAAAGGGATGCTGGGTCTAATCCCTCTGAGATTTTTGATGACTATGGCTCTGCCGACCAACTGAAAGTCTCGGGGGAGGTTTCTGTCATACAGATTGTCTCCTTGGGGGGGCCTCGGGCCTTCCACGGCTGTTTCTTCTTGTCCTGGGTCCATCCTATCCTAGATTTTCCGGGATTGATTGTAAGTGGTTGTGAGATCTCTTGATTGGCCTTTCCTAACCCTTGCCCGGGTAGGAAGTTCATTTTAGCCATCCATTGGTCAATTATCGGATTGAGGCCTGGGGCCACTTGAGCCTTTGCTGGCAGTACAACAGGCGCCTTGTAGGCTGGGTCATCTCGAATGAGTCCTACGGGATCAAAGCCTTCTTCATCAGTGATTAAGGCGCTAATCCCTGCAGGTGGAGCATGGTTGGGAAGGGGGTTGTTGGTAACATTGGGCCCGCCGGGTGCGGGGATGGTTTCGGCTTCAATGAGGTCCTGGATACGATGACGAAGAGCCAAGCAGCGTTCCGTGTCATGGCCCGCTGCTTGATGGTATGCACAGTTCTCGTTCATTCTCTAGGTGCTGGGAATAGGGTTTGGTGGGGGGCGCGGGTTGAGTGGAATGATTAGTCCGGCCTTTCGTAGTAGTTCCAGGCATTTGACCAGGGTAGTGGGAAGGGTGCAGAAGTTTCTTCTTTTCTTGGCCTCGGTGCTCGAAGAATCTCCTTGTGCAGGCCAACTCATCGGAGGGGCTTGTTGTGACTGTTGGAAGGGATTTTGTTGATAGGGGTATGAGCTTAGTTGATTCCCGGCTGGAGTAGCTGTCTTTCTCCCGGTGTATGAGGCTTTCTTGATATCAGTCTCTGCCTTCTTGGCCAATTCTTCCTCTACTTGCGACCCATACTTAACAGGGCTCTGAAGTGTGGGAACACATGCTTTCCCATGTAACTCAATACAGCTGGGGTGAAATTCTTCTGTATGATCTCCAACTGCTCTTCTTCATCGGGTCGTTTGGACATTTGGGAGGTCATCTCTCTCCAGCGTGTGACGAAATCGCTGAAGCTTTCTTTCTCGCCTTGCTTGGCCATTTCCAGGTGTTTACGGGTAATTTCCAAATCCTCGTTGGACCCGTATTTGGTCATGAACTCCTTGACGATATCCCCCCCAAGTTTTTGTGTGGTGTCTCTCCAAATCGAAAAACCATCTCAGGGCGACACCCGTGAGAGTCATGTGAAAGGCTTGAGCCAACTCCGGCTCTCCGCAATCGGACACTTGCATAGATCTGATGTAGGATTGGAGGTGAGTTTTCGGGGGCATGGTTCCTGTGAATTTGGTGATGGAAGGGAGTTTGAATCCCTGAGGTAGTCTTGCTTCTGGGTAAAGGGAGAAGGCATTCATATCTGTGATCTCGTCTGCCCCTTTTATCAGAGAAATCCCTCTTTGTAGAACCTTCATCTGCTCTTTCAGTTTCTTTATTTCTTCACTTTCTCTCGACACCTCATCAGTTGTTCCCGAGCTATAACTGATTCTGCATACACTGCCCGAAGTCGGTTGATGTCTGGGTACTCATTAGGAGGGGCTACTGGGGCCGGTGGTGGAATAGGTCTTGCGGGGACTTGTGCCCATGGCTGGTATTGGGGATCAAGGCCTTGCTGAGGTTGTGGCCAGATGATGGGTGGCTCTTGTTGTTGGTAAGTGGGGCCTGAATCTAGGGCCCATTGATTTTGGTTGTTGGGATCGATCTGAACGGGACCGGGTGGGATAGGACCCATTTGTGGTGGATTGGTTCCTTGAACTGGGGGAAGTACTTGCTATGACTGCCCTTGATCTCGATTCGGTGGTAGTCGTTCAAACCCCGGTGGTGCGGCCCGTCCGGCTGACAACTCTTCTACCCGGACTCGGGTATTCTGTTGCTCGTTTGTGAGGCTTGCTAGATTCATGCTGACGGTCATCAATAAACAGTGCATCTCGGCTAAAGTTGGCTGAACTGTAGACGCCTCGGCTAGGCTCTGATCTATCTCTTGATTCTCGCGTCCATCGGCCATTTCGGGTGTGCTTGGTCTTACTAGTCTTCCGATATGATCTCGACCGGCCCAACCTTCCAGACTGACGTTTGTTTTACGACTGTAGACGAAACCACGTGACGAAGATGAAGGAAGATTGTGGTGCGACTTGATTTTTGCCAAAAAAAACACTAAAAATTGCCGAGAAAAGACTCGGGTTTTAACAAGTGTTTTAGTCGAGTCGATCTTATATGCAGCGCAGGTGTATGAACGGTTTAAGGCTTCAGGCTCCCTCCTTTTTGGCAAGACCTTGTGATATACCCCAGGGGCGGGTACGTGCAAGAGCCTTTTGATATACTTCCCGGGTACGTGAGTGTTCTCGTCACTCGATATACCTCGGGGGCGTACTTGGCCAAGGAGAGTGGAAATAAATGCTTTCGATTTATGTTGGCCCAAGCAAGCCAACTCCCTACTCACTTATAATACTTCCGAGGGTTTGGGGTAAATTCACACTCGTAGAACCAATGCATGATTTATGAAAGTGCGTATAAAGTTCGAAAGGTTGATTTCACAAATATTATTATCTTTATTACGTATTTTTTGAAAAACCCCCATTTTTGGAAAAAGGTTTCTTCTCAATCAATTAACATAAGTAGGGAAAGCAATAAAAGCAAGTATTCAACAGATAAACAAAAGTCCACATATAAGAGTCTAGTTTTCTACAGTCCCCAGCGGAGTCACCACTGTGAGAATCCGCAAATGCGACCCCCGGGTCTCGTCCCCGTTGTTTGGGCGTCTGAAACGTCTGAACGGATTCCGTCGTTCCTTTTGCTGGAGTATCTTGGCTGATCGTTCACATCAGGTGTTCCTATGTTCTATTTCTATATGCAAGAGGATTCATTCAGAGTCGCCAGTACGTTTTACGAGAAAACGAACAAAAGAGGTCGTGTAAGAGGAAAGGTTACAGCTTAAGCCTTTCTTTACACGTTTGTCTACGAAACCAGGATTCTATAGGGTTCGAAAACTATATTACGGTTTGGGAAGGTTTTAAGCACCCATTCCGCCCTTTCGGTCTCTAGTGGTCTTATATGTTTATTCTATGTTGAAAAACTTGGATGCATTTACTGACAGTCTACTACTTTCTAAGTGAAAATCCTAATTTTGGGAAAACGGGGAAAGGGATGAAAATCTCTGTGTTCCGAGATCCAATGTTTAGTTTTAGGAAAGATAAATATAAGTGACAAGAGTTTGTTTTACTTTAGAGAGAGTTTTACCGTGTTATTTCTCAGATAACGACGATTTTTCTCGGGTTTGGATTTATTTGGAAAAAGTTTTGGATCTTGTATCAGAACTAATTCAATATGGAATTGGAACTCTTGAGGGGAGTTCTACTAGACATATCACAATCTATGAAACAGATAGGATATACCGGGTTTTAATTCCTAAGTAAGTTTTACCAGTCCGGGTTTTGAAAATAGAATTTTATCCGGATAATAATATACTTACTCTTCTGGTTTTGGAAATAGTTTTATCAGGGTCTCTTTGTTTTGAAAACGATAGACTATTTGTAACTTGGCAATAAGTTTATTCAAATAAAACGTGGACAAAACAACAGAAATAAAACAAGTACACAGATATTTAATGTCAAATACTAGAAGAGACTTTCTTTACATTCCCGACGAGAATAATAATAAGAGAGAAAATATAATACGGCGGAGAGATTTTCGGCGATAATAATCTTTTCCTTCTTCAGATATTTTCGAGAATTCGATTCCAGAGACGGGACACGTCGAGTGTCGGAAATAGATTCGATAATTCTTCAGAAATAAGAAGAGAATTGAGAATGCTTGATGAAGGACTAGAAGACCAAACATAAGCCAATAATTCTTCAATCCCCAGTTGCTGTCTTGAACCTTTGGGGGGTGTTGGCCTATTTATACTGCTCGGGAAAGATTGTCGCGCGACACTTCCCCAAAAGGGGCATATGTCGCGCAACAATGTGTCCAATGTCGCGCAACAAACGACTGAAGTGATGTTTCTGATAGACTGATTTGTCAGAGAGTGGATGGTCGGGGTCAGAGGGGTTTGTCGTGCGAGAAAGGAGTGATTGTCGCGCGACATACTGATATGTCGTGCGACAATCCCACTTAAAAACAGGTTTATTGGCCAACAAACCCTTTCGGGATAGTTTCGGGTACTCGGGTGGGTCCCAGACTCCAAAATCAATAGTTCTCGAAGGTCGTTAGGGTTCTTGCGGGGGTCACGGATCGGGGTGTTTACAATACTAGGTAGAGACCTAATATAGAATCCTAGGATGGAAAAGAATAGAAAGAAAGAAACTAAAAAGAAATAAATGAAACCGTTAAGCTTCCCCGGGAACGGCGCCAGAAATATGCTTGACTATGCTCAAAAAGTGCGAAGTATTACGCCCAAGTGCAAGCGGTCAATTTATAGTATACTTGAGAAAATCCAAGGTCGAGCCACAGGGAAACTAAGGAACATATTTCTTCTAGTTATCTCTCTCAGGGGAAAGAAGGAAAAGAAAAGAAAAGATAATTGAAATGGGAAAAAAAGGAAGGAAATAGAAACTAAATTAAAATTACCATCTAACTAAATTAAAACTAAATGCAAATCTAGTCATAGGGTGCAAAAATTAAAGGGAAACCACAAACGCAAGTTATCTACCTACAGGCTTCCTAAATGCACTAGGAGAACATGCCATTGAACTAAAATTAAATAAATAAAATAAAACAACGCATAAACTAAATTTGAACAACGCACAAACGTTAGGGGTTTCTGTAGCTAGGAGTACGAAACTAGTCCAATCGAGTAATACAAATCTAAGTTTGAACAAGATTTTTCACTAAAGTTCAGCTCCTAGACCTTTCAACCATCTAATTATATTCGCTACTACAAATATATAATATCCCATGCGTGACAAAGACTATATAGACTAACTTTGAGCAATAGAATTCGATAGTGAAACGTTGACTTTAAAAAAGTGTAATTTAGAACATAGTATTGCTAATGCGTGACAAAAGTAATCCAAGTTGATTAAAATTCTAAAATATCAGTAGCTTAACACTCTTATAAGATTTGAATAAGTTTGAATATGATTCAAATCAAATTCGTCTTAAAAAGAATGCCAAAAGTCAAAACTAGCACTTTTTCGGCACTTATGTAAATAAATACCAAAACAGTGCCAAATCATCTAATTCACTTAAGAAACTAACCCAAATAATTAAAGGATAAAGACTATCCTCAAATTAGCCACATTAGGGTTTTGGAGCGAAATTCGTGAATTGACGTTTTTTGGTTCTTAATCAAATGTAATTTTTGAGCTAACCTATGGAAACATGTTTTTAAGGCATGAAAAGATAATAAGATATTCATATATTCAGGAGGTGATTTATAACCAATGAAAAAAATCATATTCAAACTTAAATTGGATTACATTCAAGGGTTAATTACGCATCTTTTACTACGGACCCCTAACAAGCGATTTAGCTAGCCATAATCAAATTAAACAAGAAAATAAACTTATAAATCATGAAGAACATTAAACAAATACCTAGTAATATAGAAAATCATATTTGAAAACTTTTGGCTTTAGAATTTCTCAATTATGATTTAAAACGAAGATTTACGCTTAAAATGGTAAACAAACTCAAAAGGGACATAAACTGAAGAAATTCGACTAAAACCCTAAAAATTATGAAAAATCAGATTACTAATGATGAACAATGAATCACATACGAATAACATTGAAAAACGATAAACTATTTGAATATAAACCGAGAATCATGCATAAATCAATGTAAAACCGAAAAATCGACAAAATAGACCTACAAACCCTAGAACCAGCCCTATAGATGAGGGTTTAAGGTCGATTCGAGAATACATATAATTTAAATAAACTAATCTATGAATAGAAAAGAAAACGAACAATCAAAAGCAATTAAATCGAAAGAAAAATGAAAACTATAATTTACCCGGTACGTGTTTGAGACTTGAATTGAAAACTGAATTGAATGATGAATTAATGTTGAATATAATTATGTTATAGCCTTCAAATATAATAAATAAACTAACCTAACAATTATTTTGATGAAAGAAAAGAAATCACTTAAATTCGATCGTCAGATGCAGCGCAAAAGCTCACAAGAACGTTACGGTGCTCTCTGCTAATAAATTCTAAATTTTTATGTACCTTAAAATATGTGATATATGACCTTTTATATAGTACACAAGTGTCTCAAGTCGTGATTTTAGTAATCCTTGAAGAAACGGGCCGAAACATGGCTTAAAATTGAATTTTGGCCAAAAATTAGGCCCATTTTCTTTATGATGTCTTCTTCTTTAGCTCATAAATTTTTATTTCGAATTCTGATTGATGCCCCATTTTTGCCTACACATAGGTAATTCAATTATTTCTGGAGATTTCTTCAAATTCTCAATAGAGAAAAACTTTGATCAAATACAATTTCAGGCTTCTTACAACAGTTCTTGATTTTATTCAGAAACTTCAGGACTTTATTCAATTGAGCTTCTTTCCTCTCAGAATCACTCTTGGATACTTTCATTTACCTCATTCATGCTTGGGAACTTGATTTTCTCTTCTTGCTAGTGCTTTGGGGGTAGTTTGCGGAGTTTTCCTAACCTCGGGCCTCGGAATAGATTTTAACTTCTTCTTCGGGCCTTCTTTTTGAGCTTTTCCGCTTTCAACATTCTATCTTGCATACAACCTCAGTTGCTTAACCACTTTAGGCATGAAAAATGGCTTAGTAACACAGAAATACAATGCAATGTTTTCTTTTGATACTTAAACTGAATTTACATGCAGTTTTCAATTTTAGACGATATCTAGAAGCTACTTGAGCCTTGTTTAAGGGTTTAGAAATGTAATTTCTGGGCTTAATCAAACGCACCCGGGCAGCGGCCTGTGCAAGTGCAACATGCAGCTGGGCAGCGGCCTATGCAAATGTTGCACGCATCCTAAAATGCGTTACCGCAGCTGGGCAGCACAACCTCCAACTGAGATAAAAAAAACTGGGCAACGATGCAGCTGCATATGCAAGTGCAGCACGTAGTTGGGTAGCAGTTCAACTGCATGTGCAAGTGCAGCACGCAGTTGGGCAGCGCAGCCTCCAACTGCTTTACCGTATCTGGGTAGCGGTGCATCTGCCTGTGTAAGTGCAGTATGTAGCCGGGCAAGTGTAACTTCAGCCTTGTACCTGTGTTGATGCGGCTTTCTACAGCGTTAACATAGCCAAGTGTGTTGCCGCAACTGTGTGTGTGCTGCCGGGAGTACTGAGGCAAAGTACACTTGGAAGAAATAACTATTCTTGGTCCAACACTAGGTGGTATTATAGTTCGGTGGAGATGCAATAATTCACTAACACTTGGCGTGTTGGGATGAATGGTCTGCAGCCTCCACGCATAAAAAGGGGAAACGGATGAGTTTGTTTGGAAGGGGAAGGGAAGGACGAATCGGAGCGACGCAGGGCTGAATTTTAGTGGATCGTGGCAATACTGCAATTTCAAATTTAGTTGTAGGGGATGGGTGTACTATTGGGTCAAATGTTTCAATAAAAAGTTGCTATATATGGCATAATGTGACAATTGAATATGGATGCAATCTGAGACATATAATTGTATGTGATGGGGTGAAAATTAAGGTTGGTGCAGTTTTGGAACCTGGTGTTGTTTTGTCTTTCAAGGTATGTAGCTTTAACCTTGTCATTTGATTAAGAAAGTTAGGGTCTCAAAAGGGATCATCGCACCTACTTAGGTGATTGGGAGTCCGCCTAGCATGTAATTGGTTGGATGGATGGCTATGCTAGGTGAATTTGTTGTTTCGGTCGATTTTAGCTCCTCGTATAGGTATTGAAGCAAAGTGGATTTTGATTTTGAATTTTCGATTACGATATTGCCTAAATTCCTTGGAAAATTCATTACTTTCATGCATGTGATTGTAATTGTTTTCTATTTTGGATATTTCTAGATTTTCATATTAAATGCTTAATTATAAGATACGTGTGCATACTGTTTTGATGATTCAATAACCGATAGCATGTTATTTCAATCACACAAGAGTTTTTGTGTATATCCCACACACACTACACTGCACGATCTACATTGATGCATGATGAATAATCACTTGGATTAGGATCTTGCTTTTAATTTGAAACTTCAGAAGCTTCCATATACTGTTTATTTAGGGAAAGAGAGTCTAAGAAATCATTGTGATTAATACAGTGAGATTTTGATGATGTAGTTATGAGCGAATAATTAAAAGATAAGCATGTGAGAAAAAAATGGAGAGCGGATGGAAAAGGGCTACCATAGTAAAAGGAGAACCAAAAGTTACCAAAATAAAAATAGCTGGCCTCCACTAGAGGTGAAAGCCTCCATCGAAAAAGGGAAAAAAAAGATGCTTGCATAAAAGCATCACAAGTTTGAATGCAAAACTACATATTTTTTAGAGAAAAGAAAAAGATTGCTTCTGAGAGAGAAAAGAAATTAGTTGAAAAATAATGGCTTAGAGGCTTTCTAAATTCTCTTGTATATGGATGCGCGAGTGTTTCAAAACTCATAATTATTCGGTAGCACTTTGTATGATCAATTTTTATAACACAATGGGATATATACTTATACACTGTGTTGCTTGGCGTATATATGCTGAATTGTTATATGCATAGTACATATATCATATTAACGAAAATCATGTGTTTTGAAACTTAATTGATATATTCCGAATTTGATATATGTTACATAACAATGCATGTCGAGTAGTTATGCTAAAAAATATTTTTTTAGGCGATTTTGCTTTCGAAACTCCAAACCAAATCCATGAAAAAGTTAGGAATTGGTAATAGAAAAGGTTTCTTGAGGTCTTAGCTAGAAGGTTTTGAGATTAGTAGATATCTTTGTTAGCTAGTATCTCTTTGCTTGAACAGGGTTTGCAATTGGTGTTAATTGATATTGGTTACTTTGCATGATCTTGTTTTTTATGCTTTGCTGTTTTCCATACTTATTACTTTGTCTATTCTTATGACAAAAAGGGGGAGAATGCTCATGTGAGAGGGAGTAGTAAAGTAGAAATGTTTTGAGGTCTTAAGGGGGAGAGATATATAATTTTTGCTTATTTGATTATTGCATCTCTTTGCGCCTATGCTTCACTAGGTATTTGTTGAGAATTAGTGTTTTAGGATTAACATGTTAATTATCCAACTCGCTCTTTTGCCTTGTGAAGTGTTGCAGCTGATATTGAGACTTAGAGTTAGGCATGTCTTTGAGTCTTATTGTTGTGGACTAATTCAACTTAGAGTTTGTAATGAGATGTTATAGATATCGCGTCGAAAGCGTCTGTATTAGCTGTATGTGTTTTGTCATTAGAATAGCCAAATGGGGAGATTGTTAGGTTTATGTCTTTAGTTGGCTTGATTTTGATGCTAAAAGCATTTTTCCGTTGTAATTGTTTGAGTCAAATTGAAGATTTAATGATGCGACAATTAACGGAAGCTCGCCAAATTTACCGAATTCATCGCACATAATTCTAGACCAAAGTTAAGTTAGTAATATGGTTTGATTCAAAATATAGGTGGTGTTTGAGTTTAAAATTCAAAATTAAAAAGGTTTTGAGTCAAGCCTATTTTTTAGTATTTTTACCGAGTTTTCTCGTAATTCGAAAAAGGTCGATCGATACAAATTATTGAGGAAATTTATTTGTTTCATATCCAACATATTCCATAAAGTTATATATAAAATTTTAGTCGAATTAGTGTCCAAATAAATTTAATATGACAAAATAAAAAAAATAAAAATAAAAAAGGTTTAATTTAATTAATTTAAGGAAAAGTAAAAAGTTATAAGGTTGAAAAGTCAAACCTTCCTTTCCTTTTGAATGTTGCGCAGCTTAAATGACAAGTGGGCCAAGCCCATTTAAATGACAAGTGAGACTGTAAATAGAGTGGGCGCGGCACTTTTCATAATCGGACCGGTACACTTTTTATTTTAGACCGGTCCGGCGCAAAAGTGATCCTTGGAATTGAATTCTTAATTTCGAACTGGTCCAACTTATTGAAGCCCGTATCAGTTTGGCGTGTAATTTTTTGGGCATAATGTTTTATTGCAATTTTTTTTTAATTTTTTTAATCTATTTCAAAAAGGACTTTGACTTTATATTTTTCCTATAAATATAGCCATTGGTTTGTGTCAAAAATATATGATTCTAGAGAGTTTTTTGAGAGACAAAATATCCAACGCTAGAATCAATTTTTGAGAGTTTTGAAACACCACTTAAGTTTCGTGTACATGCCATAAGTATCCTATTGTTGTTTAACTTTAAGAACTAGAGTTCCAAACATCACGGTCTTGCGGGAGTATCTTTGGTTGCAATTGGATACGGGGTGAGCGAAGTGGCTAACGCACGATAAGGGAGATCGCAAACGGGGGTGAAGGATTGTGATCAAGTGCGTGAAAGGAGGCAACGGAAAAGTCGGAATAGCAAGAAGAGCTATGCCAAGCTAGTTGCGGTTGGATTCTACATTCAAGGGATTGACGGGATTATTGCGTAAATTGTGGGGAAGCAATTTTTGTAAGTCAATCGAGTCTATAATTTCGTTTTGATCACAGTGAAGCACTGTCAGTTAGTCCCGAGGATTAGTCCGATGCAAGTAAGGATACCTCGTAAATTCCTGGTATTATGTGATTGCTTGATATAATTGTTAGACAATACAACACAGGTTTCGACAGTAAAATTGATTAGACCTAGGGTTTTAATTCTGCTTATCAAATCTCAAATTATTTTTGATAAAATCCCTAAAATCAACCTAGGCAATACCATCCCCGAATTTGTTAGTTTCATCACAGCAACCCATCAAGCAAGATAGTGATGAGGAGTTGGAATATGCTGACAATAACAGTGGGACTGTAGAAATTCCATGTAAATTATAATACTTTGGATACCTTGATTTTCAACTTTATATGAAACTAAATTTTCATAGGATGCAAAATCACGGTCCAAATAAGATTTATGTTCGATATCTAGAAGTTACACCTTGCTTGATGGGCTTACTCAGAATCACACTTAATGATTATGTTCTATAGATTATTAAATGGCAAACCTTTTGAGTTAAGCGGTGATTCCCACTTATTGGCCATCTGCACTCGAGGTCTTAAGTCTATGGAGCTTGACCTCCAGAGGTCCTTCGCCAAGCTGGGGTCGAAGACGCCTAACCACTTCGTCAGAGTGGTTGGCAGAAGCATGGAAGATTGTCACCTACCCTAGAGCAAGCACATAACTTCCCTCAACTTCATTAGGACCCAAGACACGTTTCCAAATTTTGGAAAAGCTTAAATGATTCCTTTAGGACCTTCCTTAACTTTAGTGCTGCATTCCATCCACAGACAGACAGCCAATACCAGAGAGAGTAATTCAGATTTTGGAAGATATGCCTCTAACATGCACATTAGATTTTGGCGCGGGAACTAGGATGAGCATTTTCCATTAATAGAGTTCTCTTACAACAATAGCTACTAGGCTAGCACTGGAATGGCCCCATACAAATCATTATATAATAGAAGGTGTTGATCACCTATTTACTCGGCAGTAGTAGGCGAAAGGAAACTGCTAGGATCTGAACTCACACAAGAAACTACTTAAAAAAAAGACAATACGAGACCACCTTCAAGTAGCTCAAAGCTGTAAGAAAAGCTATCCCGATACCCAACAAAATGACCTAAAGTTTAAAGTGACAGGAGACAGTTTTCTTGCGAGTTTCACCTACAATTGAGTGTTTCGGTTTGGAATAAAGTAAGGGAAAACTCAATCCAAGATATATTTGACCATATGACACTTTAGAAAGAATTGGAATGGTCGCCTATTGACTTGATTTACCCCTAGAATTATCCAAGATCCGCAATGTATTTAATGTCTCGGTGATACGGAACTATGTGCTCCCCTTCACATATCCTAAAATATGAACCTTCAGATAAAAGAAGATCTCACCTATGTTGAACACCCCGTGCAAATAATGGATCGAAAAGAACAATTTTTAAGAAGCAAGACGATCCCACTAGTCAAGATATTATGGAGAAATTATTCAATAGAAGAAGTGACTTGGGAATGTGAATACAAGATTCATGAAAATACCCCACATATTTAACACTTGAGATGCGTCGTGCTTGTAAGTTTGGTGTACATAAATATGTATATTACTGAATAAATGGGTAGTTGCTAAGTATCCCATATTTCAAGGACGAAATTTTCTTGGGGGGAGAATGTAATAACATAAAAGGGGAGAAAATATCTAGATTTTTTACACATGCTAAGGGGTTATTGTGATGCCTCTTGGGTTCTTACCCCACAATAAAAAGATCCATCATGGGGTATTGTATATTTTTGGGTTACTCCATAGTCTCTTGGAAGACCAAGAAGCAACACACAATCTCATACTCCTTAGCTGAAGCGGAATATTTTTGATCAATGGAAGCCATCACTTGTGAACTCACATGGTTTCGTTATTTGTTACAAGATTTTCATGTGCCTCATACTTTGCCTAATGTCCATTATGATAATCAAGTGGCATTACATATTGCAGCGAGTCCTTCGTTTCATGAGAAAACTAAGCATATAGAATTGGCTGTCATTTGGTTTGAGCAAATCTATAGTCGGGATTGATCCTGACAGCTTACACTCCTCCCAAGCACCAATTAGCTGATATGCTCACAAAAGCTTTGAGGAAAATGACAATTCATTTTCATTTCTTCACAAGTTGGGAATTCACAACATTCATGCTCCAACTTGAGGGGGAGAATTGACATATTATGATTCTACTATGATTCTGCTTGCCAATTTTGAGCTAAAACATTTGTACGTGTTATTTGTTTCCTTTTTTTTGTGTGTATCTTGACCGTAGGAATTAGATCATGATTTGGATACCATTTGTATAGCTTGATTCTGGGATGCCAATTGTTTCCTTGTAAAGCCTAGCCATGGATTATAATAGGCATGTACATCATTACTAGAAAATATACTAGAAGACTTTCTTCTTCATACCTCTTTCATTTCTCTCATTAACTATTTGAATTAGTCAACCTACGGAATGGTGAAAAATGGGTGGCAAAGTATGCATTAAAATGAAAATGGGTACAGGTGGGTACCAAGGTCTAATTATGGGAAAACTTTAGGTATCCAAGTACAAATCGCCCTTAATATTTTTATCACTCTAAAATTTATCGCAAATATGAGAAAATGTATCCAAGACGATGCACAAAAAGTATCACATAATATCATTATATTAGACTCCTAAAATACTATTTTGAGGTTGCTTTCAGATGGGTGGGATTGGTAGGAAGACATGAGTGGGCTGACATCATATCATTGAGTATACTGTCCTTATTGTTCTTGAAGTAAATGATTCCTTTACCAAGAATTTTTTACATTTCTTTCACCACTTGGGGTTTGATTTGGTGCTTTCTAATTCCTAATATTTGTGTGAATAAGCCAGTAATTTCCTCTACTGCCTTCCATTCCATAATCATTGTGAATGGACAAAATATGTTTTTGATATTACAAAAATTACAAACAACGTACGCGTACGGTTCTTATAAGTGGCCAATGTCCTGATTCAAGCCTCATTGTAAACTGTTTTATTTTCCCAAAAAAAAATAAATGTAATAATAATAATAAGAGAAAGGAACATTACAGTTCCAATGGCCACAAATTACTATTATTTACACTCTTAAACAAGTTGCAGTTGATAAATAAGTTTCACCCCGCACATCAAACAGTTGCTAAAGTCAACTACCTTGCCTGGGGATCCATTCCGCTATCCAGATTCATAGATATTAGTCCGACCGATTCTTTTGAGTCCGTGCGTTTAGCTGTCTCTATTGCCAAACATTCTTTTAATTCCATAACCACATAATTCATCGTCGGCCTTTTAGTTGATGTGCGTGAAACACAAGCCATTGCTAATTCCACAGCTTTCCACACGGAATTTACATCAAATTCTTCCCTTAACCTTGGATCAACTATATGTTTAATATCCCCCTTTTGAACCGTTGCACTAACCCATTGAATTATGTGAGTGTTATCTTGAGTTTTTGCTACTGCTGGACGGCCTGCAACTATCTCCAGAAGAACTATCCCAAAACCATACACATCACTTTTCTCTGTCAATCTATTCGATGTGTAATACCTTCAACCAGAAACATGTTACTTCTATTAGATACAGCCAGTTGTATAAGTATGTGCTCAACTTGAAGAAAATGATTTCGATCAGTATAATAATTAGTTGTACTTACTCTGGGTCAAGGTAACCAGGCGTGCCAACAACTATTGTGGACACGTGAGTGTCACCTTCGACTGGAAACACCCTGGAAATCCCAAAATCAGAAAGTTTGGCCTGGAAATTTTCACTCAATAAGATATTGGTGGGCTTCACATCTCTGTGAACAATTGGAGGCTTACAACCATGGTGCAAGTAATCCAATCCTACAATGTAACATCCCATTTAGTACTAAGACAATTTGGAAAAAGAAATTGTTAGGCAAAAAGAAGCAAAACATTTGCCTATCGCCTGCTTACTAACCTTGTGCAGCATCTATTGCTATTCGGATTCTCAATTCCCATCCCATAACATATAAATTTTTATCTGCATCAACAAAATTTCACATTACATCTGCATTTTTTTTTTCCTTTTCCCAAAGGTAACTGAAACCATGGGGTTAATGAACAGTACCACATGTAACTCAAAAACAAGGGAAGGAAAATTATAGTTCTGGGCAAGATTAAATTTGATGTATCAGAAATGCATAATGAAATTCCAACCCAGTACACTTGATTGGGGGAGGAAGCTGGGAGAGACTGAAGGGGGTATGTAGCTCGAACCTGAGAGAAGATTATCTAAATTTCCTTTAGCCATATACTCGTAGATGATTCCCATGTTGGTGCCCTCATTGCAGTACCCAACAAAAGAAGTTAAGTTTTTATGATGAATATTCATAAGAAGGCTTGCCTGTGATAATGTCATTTAATCAGTTGAGTTTTAATTTATGGTGAATACGTGCCTGTCATTTAGTTAAAATACTCTGCAAAAACCTTTCCTTAACAGAAAGTTGAGCGACTTTAATTTACCTCCGACTGAAGTTCTTTGTACCCTTGAATGGATGAAGGAGAGAGCATCTTCACAGCAACTTGAGTTGCACCATCATATCCATGGTATACTGTTCCAAATCCTCCTTTGCCAATAACTCTCTGAAAGTTGTTGGTCATACTCAAGACTTCTGAGTAAGTAAATTGTCTATTCTTTGTCTCCAAGGTGTTATTGTTTTCATTGAACTCGGCTTCCGCCCTCCTGATAACTGAGATTAATTGTATAAAGTGAATGAGTATATTTGCAGAACATTGTCTCTTGACCAAGAACTTTCCAACTGATCATTAAGATTTACTAAATTGTTGTTATACCTCGTTGTTTTCTTTTCTTAACCATCCACAGGAAAATCAATATTGCTGTCAGGAACAACGACACAGCTGCTACTGATGCTACTATTGGAACAACAGGCGTTTTCTTTTTGCATGGAACAGAATGACAAGGATTTGTATTGTTGTCCAGACCATCAATACTGTTTATGATTATTAACAACTGTGAAACATGGGAACTAGCAGATATTTACATTGAAACACCGAACTAAATTTGCTATCAGTATCTTTTATTATTTCATTCAAATACAACAGTGAGCTGAAAAAAACTAAATTCATCTGATAAATACGGGGCAATAAACCAAACCTCAATGATAGCCATCCGTTCTTTGATTTTTTTTGGAGTTCTGCAGGAACTGACCCCATGAAGTTGTTTCCATTCAACTTCCTACAGAAGGAAGACAAGATATGGTTCAAGAAATTCATGCTTATGCCAAAAAAGTAGTAACAGGATATAGTTCCGGGCCCGAGTGACTTACAGGACTCTCAAGGAAGCCAGTTGAGATAGAAAATCAGGCACTTGTCCAGTTAAATTATTGTTCGATAAATCCCTAAAATTATCACAAGAAAAGGCTTGTTGTCATAATTGGCTGTGCTGAAAACTTGGAGTCAATTTGATTGGCATAATCACTCACTCATTTTATGTATTGATTGGTTCATTTGAAAATGGCATACTTACAAGGATTGTATGATTTTGAGATCATATATGTGAACAGCTATCACACCGGTCAATCCACTTGAGGACAAGTTCCTGCGTACAAGGTAAATATTTTAGGAAGAGGACATGGTAAAATGGACTAAATGAAAAGATAATCATATGCTATTGAAATTCATAAACGTACAAAGATATGATCCTAGGGGCACTGAATCCATCGTAGGTGCAATTAAGACCATCCCATACATAATCTTTAGGGGCACATGGATCCCCTTGCCAGTTTCTTGTCACACTATACGTCGCCTTGATGTTTGTAATAGCATCAACTATATATAATTACAAGTATTTAGATTAAACAAGAGTTAGGGTGTGAACTTCAAGCACCATATTAAAATAAATACTGTAGGACGTACGATCATTTTCATCTGTTTCTGGTTCTGTGAATTGTATTACTTGATAAAGCTCAAGGGCGTTGATGATGGGTGGAAGAGTTGAATTATCTGTTCTATTTATTGATATTGTCAGTCGACACACAGAATTACCATTGCAACTTGCAGGTGATTCGTTGTATAAGGTAAATGCTGACAGATATCTTGGAGAAACAAATACATACAACAGCTCCCCATTTAGATAGATGTTAAAAGATCTGGATTGGTTGGGTTGTAATGCTTCAACTTCGGCAAAGTGCATGTAGATATAAAACAGATCAGTTGTATTTTCGAGCGTCCAGTAGAACTGCAAGTTGTCACTAGCGTTTTGCGGCACAATGGCCTTCTTCATAACGTTTGATGGTACCTGGAAGATTCTGTCGTTGATTTCCGAAAAAGTGCTTAATATTTTAATATTAGATACCCTGGGGGGCCACCATATGCGATCGTAACTATCATTTTTGTACCTGAGCGATGTTAGAATGGAAGACTTTAAATTCATTAATCATACATGTTTTGAATATTCTTTACTGTCTTCTTGCTACATAGACATTGACATATAAAAAATTTGGCATACCTCACGTATTCATCAGTTGTTGAACTGAGATCCAACCGGCTAATGTAGTCAAGTGATCCAGATTTAGTTACATAGATGGTGTCGCTCAAAGACCTTAGCTCTAGTGATGATACAAAAGGTGTACCATAACCCGTATTTATGAAACAGATGTTAATATAATCCGAGGTAGGTATGTGTATGATCTCAAACACCATATTATCCGATGGTCTAAGAAATGTAATTGTATGCCAGTACTCAACTCCGAGATGCATATCAAACTGTGGCAGTTGATTTTTTCTATCATAATTTCCATAGAAAAACCTCGCCCTTATCAGATATTTGTTACCTTTGCCTTTAGCAGGTCTCAAGTTGTAGCAGTTTCTGGTTCCTTCAGGAAAGCTTCTGAGAGTCAAAAGCTGCTGCACAAGAATTTCATCAACTTTGAATTCTGGTGATACCGTCCTACTCATGCCAGTGTCGATGAAGCCTTTGTCTGAGATGTACTGTATCCCCGTTATCGCATCCGTATAATTGGAGTCTTCAGGTATTCCACAGTCTATGCTTATGAATCCTGAGAGAATACAGATGCGTAATTAGCTATATATTCATTTTTAAGTGGTAGGGAAATTGTTTTGAATGTTGTGGGTTGCAATATGAAGATTCATACCTGATTGATCGTCCTGAGCATAAACGACAACTGCTGCAACAGCGAGAAAACCAAGAAAGAATAATCTGGAGGAGAAATCTCCAAACATCTTCACACTATTTGAAAGGTTCTTCAAGCAAAATGTACAGTATATCTCTAAGTAGTATCCTTATAAACTCGGGTGGTGACAGTGTTGCCACACTATTACTTGGGGAAAAAATATATTCAATTGACTCAGTCTGGTGTTCTGGATTATCTATGATAAGCCACTTGTTGTCGATCTCCGTATGGTAGCTTTGCATTCAAATTTTTAATGGACACGCAATGCAAATAAGACACGTGTCAGCATATGGAACTTCGTTATATGCACGATATGTTGAATTCGTTAGAATATATTGTGCTAACTAATTATGGGTTGTATATTAGATAGAATATTTCCTTATTATTATTGTTTCCTATTTTTCATCACGTACATAACCCTACATAGGGTTCTCCTTTATCAAAATAGCAATTTCAATTCACCGGAAACTTCTATTACTTTGATATTGCTGATATGTACGTTAGTTTCGTTTTAAAACTGCTAAACTGTAGTGCCTCACAAGTTGTCTTTTTTTTTGTTGTGCTACAAGCTTTAACTTGCTCCACAATTACCATACAATTTTCCATGTTGGATTACTAAGAATACCCCACAAACCACATCGACCTCGTTTCCTTACAAAGACTGATCGATCTATGTTAGTTTTTTATGTTAGTTTTTTGTGTTCACGTAGAATTACTCACTCATATGATATCTTTTAGAGACCAGCAATCCCTGTACTCAAGCCAGTAATAGGACTTGTTCCTCAAAAATCTGGTGCATCTATTCCCATTGCCAAAATCGTGTATTATTGAAAGAAAAATGGGTGTTGACATGTCCGTGAACTAAATATATAGAGTAGAACAGGTCCAAGTCTAACCTATTTATCTATCATCAATTAAATGTCCATAAATACTTCATCGTATATACCAGATGAGCGATTATCATCGAATAAATAACCTGTGAACGTACTCCTTTGAGATGTACAATGGTTGTTAACCACAGTAAAGCATATCCTAGTTACATTGTATTTTGTCTTTCTCCACCCGTATCTTCAGCCACAACTTGCATAATGGGCAGCCCCTGGTTGTGCGGCATTTCAGGACTGCAAAATGCTTTTAACCAATAATCTGAAAGTAAAAAAATTAACAGAGGATACCACTATTAGCACTTCAAGTTAATCCTCTAGCACTCCAATATGGTCTCAATGACACTTTACTTTTATTTTTAAGGACATTTTATTTACATTTATGATTAATTTTGGTGTGCTAGAGGACTTATTTGGAGCGGCAACAGCCAAACCCCTGATTCATTGTTAATTAGTTGCGTGCTCTTCTCAGATTGTTGTTTACTGTAGTTTAATGTTCCATGGTTGAATTGGTTTGTTTTCAAGTCTTTAGTCAATCTTACAGATGTTTTTTTATTCAACAAATTGCATTCTGCATTTTTCATCACTACATGAAAATCAAACACATTGATAGTGAACACCCTGACGAATTAGTCGAGCTATAAACTATTGTTATTGACAAATTATTTCTTTCACCAATTTACTTAATTATACATATATATCCACTGTGTTAGTTGGAAATTGATGTGGTCAACCTTTTTTAGATGATGACACAGCTAGAGTGGAATATGTCTTGCACGGCAATTTTGTTTAAGTTATTTGTCCTATTTTTATTTTTCTTCGGCAATTAATTACCACTGAAGTTCCTAGGGTGTATTCTTTACCTCATAATCAATATTTTAAAAGATTTTAGACGGACCTAGGGCGGTCATAGAGCATATAGTGCGCAGAGCAGGTGGGTGGTTAAGCGCTAGGCGGTCTTCTTCTTCTTCTTCTTCTTCTTCTTCTTCTTCTTTTTTAATATTTTTAAATATAAATTAAATGTATATAATATTTGTATGACGCAAATAAGTGAAACATAGTCTTTAGGTTCACTATCTTAAACAAAATTGAATACAGTTTCACATACATATGAAATTATTAATTTATTTCAAGACACAAGAATAATAATAATGATATATAAACAAAATTAATTAAAAGAAAATGCAACAATAAAAGAAAAACAAGAAGAAAGTAAGGTAGAATAGTTAGTTTGTAATTAGCCAAAGTGAGCTCTTCTTCTACGTCTTCTAGCGATTGCGATTGTAGTTGCTGACTAAGGTAAGGTTTCAATCGAAGAAACGGAAGATGGGTTTGCTTATGATGGTTTGATAGATTGTATCCATTTTTTAAAATGGTATTTTTTTAACAGAAAGAAAAATAGGCAGCTTAGTTCATCCGCCCAGCCTCCACCAAGCCCGTCTAGACCTGCCAAACCCAATTAGGTATCTGCTTAAATCCGCTTAATTTATTTCGGCACCTAAACATCTGCCTAAAAATTAATAGAGGCACTTGAGTACCATGTAACATGTCTTTTAGAACACTACTCATAATAGATATACATTTTCAGGGATGGGAAGGAGGAGGAGAGAAAGGAACAGGAGGGTAACTTGGTATTAAAATTAAAATATTAAAAAGGCAACTATTTTAGGGATATACTATAAGTTGCTAACATTTTCTAGTGTTGCAGCATGCCTACGGAATTAATGAAGTTTAATATTAAATCAATGTATATAAAAATACATATAGAAAGTTAATACAGTGATGTAAAACTTACCCAATTTATTTTTTTTAATTGTATTCAACTACTTTTCGACAAGTGTCGAAACATAATTTCATTACTCATAATTAGGGAATCCTTTTAATTTGATTATACTTACCATAGTTATACGAGAGTTTGGTTCAATGCAATATACATATATATCTATATATATATATAATATCAGTCCCCTTCCTATGCGCATTACTATTCACGCACTGTCCGTACGCATTGGGCCATTTGGCACGCTTCCCGATGGAATTTTTTGATGAAATTTAGTGGAGATGTTCTTCATCGTGTGTAGAACATCTCCACCAAATTTCATCAAAAAATTCAACGGGGAAGTGGGTTAACTACATGATTGAAAAATATTGGTCCAGAAATAGATATATAAAATCCAATATTTTTCAATCATGTAGTTTACTCACTTCCCGGTTGAATTTTTTGATGAAATTTGGTGGAGATGTTCTACACACGATGAAGAACATCCCCACCAAATTTCATCAAAACATTCCATCGGTAAGCGTGCCAAATGGCCCAATGCGTACGGACAGTGCGTGAATAGTAATGCGCATAGGAAGGGGACTGAATATAATATTCTTCTATTATTGAAATTTTTATGTTTTTTTGTGACAAAAAATTCTACTCAATTTATTTGATCAATTTGAATTCTTTTAGAATGAAATAAATAAATTTGTATTGTGTGTATATATATGTCTAGTTCGAGCATTAAAAACATGAACGCTTTTTAGTTTTGTTTTTAATTTTCTACAGTTTGTAATCAAATACTTTAATTTTTATTTTAATGTTGAATTATTATTTTATTTTAATGTATTCTTTATTTAATATGCTTAGCTAAATTCTCTCTCAAAGGAGAGGAATGAAACCGCTATGGATGTAATGGGCTTAATTTAATTTTAGTTAATTTTTAATTATTCGTCCTGAATTAAAATATATTTTGAAGTTACCGTTATTATAATTTGTGTTTTCTTTTTAGTACTGTAATTTTTTTTTAAAAAAATAAAGGAATGATTTTTTGTGATCACCATAATTAGGGATATAGGTGATACCTATTTTTATTTACGTTAATTTTAAAGAAAGAATGATGGTGATTTTGAATTTGTTTATATAGTAGGGATAAGTATTAAAAATTATAATTAGATACTTTTTATTTATATCCATGGTGGTGGATTTTCTTTCTTTGGGATTTCTTATTATTGATTATTTGCTTGTTTGATTTAATTTAATTAGTCTAGTTTCTTAATTCAGATAATTTTTACATTAAATTTTAAAAAAGGTTTTAATCTAGATTCCTAAACTATTATATTTCAACAAACTTTCCTAATTTTAAGGTATTAACTTGAATTTTGATCGATTTCTACTTATTCGTTATACTAATTTAATTATTTTACATAAAAAAATATAATTTTATTGCATTTAAGTGCGGAATAAAATAACGACAAATTAGTTCATAAAATTCTCCTTAAATCATTGACGCCGTTACCGATTTCAAGTTCATAATATTCAACAAAGTTTAAAATAATCCTAACTATTTTTTAGACCCTCTCCCTCCCTCCCTATTTCTTATTAAAAGAATTAGTCATATTTTCGTTTTTTTTATTATTTAAAAAAAATTCTTCTGAAAAAAAGTAAATTTAAATAAAAAAAGAAAGAGAAAAAAATCTTATTATTTTCGTTTTTTCTAATTAAAAAAAAAAGCAGAAAGTTCAAAGAAAAAACTGATTGGTTCGTGCACCGTTTCTTAAAGCAACTGGATCCACACGCTAATTTTGATTGCTCAGTTTTACTATTGAAAAAAAGAGCAAAATCGAAGCTGAGCTGGGCTTTTGACTCTTTTTTTTTAAAGAGAAAGTTAGTTTAATTTATTTTATTAAATTAGACTATTTTTAAGAGTTTATTAAATTAGACTGTTTCAAAAAAGTTAGGTTATTTTAGCTTGACTTCTGTTTTACTTAAAAAAAAAAAAAACACGAGGAAGCACAATACCAAAAACTAAGCTCGGCTTTTCACTGTTTTTAAGAAACATTTAAGTTTCTTTTAGTTTATTAAATTTGACTTTAGCTTGGCTTTAGTTTGACAGAAAAAAATAAAAAATAAAATATTGTTTTTTAATTTTATTTTTTTTGTCTTTAGGTTAGATAATTTAATTATTTTAGGTTCCCTCTTGTCTTTACATTCACTAATTTAAAATTAATTAGACAATGTAAGATAATTGTTGGCCACTCCTGTGAGTACTTTTTTAATTTAGCAATACTTAGGTAAGTTCTGTCAAAATGGCAACATGCTATCAAAGGTAGCTTGGTTTTAAGTGGACCGCTTGAAACGCTTCCAATATTTCTTGGGAACTTAACCGGTTGTTATATTGGAATCCTTAACTGGTAAGCTTTAAATTTTCTTAATAAGAATAAGAAAAGCCTAAATCATTAATTAAATACTCCCCCTAGCACTAATTTGAAGATAATAAATCCGTTGTTTAATTATATTGCCTTTAGGATTTGATTGCAACTAAGATTTTGCGTAATTTATGCAACTTAGAAATGGTTGAATAATTAGAAGACAACTAATCTGTCCACCTGAAAATCTCACAATGGCAGCCAATTTTTATACATTAAATGACTATTTCACTCATGTCACAACTAAGCCTCCTATATGCATCACCCTTCCAACCACTACTGCACCTCAATTTGAAATTACGCCTACCACCATTAACATGCTACCTAAGTTCCATGGGCTTGATAGTGAACAACCATACATTCACTTAGGAAAATTTCTTACAATTTGCAGCACCTTCAAGAACCAAACTCTATATGATAATGGTGTCAAACTTAGATTATTTTCTTTATCCTTAGAAGATAAGGAAGCTTTGTGGTTGAACTCTTGTCCTCCTAATTCAATCACAACATGGGAACAACTGGCTAGGAAGTTTGTGTTTAAATTTTACCCTATGCAAAAAACTAAATCAATGAGAGATGCTATTAGTACATTTAGGAGTAAAGTAAATAAGGAATTCCATGAGACATGAGAGTGTTTTCATGTTTATTACTTAAATATCCACACTATGACTTTGATAAAGCGAGTCTTGTCCATTTCTTTTATAAGGGTATTTCTCTAATGAATCCTACAATGATTGAATTCATGCACAAAGGCAAATTCAAAGACCAAACTCCTAATCAAGCCTATGCATTTTTAGAGGAATTAGCTAAGAATGCACAAAACTAGAAAAATAGTAGTGAATACGTGTCCCATAACGAATATATTGTAATTAACAAACTAGGAATATATGAAGTCAAAACAAATCCAGACTTAAAATCTATAATGGAGAATCTAGGTACTGGTGTTCATAACTTAAGTAAGAAATTTGATGCATTTACTATCTCAACTAGGAATAACCCGAGTCCGGTTTTAAATGTTAGTAACTCATGTAGGTTGTTTTTAAGTTTTGATCATACTACTCAAGCTTGTCATGTTTATTGCTATGATTCTGATGCACAAGTGTGCATTTAATACTTTTGGCAAACCTACTGTAAATACTTTTGGCAATAGATACCACCCTGAAATGCGATTTCACCTTAATTTTTCCTGGAGTCAAAATGTTTCTTTGCAACAGTGAAATGTAGGTGGTTTACCAGGTTTACAAGGTTCCCAAAATAGGTTAGTTACCTAACAAGCTGGACTAATGGTCCCACAACAACAATTCTTCCAACATCAGGCCAATGCGGGAGATAGTTTTTGATCTTATGCGAAATTACAATACTCTAGTCCCATATACTAATAATTCACCAAATGTTAAAGACACTTTAAAAATGTTGTCAATGACCATAGATCAATCCACTCAACAAGCGAATCAGATGATGCAAAAGTTAGAAAATAATATTGATATTTTAGCTAAAGCCAACTTCAATTCCAACAATCTGTTCAAAGTCAATTGAGCCAACTCATCTTTGCCTTAGCTGAAAGATAAAAAGGTTCCCTACCAAGCCATCCTGAGCCAAATCCAAAGAGTAGAACAACCTTTAATGTAGGAGCTAATGTGTCTAATTTATAACATCAATTTGAACAAGCTAATGTTGTTAATGCCTTCCTATCTAATGATACGACTAAACAACAAAGACAAGCCAAACGACCTTGAGATCCATGATGATAAGTCAAAAGAAACTAAGAAGAAAGAAGATGATAATCAGAAGTTGGGAAAGGAGACCACTCAGGTGCTGCAGTTTCTTTTGTTAGCTGGTGGCACTTTTTATGCAGGTTAATACCAAAGAAGGATACGGAAAGTAGAGCAACTCCTATACCCATCTCCCTTTCTTGTCATCTAACTTATTTTTTAACCCCGCGAGGATTACTTTGTTCAATGCTTCAGCCAATCTGTTGCCTTGAGTGTAGGCCACGCCAGAGAAATGTTGTTTAATCCCATAAATGTAAAAAATATATTTGATTGTCATGTTTTTGAACTGCCTCCTGTTGTCAGACACAAACACTCTAGGGATTCCAAATATGATAATTATGTTATTCCAAAGGAAGGTTTTGACATTAGATTCTTGGATATTCGCTAGGAGAATTGCCTCTACCCATTTGGTGAAGTAATCGGTGCCGACAAAAAAAAAATTGTTGCCTGGTCCTCGAAGAAACGGTCCCATTATATCAAGCACCCACATCGTAAAAGGCTAAGGACTGATTATACAGTGGAGGTCCGTTACAGGTTTATGAATGATGGTAGCGTGTTTCTGACATTTGTCGCACTTCTTGACATACTCTACCACATCCTTTTGCATGTACGACCACCAATAACCCCGAGTTCTGGCTTTGTGAGCCAATGATCGGCCACCTGTGTGGCTTCCACAACTCCCCTCATGCAACGAGGATGTTCTGTACCAGTCTTGGGTACACATCGAAGATAAGGCCCAGAGAATGACTTTTATAAAAAATTTGCTCTAGAGATAACCAATATCGGCTTGCTTGGGCTTTGACCTTATACGCTTCGCTGCTATCGCTAGGTAATGACCCATCCTTTAAGTAGTTAGTGATCCACTCCATCAAGCTGACCCTTAAATTTTTTTCTATGTTGCAAACGATTAGTTGTTCCCCATTCCCTATGCTCAGACTCGGGATATATTCGAGTTCAACATTCTTTCTTAACTTTGAGTTCACTGCAGATGCCAAAGTTGCCAAGGCTTCTGCATGTGAGTTGCTAGTCCTTCGGAACTTTTCAATGTATGCCGATCTGAAATGTCTCATGAGTTTCTGGGCTAGTTTCATGTATGCTGCCATTCTATCGCTTTTGGCTGAATATTCCCCGGTCAGTTGGCTGGTTACTAACTGGGAGTCATAGCAAATTGTTAGATCCTGGATCCCGAGCTTTTTGGCGCTTTTCATGCCAATGATCAGTGCCTCATATTCGGCTTCGTTGTTGGAGGCCTTGAACCCCAGTCGAACTGCCTGCTCGATAATTCCCCCTTCAGGGGCTTTAAACACTATGCCCACCCCGAAACCTCTTGCTGTTGATGATCCGTCAATGCACAATAGCCAAGAGGTTGGCTTTTTGGCTAACAGCAATTCGGCAACTTGCTCGTTCTACCCATAATCAACCATTTCTAAGCTGCCATCTGTCTGCCCCCCAGCTAGAACTGGTAATAGGTTATCTGTGCCAGTTTCACTGATTCCTGTGAACTCGGCAAGAACTTGATCCTTTATGGCTGTTCATGGGACGTATTCGATGTGGAATTTGCCTAGTTCAAAGTACCACTTTTCCATTCTTCCTAAAAGATCGAATTTTCTGAGAGTTACCTTGATTGGGCTACTGGTCAATACTTTGATGGGACGGGCATCGAAATAATGTCTCGGCTTCTTGGACGCTGTGATTAGTGCTAATACAAGTTTTTTTAAAGGCAGATAATTCAATTCTGACCCAATCAAACATTTACTAGTAAAATACACAGGTTTCTGATGGTTTTCATGCTCTTTGATTAGGGCCGAATTTACTGCCCGATCAGAGGAAGCCAAGTACACGTACAATTGCTCATGGGGCTCTGGGATAGACATTAAGGGCTGGCTACTTAGGTATTATTTTAGCTCAGTTAGAGCTTTATCACAATCTGGATTCCAGTTGAATTCTTTTGTTCTTTTCAATGATTTAAACAATGGCATACATTTATCAGAACATTTCAAAATAAACCTATTTAAGGCAGTAACCATACCAGTGAGTTTTTGTAGTTCTTTTAGGTTGGTCGGCCGCTGAACATCCATTATTGCCTGAACCTTTTCTGGATTTGCCTCTATCCCTCTATGATTTACCATGAAACCCATAAAATTTATGAGTTGACCCCAAAAGTACATTTTGCTACATTAAGTTTCATCCAATAGCGTCGTAGAATATCGAATGTTTTTTCCAAATCTCGAATGTTTTCGTCAACTAACTTGCTTTTTACTAACATATCATCGATGTAAATCTCCATGGATTTCTTGATCTCATCCCTGAACATTTTAGTCACCAACCATTGATAGGTGGCCCCAGCCTTTTTTAACCCGAACGGCATAACCTTATAGCAATAAAGTCCCATTGTAGTGATGAAAGCCGTACATTCCTGGTCTGGTCCAAATAAGGGGATTTGATGATAGCCCGAATATGCATCTAGAAAACTCAACCTTTGATGTCCGGCTGTAGAGTCCACCAATTGATCAATTCTTGGTAACAGAAAACTGTCTTTTGGGCAAGCTTTATTCAAAAATGTGAAGTCGACGCATACTCTCCACTTCCCGTTCTTCTTTTCCACAACCACCAGATTGGAAATCCATTCGGGGAATTTCGCTTCTCTGATTGCCCCAACCTTGAGCAATTTTTGAACCTCTTATTCGATGGCTGCAGCTTTCTCAGGTGATGCTCGTCGCAATTTTTGCTTGATTGGATTGAAATTTTGATTAATGTATAGTTTATGGTATATGACTTCAGCTGGGATTCTTGGTATATCGTAAGGCTGCCATGCAAAAATGTCTATACTCTTTCTAAGAAACTTAGTCAAGACGTCTCTCTCGTCAGGGCTCAAACTGCTGCCGATCAGAAAAATTTTGTCTTCTTCTTTCACGCCAATAACTGGAGGGACTTGGATGAGGTCCTCGAAGACCTTTTCTTCTAGTTGCCCTCTGGCCCCACCGTCTATGGGACGACCACCTTGTGATTTCTATTTGTTCAATTTGATGCCTTTTCCATTTTTTTAGGACTCAGGCACCTCTTCCTTTTGGTCGATCATCATCTTCTCAGACTTCTTTTCCGAACTTGCATTTCCCTTAGAATTCGATTCCCTTTTTCAGTTAGCGATCCTCTACCGCCAAATTGAAGCAAAACCTCGCATCCTCTTGCTTTCCCCTTACCACACAAATGCACTTGGGCAGCAAAAACTTCAGTTTTTGATGGAATGAGGAAGCGACGGCCCTCATATCTGCTAACCAATTCCTGCCGAGGATCGCGTTGTATGGAGAATCAATATTCATGATAAAGAAGTCCATCACTAAAACCGTTTCCCCTATTCTAACCGGTACACTAATGACACAAATTGGCCAAATAGCATCTCCACTGAAACTGCATATTGGGGCATCTACGGACTTGATATTCTTAGCAGAAATGAAAGGCAATAACTTGTTGTACGCCTTCAGGTACATTACCTCCGAAGAACTCTCTGGATCTATCAAAACCCTTTTAACATCGAAGTTACATATATTGACCATGATCACCAAAGCATATTATGAGGTAGGCTAACCCCTTCCAAATCCTGTTCGAAAAATGACAATTGGTAGAGTGGGTTATTGTCTCTGTCTCTCTTGGGAGGTGCTTAGATTGTCAATACTTCTCTGATTGGGTGAGCTTCGGACCAGAGTAGTGCACGGGTTAACCTAGCTCGAAGGAAATTCTTAGTCGCCTCAGATCGATTAACTATGCCATGAATAACTTTAATCACACCCCCGACTTGCTTATTTGTTTGGATGGTTGCCACTTGTTCTTCGGTGGCTTTACCCTTCCTTTCATCGTTCCCGTCGGGTGCCACATATTTGGCTAAATGCCCCCGCTCCACTAACTTCTCTAAAAACTGCTTCAACGTTTTGCAATTCTCGATTTTATGACCCCAAGCTTTGTGATAAGAGCACCTGAGTGCAGCATTTTTGGTACTCGAATCGCCAGCCATTGGTTTAAGCCATTTAAAAAACTGTTAGCCCTATATCTCAAACATTGTCTTGTGTATCAGTTTATTAAAGATTGTGTTGATGCACTTGAATGCATTAGAATTCTTTCCACCATCATTCCCTTCCTTTTTTTTTCTCTTTCCTTGGGGGTCATCTTTACGTTCTTCGTTGGCATTCCTGTCTTTTTTCGAACCTTGCCTGTTCGAGGCATGATCGTCATCCTCTCTCGAAAATTTGTTAACTTGTGACGGCAAATCATTAAAGTCTTTTGGAGGTTTTCTTGTCAAATCATTGTAGATGCCATTATTATCCCAGGGTAGCCCAAACTTGAAAGTACTCACAGCAAATTTTAGATCACAGTCCTCTATCTCCCCGAAGAGCGGCCAATATCTTTGGGACTACTCCCTCAAACTTTAGCATTGCCTTTTCTTTAAATGACCTAAAGCCTCTGGTCCTTTAATCATTCTGCTATTGGTGATAAATCTCAATGTGAATTGCTCGGCCAACTGTCTAAAACTGTCAATCTGAGCTAGAGGCAACTTATCAAACCATTGTAACGCTGAATCGCCTAAACTCGCTGGGAACATCCTGTATATGAGGGCCTCTTCATTTCTCCAGTAGGCCATTACTTGTTTGTAATGTCTAATGTGATCCGCTAGGTCGGATTTCCCATCATAGAGATTGAATTTTGACTGGCCGAATTTCTTTAGTGGTGGGGCATCCTGGATAGGCTGTGTAACACCCCCATCTTAATTAGTAGGATTTAGTGGTGGGGCATCCTGGATAGGATGTGTAACACCCCCATCTTAATTAGTAGGATAAGGCCTGTAATTAAAACCTGGAGTGTTACTGACCCACCTTAGACGAGTTAAAGTAATTCTAAAATAAATAATGAAATAATAAATTCAAGAAAATCACATAGCATGGAATAAATGATACTCATACTGTGGGTGACAATACATAAGTGTAATATACATCTATACGCATACATATAATCCGAGTGACATACAAACCATGTCAACATGTAGTATAAAGTGAACAACAACAACAAGGGCTAGCCGTGGCTTGCCATATACACACATGTATAACAAAAATGAGTCGGTATCAGATGTCCTCTACTTCGTTCCCAACCCAGTCGCTTCCTCAGTCTTCTCTGTTTCCTGGATACCTAAATTTGTTTACATAAAATAGGGTGAGCTCACAGCTCAGTAGGGGGAAGAAATAATATGAAATATTACGTTCAATACTTAATTAGCAATTTAACCATAAATCGGTAAAACAATGCATGTACGTGCATATGCAGGTTACCTCCCTTGTGTCAACCATCATACCACGTCATAAAAAAAATACCGAAGTTGAACCGAATAATAATAATAAGAATGGGCCTGACCGCCCCCAAGAGATAACGAAGCTGGGACGAACCATGATCATAAGAATAAGAATGGGCCTGACCGCCCCAGAGAATAAATCGAACATAATCACAATATAACATTATCCGGCCCATAAAAGATCATCATCATATCATAATAGAATTGGACCACATGTCTATCCATATCATATCACAGAATCACAAGTGCTTTACCGAGGTTAAGATTTTTGGGCCACTCACCGCTGGCTCTAGACAGCCGACCTCATTGCTGTCCCCCAGGGGTTTAGGGATTTTCAACCCAAGGGCACCGAGCCCTACTTATTTTCACATCGGCAAGCACTAGTCAATACATATTCCCTTCATCATCGAAGGGTCACAATAAAAATCATAATCGGATCCGTCACGAGACCATATCACGTCCCAGAATGATACAACAGATATAAGAAACTTTCGGCACCATAAATACAAGATATATGCCCACAAGATAGGCCATAGGAATAGTCCGAACTTGCCGAAAGATCTCCAAGAATCCGGTTGACACAATAATGATGTACAATATGCATAACATGCTAATAAATGAACATTTGAAACAATTTATGCCATTGATAAACGCTTAATATTGTCATTCATACGCTCATTTTCGGAGTTGTTTGACGCGTTTATTTCTCTAAAACTACTCGGTTTGCCAACTTATTTCGCGATTAGTCTCGTAGCACTTTTGTATTTAACAATGCTTGGAAAGGCACATTTTTGTGTTTATTTTGGTATCTTTAGATTTCAAGAAATATTGTATTTAATATAATGGTGGAATTTTCCATGGGACAAAATGAATCAAAGAAAATGGAAATCTCCATGTCCATGTGATTAAAGAGCATCCAAGAAAGTAGAAGTCTCCATGTGATTAAAGAAACAAAGTGGAAATCTCCATGTGATGGTGTCTTTAAATTTCAAGAAATATTGTATTTAATACAATTGTGGAATTTTCCATGGAATAAAAAGAATCAAAGAAAGTGGAAGTCTCCATGTCCATGTGATTAAAGAGCATCCAAGATGGTAGATTTATCCACCCAAAATAAAATAAGCATTGTTTATTTTTTAGCATCCAACACAACTCTCTTATTTATAGTCTTCATTGTTGCTTTGGAGAGGAGTCTTATTATTATTTATCATTTCTCAATTTATAAAGAGCTTGTAATAGTACTTTCTAGAGACAAAAATGGAGTTCACTTTTATAATTCTTGTCTTTACATTTATTATGGAGTAAATTTCTTTGCTAAGGCTAAAAGATGAAATTTGCAATGCATTAATTATGTAAGTTCAATTCTCATTCCATTGTTAGTATTGTTAAATACTTTTTGAATCCTTCATCTTCTCCATTTTTTCAACCATTCATAAGCTAGTAAGATAATTTTCATATGATGATTTGACTTTGTATGCATTGTATACATAGATCTCAAGCATTAATGAGGAGATGATACACTTGTGTATTTCTTACTAGCCTATGTCCATTATTTGAATGAGATACTTTTCATTGCCAAGCATGATTAGTCTTTGAATATTCATGGAAACATCATAAATTTGAGATTTTAATCTTTTAATACTTTAATGATATGATTGAGTGCTTTCTACACTTTATGTGATTTTAAGACTCATCATCTTCTTAGTTAAAGTGTTGCCAAAGAGGATCTTTTAAATTTATGTCATAAACAACTTCATTAATCATTTTAAGGATTCAATTTGTATTTATCAAATAAGTCTATATAGGACGGCTTGACCTCCACTTAGACCTCCTAATCTTAGACAAATGAAATGTTATGATTTATCGAGCTAAACTCCTTGTAGTTGGCCATTTTCATAATCAAGTCATTTGCCTAGGGGAAGCTAACAATGAGTTCTTAAATGCCTAGTTTAAATTTATGCCTTTTCTTTTTGTGTATTTTAAGTTTGAATCTTAGTTGATATTATATGGGAATGGGTTGCACTTGCTTCACACCCTTTGTCACAAGATAAAAATGAGAGATACACTTGTGTTAATATTTGCTTACACCTTTTCTTTATATGGCATTTAAATGGGAATGGGTTGCTTTTGCTTCACACCCTTTTGCTTAGAAATGGGTAAAATATTCAACACTTAGGAATTGCATTGAGAACTTTGAATGAGGTTGATTTTACTTAACTTTGCAAAACAAATGAATTCTATAATGCCTTAGCCTTTTCTCATCTATTGTTACACCATTTTAATTTTTATTGCAAGCTTTAAAATCAACCAATTAAATTCTCTAAACAAAACCTTGGACTCGTAATCACCACATCGTCTTTCCGACTATCCTTGTGGTTCGACACTTGGACTTACCAAGTATTATAACTTGACAACCTGCACTTGGGTACCTAAGCACGGAAGTATTTTCGGCTCGTCAAGTTTTTGGCGCCGTTGCCGGGGATATGGCGAAAGACGGATTACGGGTTTTGTAAAAAAAAAATTTCCTTTGTAAATTATTTTTTCTACTTATTATTATTTATTTTTTTAGGTGGAAAATTTTATTCGAGATCACCCTTCCGGGCTTATGCCCGAAAATTTGTACATTGATCTTCGCATAAGTCCACCAAGAGGCCAACCACTACCAAGGCATCCTACTAGAGGTAAAAGGGGCTATGCTTTAAACAATCACAAGTAAAACATCTCCTGAACATTTGTACAAAGCCCTCACTAGAGGTGCACATTACCTAGTCACTCAAAAAAGGGCTGAAGAATCTGAAGATCATCAGCACCAAAATTCAAAATAGTACTTAAATCAGAAGAAGAATAATAAAGAAAAATCATGGCGAATATCCCCTAAAGCTGTCCAGTCAGGGTCCGTTGTTTCGACAAAATCCGCAATAAAATCATCTAGCGAAGATTGCGATAACAAACCGTCTGAGGCAGCATGGTAAACGGCGTCCAAGGTGGCCTGGTCATAGGACAGATTCGGAAGTGACGGCAAATTCACTTCAGTCAGAGAAGCCCTGTGTTCTATAAGATTCACGGTAGGCAGAGGGATCTCAGGTGCAATCTCTTCTGCCGACATAAGGAGCCTTAAAAAACTTCCGGGAGCAGGTTCTGGAAGATTCATAGCAGTCGGAATAACAGCAGGCATGTTATTTTCTGCCGACAAAGGGAACCTCGAAGAACCTCCAGGAGGAGCAAAGGAGCATAACGGGTTAACGCATGAAGATCCCCTTTCTAACCGAGCCTCTAATGCGGTCACCCATGCTTGTAACTCTTCCACCTTCTGTTCAAGAGAAGTAAGGAGAGTAGTACAGCCTCTAATGGGATTCTCTATTCTTGTCATTGCTTCAAGAAGATATGAACTAAGAGTCTCAAGATGTTGATCTTCGGGGACATTTTGCAAAAAAGATGCAACGTTCCTCACCCCGAAAACAGTGAAGATTGTGTGATAATCCTGACGATCAATCACATTTCGAAAAATTTTGGCATATTCACAAGATAGAGGACATCTCTTGTGGCTATAAGCGCAAGCCACACATGGAGGACCTGTAAAACGGTGAGTGTTCGACATTATTTTGGTTTATTTTTGCAAGAGAAACTGTAAAAATGGCGTAAGAAGAAATGGATGGTGTTGAAAAAGATAGATTGGGTTTGAGAAAGATGAAGAGGGAGAAGGGATAATAGCACGAAAAGGGGAAGGGAGATTCGACAGGGAGAATCTCGAGGGCGCACTTTTCGGCGAAAGAAAAAGGGTGGCACATCTCGAGGAGTCCACCCCTCTAAGCGACCCAACCTATGCCTAACAAGTGTAGGTCATGTTTGTATATAATTTTTTGTTTATTTTCTAGAGTTTTGGGAGGATCGTCACACGTTGGAAAAAGTTTAGGGACTAAAACGCAAAAACAGCAAACTTGGAGGTACTAGAGTGAATGGACCAAAAGCCAAAAATTCAAACTTTCAAAAAAATTTGGAGTCCACTGCCGTAGGTCTAAGGTGATTTTTCCAAAAATAAAAATAAAAATAAAAATAAAATAATAATAAAAAAAAACAAAAACAAAACAAAAGAAAAACAAAAAAAAAAAAATTTTGCTTTATTTTCTTTCCTTCTTTTTTTTGGGTTTGGTTTGATAAACATGATATGAGGATTGAAATGTGGTTGTAATGCATGCATGTTATGTTTTATCTAATTCTAACCCCTTTTTTTTGTTAGTGTGTACATATAATAATTTTGCTTTGAAAATAGCTCTTTTTTGCCTTCATGAAAATCGAAAAGCCAAATGGGAGACTACCGATTTCTCGTTCTCTTCACATTGAGGACAATGTGTTCTTCAAGTTGGGGGTAATGTACTTAAACTTTAATGGCTTTTCAATTTTTGATTTTTTCATGTGTTTAGAGCTTTTTTAAAAAAAATTGAAAGTTTGAAAAATGATGAATAATTTTTTTAAAACAAAATGATGATGATTGGTTCATTAGTGTGAGAATCCGCAAATGCGACCCCAGGTTCTCGGCCTCTTGTTTGGGAGTCTGAAACATCGGAAAGGATTTCGTTGTTCCATTTACTTCTATGTGTTGATAATTCGTATCGGGTGTCCCTCTATCCTATTTCTAGATGCAAGAGGGTTCGTTCAGAGTCGCTAGTACGTTTTACGAGAAAACGGACAAAATAGTTGTGTAAGAGAAAAGGCTACAGATAAGCCTTTCTTTACACGTTTGTCTACGAAACCAGGATTCTATAGGGTTCGGGAACTATATTACGATTTGGGAAGGTGTTAAGCACCCATTCCGCCCTTTTGGTCTCTAGTGGTATTATATGTTTATTCTATGTTGGAAAACTTGGATGCTTTTACTGATATTCTACTGCTTTCTGGAAATGACTCAAGAAAACCTGATTTTGGGAAAAATGGGGAAAGGGATAAAAACCTTGTATTCCGTGATCCGATGTTTTGGTTTTGTCGAAATCTGATTACTAGTGACAAAAGTTTTATCTTATCTATTTTTCAAAAGAGAATGATTCGGTATTGTTTTCTCAGATAACAATATCAATTATCTCGTTAGGTTAATTTAGAAAAGATCGGATCTTATCGAAATTGATTTGATATGGAATTGAACTCTTGAGGAGAGTGTATCAGATATACTGCAGTCTATGTGGAAGATAGAATATATCTGAGTTTAATTCCTAAGTAAGTTTTATCAGTCCGGGTTTTGAAAACTTGGTTTTAGTCGGATGATAAATGGTCTTACTTCTTCTGGTTTTATAAATGATTTTATCAAGTTGTTTTGTTTGAAAACGATAGAATATCAATAACTTGACAATAAGTTTATCCAGCTAGAAAGTGGACAGAGCAACAGGTAAAAAGAGTCTACAAATAAACTTAAATTAAAATTGGAACGAGGATAGTGGAAGTAAATGCTTTCGGTTTATGTTGGCCCAAGCAAGCCAACTCCCTACTCACTTATAATACATCCGAAAATAACAAGTATGTATATATAGCAAACTTATATAAGAATCTAAACAAGTCTATAATAACTAAATAAAGTACAATAAAACTAGTATGAAGATATTTGATTACTAGAAGAGACTTTACTTACCTTCCCGACGATATAAATAAGAATAAGAGAGAGAAAATATAATACGACAGAGAAGACCTCCGGCGAATATTAGCTTTCCTCTTAGAAATATTTCCAGCGGTCTGACTCTAGAAGGTGGCACTCCGGGTGCCAAGATTAGATCCGAGACTCTTACGAAAATAAATGTTATCACAGATGCTTCCGGAGAAGGCTTAAAGATTAGAAGATATCAGAGAGACTAAGGAATTTTAGTATAGAAATCGTGTTGAGAAGTTGCCGTCTAGAACCCATGGGGGTGCTGCCTTATTTATAGTGCTCGGGAGGGTTTGTCGCGCGACATTCCCCAACTTTATCTGTTTGTCGCGCGACATATCTGTTTCACTGTACCTGTTTGTCGCGCAACATATATGTTTGTCGCGCGACAAACGGCTGAAGTGATGGGTTCTGACACTGTGATGTGTCAGAAAGTGGTTGGTCGGTGCCAGAGGGGTCTGTCGTGCGACAGAAGGAAGATTGTCGCGCGACCTTTGGATCTGTCGCGCGATAATCCCTCTTTAAAACAGGTTTGTTTGGACAACAAACCCTTTCGGGGCAGTTTCAGGTGCTCGGGTGGATCCTGGGCCCCAAGAACTGTACTCCTCGATGGTCGTTAGGGTTCTTGCGGGGGTCACGGATCGAGGTATCTACAATTAGCTATTGGCATGAATTCCTTGATCTAGATGGAAGTTTGAGTGATAATCTACCTTGTTTTACTTCAATTAGATTCATGACCCTAGAAACGTTCCTTAAAATGTGTAAATGCTTCAAGTAGAGAAATTCTTTCGTAACACTTAGAGTAATTTTTATTTTGTGAAGAGGGAATTCTTGTCCAAAAATGATGAAAGTTTTTTCGAAAAGATCCTCCAATAGAGAGGACAAATGCATGGCACTTTGAAAAACTTGAATGACTTTTAATCCTAATATTGACTTAAAACTTCACTTGACTAAATCATAAGTCTCTTTATCTAATATTATGGATAGGTAAAGGTTACCATATGGGAAAGGGTGAATAGCTTCCTTCAAGCTTTATAAATAAGCATAAAATGTCAAATTTTATATAGTGAGTCTGCTGCCCCCCATAGAGATGAAAACCGCCTTGAATTAATTTAGTAAAAATTCCAAGAAAATATAAGAAAAGTGCTTAGAAATTGACAAAATTTGAAACTTTCGTTTTTGAAGGAAATTCCTCTTCCATCTCTAATGATCAATACTCTTTGTGTTTAAATGGGAATTTTGCTAATATAAGGCTTAGCATGTGATTAAAGGGAAGTATGGGTTAAGTTTCTAAAGGAGATAAGCAATTTAGATAGTCATTCAAAACCCACAAGCCTAGAAATAGTGATAGTAATGTCATAAGCTTTGCAAATTGAACTTTTTGAAATCATCATTCTCGTCATTCACCATGATCAAACTTTTGATGTTTGTAGGTATCATCACTGTAAACCTTCACGAGACACAACTCGTCTTTTAGGGGAACTTAGGAGTTCAAAGGCTTAATGCATGTGCTAAATGTATTTTCGGATATTATACATAGCTATTTTTATTTTGCTTGCTAAGGGACTAGCAAGAGATAAGTCGGGGGGAGTTGATAAACGCTTAATATTGTTATTCATACGCTCATTTTCGGAGTTGTTTGACGCGTTTATTTCTCTAAAACTACTCGGTTTGCCAACTTATTTCGCGATTAGTCTCGTAGCATTTTTGTATTTAACAATGCTTGGAAAGGACACATTTTTGTATTTATTTTGGTGTCTTTAGATTTCAAGAAATATTGTATTTAATACAATGGTGGAATTTTCCATGGGACAAAAGGAATCAAAGAAAATGGAAATCTCCATGTCCATGTGATTAAAGAGCATCCAAGAAAGTAGAAGTCTCCATGTGATTAAAGAAACAAAGTGGGAATCTCCATGTGATGGTGTCTTTAAATTTCAAGAAATATTGTATTTAATACAATTGTGGAATTTTCCATGGAACAAAAAGAATCAAAGAAAGTGGAAGTCTCCATGTCCATGTGATTAAAGAAAAAAAGTGAAATTCTCCATGTGATTAAAGAGCATCCAAGATGGTGGATTTATCCACCAAAAATAAAATAAGCATTGTTTATTTTTTAGCATCCAACACAACTCTCCTATTTATAGTCTTCATTGTTGCTTTGGAGAGGAGTCTTATTATTACTTATCATTTCTCAATTTATAAAGAGCTTGTAATAGTACTTTCTAGAGACAGAAATGGAGTTCACTTTTATAATTCTTGTCTTTACATTTATTATGGAGTAAATTTCTTTGCTAAGGCTAAAAGATGAAATTTGCAATGCATTAATTATGTAAGTTCAATTCTCATTCCATTGTTAGTATTGTTAAATACTTTTTGAATCCTTCATCTTCTCCATTTTTTCAACCATTCATAAGCTAGTAAGATAATTTTCATATGATGATTTGACTTTGTATGCATTGTATACATAGATCTCAAGCATTAATGAGGAGATGATACACTTGTGTATTTCTTACTAGCCTATGTCCATTATTTGAATGAGATACTTTTCATTGCCAAGCATGATTAGTCTTTGAATATTCATGGAAACATCATAAATTTGAGATTTTAATCTTTTAATACTTAAATGATATGATTGAATGCTTTCTACACTTTATGTGATTTTAAGACTCATCATCTTCTTAGTTAAAGTGTTGCCAAAGAGGATCTTTTAAATTTATGTCATAAACAACTTCATTAATCATTTTAAGGATTCAATTTGTATTTATCAAATAAGTCTATATAGGACGGTTTGACCTCCACCTAGACCTCCCAATCTTAGACAAATGAAATGTTATGATTTATCGAGCTAAACTCCTTGTAGTTGGCCATTTTCATAATCAAGTCATTTGCCTAGGGGAAACTAACAATGAGTTCTTAAATGCCTAGTTTAAATTTATGCCTTTTCTTTTTGTGTATTTTAAGTTTGAATCTTAGTTGATATTATATGGGAATGGGTTGCACTTGCTTCACACCCTTTGTCACAAGATAAAAATGAGAGATACACTTGTGTTAATATTTGCTTACACCTTTTCTTTATATGGCATTTAAATGGGAATGGGTTGCTTTTGCTTCACACCCTTTTGCTTAGAAATGGGTAAAATATTCAACACTTAGGAATTGCATTGAGAACTTTGAATGAGGTTGATTTTACTTAACTTTGCAAAACAAATGAATTCTATAATGCCTTAGCCTTTTCTCGTCTATTGTTACATCATTTTAATTTTTATTGCAAGACTTTAAAATCAATCATTAAAATCAACCAATTAAATTCTCTAAACAAAACCTTGGACTCGTAATCACCACATCGTCTTTCCGACTATCCTTGTGGTTCGACACTTGGACTTACCAAGTATTATAACTTGACAACCTGCACTTGGGTACCTAAGCACGGAAGTATTTTCGGCGCGTCAGCCATATAAATATAATAAATCTCTATACATGTCCCTTGATGTATATAATTCATCAATTAATTAATTTCATCAATATACAACATTTATACATTAAAGGAATATATCATGTATAATAAACAACACATGTATATCAAGTATAATGGCATATCTTGCTTCAAATCACATGCTCATAGTTTTATAAATCATAAAACATCACCATCCTCATTAAATATCCTCCAATAATAACTTAATTAAAATTTTTAATCATCAAATATTAACATAGTAACCAAATTCATAAACCAAATGAATTTACTCAAATTACAGAGTAGACTTTGGAATATTTAAGAAAATATTCAAGATTCTCGCGCAGGAATCAATACCGCACACCAATCTTGTAAAATTCACCAAATATTCATTTCTTATCATTTTTAGGTAATTCCAAAGCCATAAGTTAGGTATTAAACTATATTTTAAAATACATACTTGATACTTCACTTTTCTCATTACCAATCTGCCCAAATTTAATCAAAACAGTGGCTAAAATATGTTATTATTTACTTGAACAATGAACAAATGTGTACTACTCCATATTTTAAATTCAAACGTGCAAATTATTATTTATACGCATGTATTTGGTTATCATAAATCATTAATCAATAAAGCTACTTACACATGCACAATCACATATTCGGGTAATATTTATTATTCTTTAATAATTTAAAACACAAGAAATCATAATTAACCCCTACCTCAAAATATTTATCCTCAAAAAATGAAGTTTGAAATGATAACCCAAGCCCCGACCAGTAAAACTCTAAAATTCTTATACCTCTGCGTAGCCCTCGACGTATAGAACAACTTTTCCTTAAGGCTCGACTCGATTTAACAAAGTTTTGACGACCAATTTATAAGGAGTAACCTAAGTACCTATATTTACTTTATCTCTCTTTTCTCTCGGCAACAATGGAAAAAAGATTAAGATAAAAGGAAAGGTGACAAAGTCGGTCACTTTTTAAAAAAATCCAACTTTTGTTTAATTACAACATTTTACCCTGAGGTTTCATAACTTTATTATTTTAACCCTGAACCTTTATAACTTTATATTTTAGTCCATACTAGACTTATGAAATTTTACAACTTGGTCCACAATTAATCAAGATTTTTAAATACTTCAAAAATTTCACTTAATCAAGGTTAATTCGGGTCTAATTTACGCTAATTAAATTACGGGGTATTACAATCTCCCCCACTAATAAAAATTTCGTCCTCAAAATTTAAATATCGTACCTCAGGTGAATAATTCGGGATATTTGCAACAAATTTCAGTTTTTATTTCCCATGTTGCCTCCTTGGCTCGGTGGTGTAACCACAAAACTTTGACTAGCGGTATAACTTTGTTCCTTAACACGCGGTCTCGACAGTCTAGAATTTGAATCGGCCGAGTTTCATACGTCTCATCATCAAGAATTTTCAAATATTCCCATTGAACAATATGGGATGGATCATAAACGTACCGTCGAAGCATCGACACATGAAAGATATTATGAACAAGCAAAATCTGCGGAGGCAAAGCTAAACGGTACGAAACATTCCCAACACGCTCCAAGATCTCAAATGGCCCAATATATCGAGGAACAAATTTTCCTTTGCCACCAAAACGTGTTATACCAAAACGAAGTTTGATTTTCAAGAATACATGACTACCAACTTCAAACTCCAAAGGACGACGACGCTTATCGGCATAACTCTTTTGCCGACTCTGAGTAGTAAAGAGATGTTGTCGGATAATCTTAACCTTTTTTGTGGTTTGTTTTACCAATTCTGGACCCAACAAAGTTCTTTCCCCAACTTTATACCAATAAATCGGAGATCTACACGGACGACCATAAAGGGCTTCGTAAGGAGCTGTACCTATACTAGCCTAAAAACTATTATTGTAGGCAAACTCCACTAAAGGTAAATACTCTACCCAATTTTCTCGAAAATCTAAAACACAAGCTCTCAACATATCCTCGAGGATCTGAATAACTTGTTCAGATTGTCCGTCCGTCTGTGGATGGTATGCCATGCTAAAATTCAATCGAGTACCTAGAGCTTTCTATAAACTCCCCCAAAATCAAGATGTAAAACGAGGATCTCGATTTGATACAATAGTTAGTGTTACCCCATGCAACTTAACAATTTCTCGAACATATAATTTGCCAAGGCTCTCTATATTTTGTTGTTACGAATGGGAAGGAAATGAGCAGATCTTGTCAACCTATCGACATTTACCCAAATAGTGTATTGACCACCCAATGCCTTAGGTAACCCCGAAACAAAATCCATTGTAACATGTTCCCACTTTCACTCGGGAATGGGTAATGGTTGAAGTTGACATGCCGGCCTTTGATGTTCTGCCTTTACCAATTGACATGTCATACATCTACTCACATATTCTGCAACATCCCGTTTCATACCACTCCACCAAAAGTTTTGACATAAGTTCCGATACATTTTCGTGCCACCTGGATGAATAGAAAATTTAGAATGATGGGCTTCATTTAGAATTTCATTCATTAGTTATGGATCTTTCGGTACCATAAATTTATTTCGAATTCGAATTCCGCCATCGGCCCCAAGTTTGTATTCACCGTATTCAGCTTTTGTAGCCAAACAGTTACCTATCACCCGAAGTTCCTCGTCTATTTGTTGGGCATCAATCACCCATTGTTGGATTGCTGGTTGAACAACCATATTATAAAGATATGCTTGGTTATAATTCTGACTCACCATAAGATTGTACTGTTGCAACTCTTGTCTTAGCTTCCACTCCCGACATCGTAGAGTAGCTAAAGACCCTTGGGATTTTCGACTCAAGGCATCAGCTATAACATTAGCTTTGCTTGGGTGATACTGTAAAGTAAAATCATGGTAAAGATGTATTTCAGGCTCTTGTGATCGGAATAAACTTCAAATGTCTCGCCATATAGATAATGCCGCCAAATTTTAAGAGCAAATACAACCGCTACCAATTCCAGATCATGGGTAGGATAGTTTTTCTCGTGTTGCTTGAGCTGACGGGATGCATATGCCACTACGTGTTCTTCCTGCATAAGAACACAACCCAACCCAAATCTGGAAGCATCGCAATAGATAGTATATCATTTTCCTCGCTTGGGCAAGATAAGAACTGAGCTGAAGTCAACTTATTTTTCAACTCCAAGAATGCTTTCTCACATTCTTTGTCCCATACGAATTGAACATTCTTATGGGTCAAATAAGTTAACGGTAAAGCTATACTAGATAAGTTCTTTACAAGCCGACGATAATACCCTGCCAAACCCAAAAAACTCCTAACCTCAGTAACATTTTGAGGCCTTTCCCACTTTAGGATAGCTTCTACCTTCGTTGGATCTACTGAGATACCATTGCTCGAGACAACGTGTCCTAAGAATTTGACCTCTGACATTCAAAGTCACATTTACTAAACTTTGCATACAACTTGTGATCTCAGAGAACTTGAAGAACTAAACGGAGATGATGTTCATGTTCTTCATCAGATTTGGAATAAATGAGAATATCATCTATGAAGACTACCACAAACTGGTCAAGATAGGGACGATATAGACAATTCATTAAATTCATAAATGCAGTTGTCGCATTCGTTAACCCAAATGGCATCACCAGGAACTCGTAATGACCTTACCGAGTATGAAATGCTGTCTTTAAAATATCTTCTTCACGAACCAACATTTGATGATAACCTGATCGAAGATCAATCTTAGAAAATCTAACAGCACCCTACAGTTGATCAAACAAGTCATCGATTCGGGGTAACGAATACTTGTTCTTAACAGTGATACGATTCAATTGACGGTAATCTATACATAATCTCAACGACCCATCTTGTTTTTTAGCAAAGAGAACAGGTGCACCCCACGGGAATACACTAGGTCTAATAAATCCTTTCTTCAATAACTCATCGATTTGGATCTTTAACTCTTTTAGTTCGGCTGGGGCCATACGATAAAGAGCAAGCGAAATTGGTGCAGTACCTAGAACAATATAAATGGAGAAGTCCACCTCCTGATGTGGGGGTAGACCTGGAAGATCGTCTGGAAACACATCAGAAAATTCCCTAACTACGGGAAGATTAGTAGGATGAGAACCACCCTCCTCATGTACCACAATACTAGCCAACCACCCAAAGAAATCTTGTTGTTCCTTGGATTTCAAATAAGCACAAGGAGTAAATGGTTCAGACTTGCAATAGAAGATCAATATCTCATTATTTGGTAGTGGAATTGATACTCGACGTTTCAAACAACTTATCGTGACTTGAAAAGTAGTCAGCCAATCCATCCCCAAGATGATATCATAGACACCCATATCTAGAACAATAAGATCAAACTCTCCTGATAAGTCTCCTTTGCCCATAGAACAACTTTTACAAATAGAACTCAACCACACATCACTCCCCATGGGAGAACTAATGCATAAGGGTGTATCTAATGAATTAACAACCAATCCTAGTCTATCAACTAGTACAGATGATATGAACAAATGAGAAGCACCAGTATCAAATAAGACTTTAACCCAAGAGCTAAAGAATAGAATTGTACCTTCCATTATTTTAGCCTCAGATTGCTCTAGTCGAGCTAAGTTATATACACGACCAGGTGTCCGTCCACCACCACGATTATAGGATACTCTGCCCCCCCCCGGGATACAAACTGACTCTGACCACGACCCTGATTGGTTGAGAAAGATTGGCCTGTTTTGCCCATGCCATTTGAGCCTTGGATTTGCGATTGGTTATACGAAGACTGAAACGACCGTTGTTCCCGACTCATATTTGGACAATCCCTACGAATATGTCCTGGTTGACCGCACCCATAACAAACCCTCTCTCTCTGTCCCTAGTGCTGGCTACTGCTCCCCAAAAAACGACATCTACCAATACTGCCATTGGAAGACCCTGAATCACTTCTAAACTTCTTCCCCTGATTACCCGACTTCTTTCCCTCGGTACCCCTTTTCCTTTCTAGGAATCTACCAGCGTCTGCTCTTTCTTGCTCAACTTTCATGGCTATTCTCACAGTTTCAGTCACATTGCTATAGTTCAAGTGATACATTTTCTCTCTGATAGAAGGCTTCAACCCTTTTAGAAACAAACGTATCTTTTCTTCAAGATCACTCTCTAAACCTTTCTCAAAACGGCTCAAACTTTCGAAATTTGCCTCATACTCCATCACGGACATATTCCCTTGGATAATGGAACGAAACTCATCCCTCTTGATACTACGATGGACCGGTGAGAAATAACGCTCTAAAAATAACTAGGTGAATTGCTCCTAGGTAGTAGGAGCATCCGCCCTCTTCGACATGTTCCTCCACTAGACACCCACCTGATCAATCAACTGATATGTACCAAGGCTGAGTCTCAAATCATCCGGTAAATGCATGACATCCCATTGAAGGTAGGGGGAGATAACTTCTTGAACTTTTTCAGGGCCACCATCGTCCGATTTTCCTGAACTCTCTCTCGAGGTTGTTCAGTATGAGCTAACACATTGGCCAACTCCCAGGCCATCGCACGAATAGCATCTATAGACTCTCCTCCAGAGATAGAACTCTCGTGGGTGGCATGGTTGTCTTTATCATCTTGTGGGTTTGTCATTTATTATAAAAAAAACAAGAATAACATCATGATAACATGATATACACATATTCACAAAGAATAAAATTCATCTCATGTTCCACATATTTCGTCCCACAACCCAAGTAAATCGTAAACCTATGCTCTGATACCAAATTGTAACACCCCCGCCTTAATTAGTAGGATAACGCCTGTAATTAAGACCTGGAGCGTTACTGATCCACCTTAGACGAGCTAAAGTAAGTCTAAAATAAATAATGAAATAATAAATTCAAGAAAATCACATAGCATGGAATAAACGATACTCATATTGTGGGTGACAATACATAAGTGTAATACACATCTGTACGCATATAATCTGAGTGACATACAAACCATGTCAACATGTAGTATAAAGTGAACAACAACAACAAGGGCTAGCCGTGGCTTGCCATATACACACATGTATAACAAAATTGAGTCATTATCAGAGGTCCTTTACTTCGTTCCCGACCCAGTCGCTTCCTCAGTCTTCTCTGTTTCCTAGATACCTAAATTTGTTTACATAAAACGGAGTGAGTTCACGGCTCAGTAGAGGGAAGAATAATATGAAATATTACGTTCAATACTTAATTAGAAATTTAACCATAAATCGGTAAAACAATGCACGTACGTGCATATACAGGTTACCTCCCTTGTGTCAACCATCATACCACGTCATAAAAAAAATACCGAAGTCGAACCGAATCATAATAATAATAAGAATGGGCTTGATTGCCCCCAAGAGATAATGAAGCTGGGCCGAACCATGATCATAAGAATAAGAATGGGCCTGATTGCCCCAGAGAATAAATCTCTATACATGCCCCAGAGAATAAGAATCAGATCCGTCACGGGACCATATCACATCCCAGAATGATACAACAGATATAAGAAGCTTCCGGCACTATAGATACAAGATATATGCCCACGAGATAGGCCATAAGAATAGTCCGAACTTGCCGAAAGATCTCTAAGAATCCGGTTGACACAATAATAATGTACAATATGCATAACATGCTAATTATAAATGAACATTTAAAACAATTTATGCCATATAAATATAATAAATCTCTATACATGTCCCTTGATGTATATAATTCATCAATTAATTAATTTCATCAATTTACAACATTTATACATTCAAGGAATATATCATGTAATTAGACAACACATGCATATCAAGTATAATGGCATATCTTGCTTCAAATCACATGCTCATGGTTTTATAAATCATAAAACATCATCATCCTCATTAAATATCCTCCAATAATAACTTAATTAAAATTCTAATCATCAACTATTAACACAGTAACCCAATTCATTAACCAAATGAATTTGCTCAAATTATGGAGTAGATTTTGGAATATTTAAGAAAATATTCAAGATTCCCATGTAGGAATCAATACCGCACACCAATCTTGTAAAATTCACCAAAAATTCATTTCTTATCCTTTTTAGGTAATTCCAAAGCCATAAGTTAGGTATTAAATTACATTTTAAAATACATACTTGATACTTCACTTTTCTCATTACCAATCTGCCTAGATTTAATCAAAACAGTGGCTAAAATATGTTATTATTTACTTGAACAATGAACAAATGTGTACTACTCCATATTTTAAATTCAAACTTGCAAATTATTATTTATACGCATGTATTTGGTTATCATAAATCATTAATCAATAAAGCTACTTACACATGCACAATCACATACTCGGGTAATATTTATTATTCTTTAATAATTTAAAACACAAGAAATCATAATTAACCCCTACCTCAAAATATTTATCCTCAAAAAATGAAGTTTGAAATGATAACCCGAGCCCCGACCAATAAAACTCTAAAATTCTTATACCTCTGCGTAGCCCTCGACGTATAGAACAATTTTTCCTTAAGGCTCGACTCGATTCAACGAAGTTTTGACGACCAATTTATAAGGAGTAACCTAAGTACCTATATTTACTTTCTCTCTCTTTTCTCTCAGCAACAATGGAAGAAAGATGAAGATAAAAGGAAAGGTGACAAAGTCGGTTACTTTTTAAAAAAATCCAACTTTTGTTTAATTACAACATTTTACCCTGAGATTTTATAACTTTATTATTTTAACCCTGAACCTTTACAACTTTATATTTTAGTCCATACTAGACTTATGAAATTTTACAACTTGGTCCATAATTAATCAAGATTTTTAAACACTTCAAAAATTTCACTTAATCGAGGTTAATTAGGGTCTAATTTACGCTAATTAAATTACGGGGTATTACAGGTTGCGTAAACGGAGAACCATTATCCTCCCCAATGCTTTCTTAGCCAGTTCAGCCATTGTCTTTTTTGCGTCAGTTTTATCCGCTATTGCCGAATAAATCATCTTTCTGAGATCTTGCTCAGCCTAATTCTTTATTCGGCATTCGATCTTGGAGCCATCTTTAATTGTTCGATCCTCAAGCCGATCAAAGACACTTGGCCGGGCAGAAATAGCTAGGATGCCATAGCTCTTCTTTTGTTCTGGCATTTTCGTTTGCGGCTCTGCGGCCATCGCTTGTTTGCTTTTTTCACGATGTTTTGAGCTTACTTCATCCTCCGTACATTATTTCCTAGTTGAGGAGACGTGAGTCCCATCGTAAGTTGGGATTGAGGGTTTTGGTAACCCCTAAATCAGCGTTTGCCACAATTTGTTCTCGCAACATTTACAATAGCAAATCTTTCTCCTACTGAAGCTTTGATATTTGACTTTGTTTATGGGAAACCTTTGGACCCTTATCCACATAATTAGGGTCATAGGGGGAGGTTGAATGGGTTTGTGAACGATCTAGACCCCTAAATAGGCGTCTGGCTATGTCTCTCTCAGGGATCATGGATCGGTTAGTGGTTGGGTTTATAATAGGGTTTGGTCGGGATTAACATTTTCGATAAGATGGCTCCTAGTATAAACCATTTTTGAAAGCTTTAGGGCAAATAATACTCAAATAATGACACCAAATAGAGAACTATCTAAAATGCAAGAAATACTGTGAAATGAATTATAGTGAGAGAGAGTGAATCTGGTTACCGAAAATTGACCTTCATTTTATCGTTTCCCACAGACGGCGCCAAAATGTGGGTGGTGTAAATCTAGCCAAGCCCAAAACGAATTTATAAGTGAGGGAATCAGCCCAAGACTGGAAAGATCGGTAACAGATACAAAAGGTGGCTGATGAACAGTAAATCTATGGATAAGTGAGATAGGATTTTTTGGCTGATGAACAGTAAATCTATAGTGTTTTCTCCTTAGCTCAAATGGCTATTTTGGATGTCATTTACATGAGTTTTCTCTAGAAGAATATTTGTTTGTGCTCCTGAAAAAAATCCCCCTTCCTTGAGCTATCCCTTTTTTATTTATATTCATAAAATTAGGGTTACAATGCTTAATTAGGTTAAAAGCTAAATGACTATAAAGGGTCTTGTTTGCTCAACAAACATACTCTTTTCACGTGTAGTGTGTGCTTATCCACAAGGAAAATTGTGCTTTACAGGTGTCAGAATCTTATTCGCCTAGACGCCCATATCGACAATTAACACTAGTAGTACCTTCTCATACAGGTGTCACATCTTCATTTGCCACGGCGCCCATCTCGGCAGCGGGTACGGAGAGTGTTTGCGAGTGTGAGACACTTCCTTGCATGCTAATCGGTGTGCTTACTTCGGCAGTGCTTATTCTCTGCCGAGCTAGATGCCATACTTGGCGGGGGCGTTATATTCGGTCGGCAGTCTCAAGCTGTCTCTCCCATGTCTGTCGGTCGTGGTTCGCCTTCTCGGTTTTGGACTAACTTCCTTGGGCTTAGACCTGGATTCAGATCCTCGACCCAGATGGATGTCCTAAAATCATGATCCCATAGTTTCTAACTTAATATAATAGTAGATTTAAAACTTGTTTAAAGTCGGTCAACGGTCATTATTTTTCAAACAATAGTTCAAAGGGTAAAGGAATATGATAAATGTTGGTGTCATCGCCGTAGATCCTATGATTTAGAGGGTTATGTGCGAAAATTTAAAATAGCACTCAAAAAACCTTTTTATATAATGATGTGAATAATTATATTAATATTTATTTCACTTTTTTGGAAAATTTTAAAAATGTAACATACAAAAAAGGACATAAAATATAAAAAATAAATAAATCCAAAAGAAAGAAGAATTTTTTTTCTTAAGAAAAAATATTTAATGGGTATTCAACAACAATCGGAGAGAGGGAGAAAGTGGGATAGGCATAAGAGAGTCAATAGTAGATTACTGGAGAGAGTTTATAATTAGGGACTTTTTGTTTTCAACCCAAAAAATTCAAATTATTTTGCTTTTAACCCACTATAGTTGGGAGATTAGTAATTGGCCCAAATGAGTGGATAATTACTAAATATACATTTTGTAAATGAATTTTTTTTATATATTTTTCCCGTCTTATCTATTTTTTAACATTTCAAATTTAAATTTGTTATTCACCTAAAATTATATTTAGTTGTTGCTAGAATGTATATCTTTTAAGGATTTGTATGCTTTTAAATTCAAAATTTTAAAGCTTCAAATTTAAAATCCAAAAATGTAACTACAAGTGATAACTTTTTGTAATTTTTAATTGCCAAAGGATAAATATATTAGAAAAATTAAGAAGTTGACTTGCAGTAAATACAAAATATCAAAAGTTATACTTAGAGCATCTACAAAACATATTAAACGTAAATATTATACACAATGTACTAAACAAATAGCCATATTAAAAAAGAGACCACACAAGTAAAACTAAAAATATAGCTATATTAAAAATATCAAATATTAAAACTTGGGGCACTTAGAATATATCTATCTTAATAGTAAATATTACATATAAATAAAACTAAAATGCATAAATATTACATATAAATAAAACTAAAAATGCGGACATATTAAAAAGACATTACACAAGCAAAACTAAAAACACTGTAATATTAAAAAAATTACACAATTAAAAATAAAAATACAGTCATATTAAAAAGGACATTACATTAGTCAAACTAAAAACACAATTATATTAAAAAAAAGTACACAAGTAAAAATAAAGATATAATCATATTAAAAAAGATATTACACAAGTCAAATTAACTAAAAACACAATTATATTAAAAAGATAATGGCATATGTAAAGAGAGTGGGGTTCAAAAGAGTAGGGAAAAAGAATTTACTAACTATATAATGAATGTTCTAACAATCATTATTCAACAGCAAATAGAACATTACTGATGGTCACTTTGATCATATATTGCAACAACACATAAATCCACAATGGTATTTTTGTATATTCCATATTTTGATACAGATACTCGATTTTGACGTTACTGATTGATATCGTAAATATTTTTTTAATGTTGTCCCTTTTCATAATAAAGGGTATGCGCCACCAGAATTAGGGGGCCAATCTTCAAATCTTCCATAAATAAACGAATAACAGTCTATAGAGAGAAATATAGCCTTTAATTTATTTGTATTGTGTATTATTTAATTATTTTAAAAGGGAATCTTGTTAGAGATATTTATGCATTTATTATAAATATCTATTATTAATTGTATTAGAGATAATGATAAATACTATAGAGGTGACAAATATCTATTATTAATTGTATTAATTATATATTGTCTAAAAATAAAAGAGATAACAATTTTATCATTTAATAACGATAATTTAGTCAGATTAATCTTAAAAAAGCTAGAATATTGGAAAAGAAAATTATTTCTAAATTTTGGCTAAAATAAAATCAATTGGGTTAAATCCTAAAAATTGGGCCATTCACTAATTTATTAAATTTAATGGGTTTGAGTAAAGAGACCCATCAAATCTTGGGGTAAATCCTAATTTGCTATTATAATTATTTTGGAAAGATTAAAAAAATAGATATAAAACACAAAAGGCCGGTGTGAAACTTCATATCTTTGATTAGTTGGCCCTTATATTTTTTATTTTTTTAAATTTGAGTCTTTTCATTGTTGACAAATAAAAGTAAAATGCGACACTTGGGCCCCTAATTTTATAACCCCTAATTTTATAAAGTCCAATAACTATTTAGGCCCTAGGGCTTGTGCGGTTGCCCAATCAGTACAGCTCAAGGTCTGACCCTGGGTGTCATAATTGTATACGTATGGTTCTCCTTTATAACAACTGGCATGCCACACACACAATGTATGTGGACGCATTATTTACATGTACATGCAGAACTACGTATTAAAATATTGTTGATTCAATAGTTGTAATTGTTATTAATAAATGTGATATCATGAGTTTGAATCTCATCACTTGTGTTGTTTTTATTCAAAATAATAACGGGAGTGGACCACATGCTAGACATTTTTTTTATTTTTCTGTTAAATTAGGTGTATTATTTCAGGTGCTTAGGATAAATTCCCGAATTTGAAAATTTTTATAATGTGGTTCACATTTTTTTTTGTTAAGAATGTGGTCTCTCAATTTTGATATCCATCTTTGGCAATAAATCATTTTTTGGAAATATTGTGCTAGAGATACCAAAAATGTGTAGGGGATGCTGTTATAGTATACGGGAGATACAAGAAGGCTACGCAGGAGATATCTTACAAGAGTATTTCTAGGGACAACATCTTTTGAGAAAAAAAAAAGGTGAACCACATCCTATTTCTTTTTTAATTGAGGGACTGGATCTTAATTTTTTTTCTTTTCATTTTAACTTTATTTAGTACTTATTTAAATAAATAATTTCTAATTCAATCAATAGTTAATGGTACAACTTATGTTCCAGTGCAAATTTTTTTATATTAATTTTGTCCCAAGAAGAAAATAAGTCTACTAATTTGGTTGTGTCACTACTATTATAAAATGGAATATGTCTTACAATTGACCTAAATGATGTATTAAATATACGTGTATATGAAAATAACATATCCACACGCATCGCAAGTATGTCTGTGTTTGGTTTAAGAAGGGGGGGGGGTGTTCAAATGAGGAAGTTAGTTGGCTGGTCCCTAAATGATGTATTAAATATACGTGTATATGAAAATAACATTCCACAAGAAAATGTCTGTGGGGGGGGGGGGGGGTTCAAATGAGGAAGTTAGTTGGCTGGTTCTTTATCTTTGAAATTTTTTATCTTGCAGTTCAGATTGCGGTGCTCGTAAGTTTTCAGGTTATCGAGCTTCCTTTTCAGGTTACCGAATTGTCTCTAAAGAAAACTCGTATCTATAGATATTGTAGTTTAGTACCGAGAGAAATACCGGTTAGGATAATTGGGTAACCAAAAAACCTAACATTGCACCCCCTTTAAAGTTTGGTCAAAGATATAACCTTCATTTATAAAAATATTATTTGTTCTTTATATAAAACTCTTTTCTTTCCAATATCTTCATAAAGACTAAATGAGGATTTTTGAAGGGTTTCTTGGTGGCCGTTCCATATTTTTTTTTAATTTTTAGTTTGTGGATTGTAATATTTTTTTAAAAACTTCAGTCCTTATCAGTTTTTAGGTTATGAAATTGCTTCTAGTGAGCCCAATATAGACTAAAAAAGGGGTTTTTTGAAGGGTTTCTTAATGGCCGGTCCCTGTTTTTCAAAAATTTTGTCTTGCGATCCCTATCAGTTTTCAGGATACGGAATTACTTTTGACGAGAAATGACATTTCTAGATGTTGTAGTTGAGTAACCTGAGAAATATCAGTTATCTTAGTTCAGAACGTGATAAATTCTGGTTACTGTAATTGAATAAGCTGAGAAATATAAAATACCGTAATTAAAAAACTTGAGAAATATAAGTTACAGTAGTAGGATAATTGAACAAAAATGCTAAAAAATACAGGTTACCATAGTTACAGGAATCGCAATCTATTAAAAATAAATTAAGCACCGCAAGTTAAAAAATTACAAAAAGAATGATTAGATCCTAAGGGCTGTTCAATTAGCACTTAAAATGCTACTTATATCTGAAAACTTAGGTGATGTTTGGTTGATATTTTGAGTTGAGTTTTTAAAATCTAGTGTTTGGTAGAATTTAGAAGTATGTTGGAAAATAAAATTAGTTTTTGTTTGAGTTTTTTTCAACAAACTAAAAATTTCATAAACTTTTTTTAAAAAAATAGTCACAATGGATCTTGTTTTATAAGATCTCGACGAGTAGATTTCAAATATATAATTTTTATTTAATTTTGATTTTTGAATTTAAAGTTATGCTGTTTTAAAAGTTTTTTTAGAGAGAGAAAATAAAGTGAAATAAATTTTGCCAAGTGTAAAAGTAAAGTTGATTTTAAGTTAAATTTTTAATATTTGGGAAAAAAACATCCACCAAATATACCCTTAAAATTTTCAGATTTAAGTGGTTTAAAAAGTTGTTTGGTAACCTAAAAAATTAGTTGTCCACTTAATTTTGCTACCTAAAATTGTCATCCAAAATTTTAAACCATAATTTTGCTACTTAAATCTGAAACTCAATTTTAAAAAGCGTAAAATGTTTACTTTCACCTTTTTCTTTTTTCTATACCAAAGGTATTCGAACTAGCTTCGGTTTATTTAGATATTTTGCATACGCTGAGATTCCTCGACCTAAGAAACTTCTTTCGAACCAAGGTTGGCTAGCTGCTAACATATTTCGACCGTTGAATCTAAAAATTAAACGTGCATATATATGAAAATTAAAAGTAATTTCGACCGTTGCTCCTCTCTCTCTGTATACATGTTCTCTCTTCCCCAAATTCTAAAACACTCTCTCTCTCTCTCTCTCTCTCTCTCTCTGTATACATGTTCTCTCTTCCCCAAATTCTAAAACACTCTCTCTCGCGCGCGTTCACTCTTCTCTAAATCAAATCGTAATGACCACATCTCCATTAATATTGCTTGATTGATTATTATATAAGCATCATCGCTAGATTCTATGGATACGGATCGATCGCAGTAGTAGTGTTAATCTCTAATCTGTGATACAAAACTAAAGGTAAGCTCAAAACCCTACTTTCTATTATTAATTGTTCCTCCTTTTGTTTCTAACTAAATCCTTGTCAATCGTCTTTTGAATTGTTCATCTAATTTCATATGGAATGGAATGTATTGTGATGGAACTTTTCCCCTATTTAATTATACTCTGACTTTCACATGTATACATGAATTCGAAGTTGTTCTCCAGATTTTACAAATGTTGAATTTGAATCATCTAGCTGTGTGATTGGTTAACTATGATAGTTTTATTCCTTCTCGATTACTTCTCTGAATATGTACTTTTGATTATCTAGATTAATTCTTCTGATCAAAATAAATAAATTATGTAGACTAATTCTGCTCAAATTTACTTTAGGAGATCATTAATAGTTCATGCTTTTGGAGTCACCGATTTCAAATCAAATATAATAATTTCCTTGTGTTCAGTCAAATATAGTTTTAACTGTGCTATTTAATCAATTGATTTAAGTCTGATTGTCACGTTTTGCTTTTAGTTTGGAGAATCTGTTTCATGGAGTGATATAGCTCCAGTGTTTGTTTCGAGGGAATTTCGTAATGGAAGCTGCTGTTTTATGTTTATGCACACTGATACATATATGATGTATGTGAAAACATGGTTTTGGATGTTTAATTTGTTCCTTTGTTTTGTTTTGTTTTTCGCATATGTTGAAATTGTTGTTTTTCTACTTGTGTTTGATGTCATCTAGTTTAGGATTCAGTGTGGTGGTGGCTGTTGGATTCTCCCTTATATATGTGTTTGGTTGACTGAAAACTGCACTTCTTGAGTTGCTTAATCTTAGGGTTTATGGAGTTGCTTAATTTTAGCGTGGGTTTACTGATGAAGCAATCATCAAAATTTCATGTTTTTGGATCCCTTCTATTTTTGTTTTTTGAGTTTTGAATTATTTTAAATTGCCTTATCTGAACTGTTAATAGTATCTCGCGTTTTGGAGTTCAGTAATTTTTTACTGTTTATCTCCACATTTCTCAATTACTTTTGACTCTTTGCAGATTCCTTACTTTGAAATTGGTATCAACAACAAAAGCTTACAAATGTTCAGGTTACATATCCATGAAATATACATTTTCTATTTTTTATGAAATGCTATATTTTCACTTACTATAGTAGATAAAAATTTTGATCTTTGATATGTTGGATTTTTGTTGGCTATGCTCTTACTTGCCTTTGACTGTATTTAATATTTTCTGTTATTAAACATGGTGCCCATAGGCAGTTTGCTAATCTCATTTCCAGCACATTAAGTTAAATTTTATTGTGTAGACAAGAGATCTAAAATTGCTGACCAAATATGTGCTCGGTGCTCTGACAATTTGGAGGACTTGTCGGAAAAGATCTATGAGAGGATTTCTACTGTTTCCAGTCAATTTAAGTAATTTTAGAATTAGCAGGGGAAGCAGTTTCTAGCTCTATGTTCTTTGTAATTCTACTTACAAGGTGTGTTGTCATTCAACACTACTTCGTATTCCAGAGAAAATAGTAGAAGATTTCCTCTAATAGTTGTACAAGTAAATTTACTCTCAAGCTTCAATTCTTTTTTGATAAGGAAAAATGCTTATAGTTGTATTTAATATAAAAGTGAAAAAGAGTAGAAAAACTAGAGAATAAAATGTCTATGAGAGATGGTTACAAGAATAGAAAAATGAGAAATAAGGGAGCTGTTTATATAACCTTTTATATATATATGGTAACCTAATGTATGAAAGCAAAGTGTGTTGTTTGTAGTCCTCCAAAAGCAAAAAAAGATAGACTTTCTCTGATGGGATGTCGCAAATTAAGATTCATGTTTGCTTTGTGGACACCAATGCACCAAATCTTATAATTGGTTACAAAACAGGGAAGGGGTTTGAATGGGAGATAGCCTATAGTAGGCAAAGACCATTGAGACCTCTTCATGAACATGTCTTGATAACATGTGAAACAGTCTAGCGAACGCATTTAGTTGTGACAAGAACAGTTCCCCCCCTCTCACCCTTCTCTCTTTAAGATCTAAAGGGTTTTGAAGTGCATGACCTGTTCTGTTCAGAAGGGAAAATTCTAAGCTGTAAGCCCTACTATTGACTACTAGTATCTATCATACTAAAATTGTGCCGTGGCATGTAATATATGTTCTCTAGTATCTTTACATCTTTATTAATTATAATTATGATTCCTTTAAATAAGCTTAGAGGCTATTGTTAATTACCCACAGTCTAGAAAAAGGGGCACCTAGTGGATGAGCCTAGGGAGGGTTCTTGTAATCTGTCCGCTAATAATTAATTATTCAACGACCAGTTGCCAAGTTTTCCACTGTTTTGATTAGGGAAATTCGTTGTGAAAAATCTTTGTAACATTTCTCACAGGTTTTTGAAATCATATTGAACATAAGCCTTCTTTTCATTGTTAGGATATATTTCTGTTCAATTTCAGTCAACAAGATAACAAAATTTCCCTACAAGGTATATTGAATCAGCAAAATTCAAGCACCCAATTTTAAACATAAAAATGCCATAACTTTTGGTCCATGTTGTGTAGGCATTGTTGAATCAGTAGTAGTTGGTGAGATCTTTATTTTGAAGTCATCATATCATTTCTGCAGGAAAAATAGGCAAAGCGATTGCAAGATGAGGCAGAGAGAACAAAATCGCCAGGATAAAGAAGCGGCTTTGAGAAAGCAACTTGCTTTGCAAAAGCAAGCATCCCTTATGGAACGCTTTCACAAAAGGTGCAAAAATTCAAGCTCCACTTCCCATAATGACCAGTTCAACAACAAAAGTAACATCTCCTGATTCTCATCATGTGACAGAAAGGAACGTTCCATTAGTTTTTCAATGGACTCTGCTCTTTCACAGAAAAATGGGATTAAAATAGAGGACATGTGGCAGTAAGTGAATTTCTTCTCTTTTTTTAACAATCTTCGGGTGCATTTGATAAACAAGTCTGAAAAAAATTGAAGACACTAATTTTTATTAGAAATTTGAAAAAGAGAGAAGTGATATAGTGAAATGTGCTAATCTTTTGGGTGGTGGGTAAGAAATTTTTTCCATGGAAAATAAGGAAAAGATGAAGATCATCTCACCAAACGACTCATTTTTTTTTCCCAACTTCTCATTAAAATTAGTAATGTTTTCAATCATTTTCCATCTTTTAATAAACGGACCCTTCATTCTTGACGTCAATTTTGGTTTCTAGAACTGGGTTGTAACTTTTGTCATCATTTTACATTTCTCAGGATGGACTTGATTTCTTGGCATAATTTGGCTCGACCCATTAGTTCAAACTGAAAATAACACTTGGGCGATTGTCAGAAGCCTAAAATAGAACCAGTCAAGGAACTTAAGTTAACTACAAGTAAGGAAATGCCTCGTGATGATGAGTTGAACTTAGATAGTGGCTCGAAATGCAACCGCAAGCACTTGTTGCAGTTTGATAAGAGCAACAGAGCTGCATTTTACGGTATTTGGTCCTAGAAAAGGTAAACAAACTCCTTGAGTTATAATTTGCTACACTGATAGTTATTGTAAGGTCTTCAACATGTCCTACTTCTTTAGATCTTGTTGTGTCAGCGTGTTAGTGTTATGATATGAGTCTTTTGATGTGTTCCTGCCCTGAATCTGTCCATAGTCAGTTTCAAAGCTTTGGTTGAAATGGAGTTGAGTCAGTCAGTTTTGGAGGTTACCAAAAAAAGGCAAATGGTCACAATTTCAGATAAATGGACCACCTAGATTTGGCTTTAATCCCTAAAATGTCTGCCAAAACAGGTGATATCACAGTAAATATTGTCAAAAATAAACATCTTATCTTGCACAGAAGTGATGGAAAGTTCAGATTCTTACCTATTTTAGCTTTTACACATTGATTTCAGTTGTTCCATCCATAAAATTGTTGGAACTCAAAGCATAAATGAATCTCTCACCCATTAGAAAATTCAGTCTCGATCTGCAACTTCTTGTATTCATTGTTGCCATTATCCAGAGATATTTGCAACATGCGCTGGAGGTGCTGCCACCGTCTCATAGGTTTGGGAAACCCTAACCTTTTTATGTAGCAAACCAAAATATAACCATCCCTTCCTTATATCTCTAATTTAACTTTTCCTCTTACTTCCTGCCTATTCTTTTAACTTTTCCAACTTATTCACTGTTAAGTTTTGTTTTAACTTTGTATTTCTTTGTTCTATTTATTGTTTTACTATCTTGTTTTACAATTTTTTGATATATTAGGCGATGCTTAGTATTTTATTTTTTGTTAATCATTTATATTTTCTGGAAATTTTTGTTTAAACTAGAACTCTTAATGTCTGTGAAAACTTTTTAGCACTATTGGTTATTCCAGTGTTTTATGATTTTGTGCATACATATAAATATTAAGCCACAAATTGCAGCAACACTCCATTTAAATAACTATTTGTGTGATTTTCAACTCTTCATTTTAATGCTAGATGGAACCTTTTGTCATGGTTGAATGTTTAGTTGCTCACAGTTCTAATTTTTTTTATTTTTTAACTCTTTATCTATATTTCTTTTACACAGTTCTAACCCTTTTGTTGACCTAATTCATATCAAATGCCTTTGATGAGATCCACTGCAAATTATTAAGATCCCCCTTTTTATATCCATAGTGCCGTAGGCACGGGTTACCCTTAGTGTGTATACATATCAATGATTGTAAAGGCCATCTCAGTGAGTCAAAATAACATATTTTTTATGAAAATCTCCCTACTTTTCCCACATTCCCTCCCTTTTTGCATTTTTGGGTGAACCATTCCAACTTTTGCTAACCTTTCAATTCGTATTTGTTCGAATGACAGTGATCATGATGTAGACAAGTTTGCAAGCAATGAATTTTAGTCAGGAAAAATGAATGACGTCTTTTGTAGTCCCTTCTATTCTTGTCTTCTAGCTTTGGAATTATTATAAAGTGCTTTATCTGAACTGTTATTTCATTGCAGGTGTTTTTTCCATTTTCTTATTAGTTACTCTTTTGACTACAGCTCCATCTTGATCAAAATAAAGTTAGATCGAAGATTCAGTTATGTGAAGGGAAAATTAAGATGACTTTGATATAGATATAAATGAACCCAACGTGGTCTTCCAATGATTTTCATTGCAAAAGGTGAGAGTCCTTTTCACACTATGTCTTTACATGCATAATCCTTGCCTAAAGATTCATAATGTAGAGGTAAGATCCCTATTAGAACAGTTCTTTTATCCCCTCAGTTCAACTAGTTCTTTTATGAACTAGTTTTTTCCTTTTCTGAACTCTTCTTGCATGCAAGTAGCCATTTTTTAATATTAATTCTAAAATTTCATTAAATTCATTTTTTTCCAAATTTTTTTTGAGATTGTAATACATTCAAGCCCCTTGCCGTTTGGTTTTTCCGCTCTGTTAGCAATGATGCATTCATAAGTGAGCTTATTTGTGGTGTAGCATTAAATATATTAGTTTTGATAACAATGACACTAAGAAGTAAGTAGTTAAACACTAAGCTCATAATATAAAAGTGGAGACTACTATGGCCTGTGATTTCAGAACCAATCCCATTGTGAGAGTTATACATGAACTCTTTTAACATTGAAAGGCCTTTTTGTTGTTAATCTCTAAATCATTCATTTGGCTTGGCTTCTTAAAAAGGTATGTCCATGAAATGCTCAAATTATGATACTCAAGACTTTCCGATCTTAAAAGCTCTAGGGAAGTGACATAGGCTGTCTTTGTTTTTCCCCATAGCCTTGGCCTAACCGAAACATTTACTCTTAGTTGGCCCTTTTGAGCCTTATTCTTTGATTAAGCCACATTAAACCTAACCCCTTACAAAAGTTGTCCCTCCTACCCTTTGATTCGTATGCGAAAGTTAGGTGAGCTAACAAAGGCTGAATTGTAATTGAGTGAGCTTGAAAGAAAGATGTGTTCTATTGTGCAAAGAAAAATAAATGACGACAAAAATAAAATAAAAAGTAGAAAGTGTTAAGCATGATATTTGTTGCGGATCCTTTTCCTAACAGCTTAAAGCTTTTAGGAGTGATGGTTCCTAATAGAAAGAAAGAAACAAAAGGGCTGCCAAAAAAAAGTGGAGAAAAAAAAGTCAAATGAAGGAAAAAAAAATAGAGCAAAAGGATTATGCCAAAAGAAAAAGAGGAGAAATAGTGAAATAATGGTAGTCAATGAAAGAATGAAAAAGGAAGGAAAGGAAAAACAAGCTCAACTGCATTTTAAAAGCCTAAATCTTGTGAGTCTAACTCGAGTATGCGAATTAACATGAATCCCTTGTTTACCCTTTCATTTCGTAGCCACTACTCCTAGCCCCATTTTAGCAAAACTGAAGTCCTAATTGATCCTTAGTGTCAAGGTTTCGAAGTAAGGATAGTGGAAGGGTATCCTATAGCATTTCGCCTTTTTAAAAGTGAGTATCCTTTCTATGAGATTCTTGTTCGTTTGTCTTAGCGTTCTTCGATGTATACATAAGCAAGGCTTTTGAGAACTTGATTACACTTAATCTTGATAGCCCGTATGTCGAGTGATACACCATATTCGGAGTGATTTTCTTGTTAAGTGTATGCCAGGAGAGATTTTGGGTCACGATTTAATTTGAGCGAAGTGTGAAGCTATCATTAGTCTTGCGGTTAATCCTTATATTATTGCCTTCACATAGTATACACACAAGGTGAATAAGCATAATTTGCCTTAACGGTTATTTAGAAATATGATTGCGCCTCTATATCTCTTGCTAATGCAATTTTTTTTTTATCAGAAACAAAATGCTTTTATTAAAAACTACTTAAAGCGATACAATATAAATTACATCTTTAGTGAACCAGCGGTCCACCAAAGCCCCTCAAGAAATATCAAAAGGCTACAAAATACCAAACAATGATAGAGATTACAGGAAATCAAACAACAGTCAAAAGATCAATTCCCACACAAATCTGAAACTGATAAAGATCCAAACAGTTTCGAAGAGATGGCCCAAAATGATGCTAACTGTTTGATTTTAAACCATACTTCACCGACTTCGCAAGATTTATCTTCAAAAATTCTAGTGTTTCTTTCTTGCCAAAGTCCCCAAGCCAAACAACATCTCCATAACAATTTTGATTTCTTTTTGTTCCCACTAAACTGCCAATCCACGCCTAATAAATCATGCCATGAGCTAGGCAAGGCTCCAATAACTTCAAAATCCTCCCTCACCTTCTTTCACATATAATTGGAGAATTTGCAATGAACTAATAGATGATCAATATTTTCACCACCCCTTTTGCAAAGAGTACACCAAGAAGGAGAAATGGCTGAATTTGGCCTTCTTTTTTGGAGTAAGTTGCAAGTATTAACTCTTTTCCACGAGGCCAACCAAGCGAAAACTTTCACCTTAGGTGGGATACCAACTTTCCAAATAAAATTGTGAGGCACAAAAATAGTATCCAATGGAGAATTAATGAGCAAGTGAAAGAATGATTTGCAAGAGAATATCCCCGACTTTTCCCCCACCCACATTCTATAGTCTCTTTCGAATCTCGAGACTTGAGAATTAGAAACCAAGTCTAACAATTCCAAAAAATCCCCAATATCCTTATCATTTAAATTTCTATGAAATTCTAAATCCCATGAGAAAGAATAATAGAATTCCAACGAATGATTGATGCTATGAAGCTATTTGTGTTCCGAGAAATTCTATATAACCGGGGAAAGAGAGAGGCAAGAGTAGAATCCCCAACCCAAATATCTTCCCAAAACCTAATGGAATTGCCTATACCCACCTTAAGTTGAATACAACAACAACAACAACCAGCCTTTATCCCACTAGGTGGGGTCGGCTACATGGATCAAACAACGCCATAGTGGCCTGTCATGAATCATATCTATAGTGAAACCATTTGCCTCTAAATCATTCTTAATAGTTTCACCTATAGTTTTTCTCGGTCTTCCTCTACCTCTAACAACTAGGCTTCCCTCCATATGATCAACTCTCCTAACCACGGCATCCACCGGTCTCCTCCATACATGCCCAAACCATCTAAGTCGAGATTCAACCATCTTTTCTGTAATAGGTGCCACCCTAACTCCCTCTCTGATGGTATCATTCTTGATCCTATCTTTCCTATTCTTGCCACTCATCCATCTCAACATTCTCATCTCCGCTACATTTAGTTTATTCTCGTGTTGGCTTTTGACCGCCCAACATTCAGTCCCATACAACATCGCTGGTCTAACCGCAGTACGATAGAATTTTCCTTTTAACTTGAGTGGTACCTTTTTATCACATAACACACCCGAAGCTTTCCTCCATTTCAACCACCCTGCTTGAATCCGGTGGTTTACATCCCCCTCTATCTCCCCATCTTCTTGTATAATGGATCCAAGATACTTAAATCGAGTGACTTGTGGTATGCCAATGTCCCCAACTTTTACCTCTAAGTTAGGAGTGCTCCGCCTTTTACTGAACTTGCATTCCATATATTATGTCTTACTTCTGCTTAAACGAAAGCCATGCGCTTCTAAAGTTTGTCTCCAAGTTTTCACCTTCCCATTTAGCTCTTCTCTGGACTCACCCACTAGGATAATATCATCTGCAAGGATTCCTATGAGTGCCACTAGAAATGGCTTTCCAAGGATTCCTTTGAGTGCCATTAGTAACCATGTTTGCATCCCACCCATTTTCATTAAGTCCATACTTACTTTTAATTATTGAGCACCTTAATGAATTTTGTTCATTGGGAAATCTCCAAAGCCATTTTCCTAACAAAGCTTCATTTCTCTTAGCAATGTTACCGATGCCCAACCCCCTTTATCCTTACTTTTACACACCAAATCCAAGTTCAGTAAGTGATTGCAACCTCCCTCCCCGAATCCTTCCTAAAAAAAGTTTCTCATTAGTTTTTCAATTGTGTTGCACACCGAAATTGGCATTTTGAAAAGAGAGAGGTAATAAATTGGAATACTTTCGAGGACAGATTGAATCAAAGTTAACCTACCCCCTCTCGGAAAGACATCCTTTTAAACAACCCTCTAATCTTTTTGAAATTTTTTCAATCACCGGACCCCAAAACTCAACTCAACAAGGGTTGTTTCCAAGAGGCATCCCAAGATAAGACATTGGCCACGACCCCAACTCGCAACCCGCCGTCCTTGCCAACGACACCATATCTTCCTCCTTCACATTGATACCTGATAACATGCTTTTGGAAAAATTTATGTTAAGACCCGAAGCTAACCCAAATATATCCAGAAAATCAATCAAATTTTTAAGTTTACTTTCATCTTTTGAGAGGAAAAAAATAGTATCATCAGTGAATTGTAGATGTGAAAGTTTAACTCTGTCCCTACTTATCTCGAAACCCTCGATAATTCCCACTTCCCTAGCTTTCACAACTAACCTATTAAGAACATCTGCTACTAAGACAAAAATAAAAGGCGAAAGCGGATCTCCTTGCCTAATGCCCCTCGACACGCTGAAAATACCCCTTGGGTAGCATTGACCATAACTGAAAAATTAGAAGAGGCAAGGCAACCCTGAATCCATTTCCTCCATCTAAACCCAAAGCCCTTATTTTCAAGAACATGATCAATGAAATCCCATTCCACATGATCGTATGCTTTTTCAAAATCTATTTTAAAGACCACACCTTCTTTCTTCTTGACCCTGTATTCCTCTACACTTTCATTAGCAATTAGTACAAGATCAAGGATTTGACATCCTTTAACATATGCTCCTTGTGATAACCCTACCGTTTCACCTATTACCTCTCTCAATCTCAATGCTAAGACTTTAGCCCGAATTTTGTATAAACTTGTGACAAGGCTAATCGGTCTATAGTATTTAACTTTGAGAGAAGTTAGCTTCTTTGGGATTAGACAAATGTATGTGGAATTAGTACACGCATTCACTACTCCATTTTCAAAAAAATCATTAAAGACCCCAAGAATATCTTCATTAATGATCTCCCACCCCTTTTTGAAAACCTCAATGGTAAATCCATCTGGGCCCGGTGTTTTGTCTCCCTCACAAGCATCAACTGCAGCCTTAATCTCATTAACTTTGAATGGTCTTTCGAGCCAACCCTTGCTCTCAAGGCCGATTGGGTCCCAATCAAGTCCTGCAAATCCCACCCTACACCTATCTCTCGTGGTGTACAACTTTTTAAAGTAATTTACAATCTCATTCATGATCTCATTTTCAGAATCCACAATGGAACCATCTTCTCTTTCAAGTGTGGAAATTATTTTGTTCACTTTCTTACTATTTACCACTCTATGAAAGAGTTTAGAATTGCCATCCCACTCTCTCACTCCTCGCACTTTGGCTTTTTGATTCCATGAAATTTCCTCTTTCAAAACTAGATCCCCAAATTTTTCTCTCAATTGCCTCCTCTCTCTAATCAAATCCTCTCCTAGAATTCCTCTTATTTCCTCCTTATCAATTTCTTGAATCCTCTCCAAAATTCTACATTTCTGCACTCTCACATCCCCAAAAACTTCTATATTCCACTTCTTAACCTTATGTTTTACGTGCTCTAATTTTTTAATGAATTTGTAACCCTCCCACCCATGTACCTCACTGTCCTCCCACCATTTCCTAAGTTTTCCTAAAAAGTCCTAATTTGTAAACCACATATTTTCAAACCTAAACGGCGAAGGCCCCCATTTGAAAGGATTAGTGTCAAGCACTATTGGAAAATGATCCGATTCAATTCTAATAAGGGCCTCCTTGTTGAGCTTGCGGAGTGTTAGTAACCATCTCACCCAAAAGCTTAAGTTGTTAGGTGATGAGCCAACAATGTATATCATACTCTTCAACACTCCCCCTCACGTGCAAGGCACTTGCACGTGGATAGACAAACGAAACCAAAGGCCAAACCGGCCAAACCAAAGGTGCACTTTGTGCACAAACAACAACATGCATACTGCACAAACACAAAGGGGGAAACAAATGCAAGTGGGAGGATTCGAACCCGAGACCTTGCAGAACCTGACCTCTGATACCATGTTAGTAACCATCTCACCCAAAAGCTTAAGCTGTTAGGTGATGGGCCAACAATGTATATCATACTCTTCAGCTTTTGGGTGAGATGGTTACTAACATGGTATCAGAGCTCAGGTTCTGCAAGGTCTCGAGTTCAAATCCTCCCACTTGCATTTGTTTCCCCCTTTGTGTTTGTGCACAAAGTGCACCTTTGATTTGGCCGGTTTGGCCTTTGGTTTCGTTTGTCTATCCACGTGCGAGTGGCTCGCACGTGAAGGGGAGTGTTGTTGAAGAGTATGATATACATTGTTGGCCCACTACTTAACAGCTTAAGCTTTTGGGTGAGATGGTTACTAACACAGAGGAAATATGCAAATCGAGGATTGCCTTAGGACTTAGTGTTGTGTTGCAATTTGAACTACTTTTTTGAAATTCTTGAAATTTCTAACCTTTTGGTTTTGTCTTAAAAAGTGGCTATTTAGCTACTTGCCTGCTTGAGTTCAGAATATATCGAAATTAGTGGTTCTCTTAAAGTGTCCAAGTCAAAGCGGGACATTTAATTTGAGACAAAGGGAGTATTGTTTGCATGGGTTTAATACGTACTTACAACGTAATTTATATGTATGTATGGATGGTTTCCATGCATCTACTTGATTTAGTTTACTTTGTTTTGCTGCAGGGCCATCCCGATACTAACGTTTTTATTAGAATGTCTCAGTATTATATGTCACTTTTGTTTTGTGGATTGGTTTATTGCTTGGATTCTTAAGTGCTGCTTCTTTGTCCCAGGTAAGTGACAATTCCCATTCTCCTTGTATAAATATGAATATGTCGTCCCATTCTCATTCCCTACGTGGTCTTCCCGATGACTTTCATGCAACCATCAAAATTTCATTTTTTGGAGCCACTGCTGGTCTAGGTAACTGTATATGTTAATTATGTTTTTGGACTTGAGAAAAAGGTATTAGTGGTACAAAATATAATGCTACAGTTAGTTATTTCCGTTTCAACTCGCCAAATCCTGTTTAAACTCGTTCCCATGGACCGAACCGCATAAATCTCTTGTACCTCGTTTTCTGCGTGTGCTTTTTTCCTGCTGTTCCATTCTACTGCCACATCCATTGTCCACGGTCTTGAAACTTGCCTGATGCAAAAAAGTATGTATAATGATCATGATTATGCTAGCTTTCTCCTTAAATAATTGTTAGAGTTGATTGTAGAGACATGGGCAGAAAAGGTCGCGTGTCGCATCTGATGTTCCTGTTTCTTTTGGAACTATGAAAGTGATTTAGCTAGCCGTGACAAAAAGTTCTTTTGAAATTAAAAGGAACGTATTGATGTTTCAACTTTTAAGGTTTAGGTTTTCGTTTTCCTACTCTTTAAAATACTGCATTTTGTTTTCTTGTTTTTATATACATTTTAGTTATTATTTTTTCTTTGTCTTGTGTATGTGATAATTGGAGTTGTTCCTCTTGCATGGTTGATGTGCCCATAGTTTTTCTCCTATTGTGCAAATTTGACATTCATTTCCTACCTACTTGGTATTTCAGTTCGTGGGGTCTTCTTGATGCTCCATGTTCTGTTCTTGGCTTGAGGCCTCAACTGTTTACTGGAGAGGTAGACATTTTTCTGGATATTGTTTACTTCAAGGTCATTTGGACTTGGGTACCTCTGAAATTCAGGTACCTCCCCTCTGTCGGTAAAATTTTAACGGAACATTTAACCTAACCAAGTAGAGTTTGCACTAACTTAACCATAGCTGAAAATGCAATTATTGTAAAAAAAAAAAAAGGAAATTTCTAAAACTCCTAGCTAATTACGTTCAAATTCTTTCTATAATTTTATACCCTGCTGAAAATTAGAAAGATAAAATCTTTCTATCTCTTCTTATAAACTATTACATAAAGCTTCAACTAAGACTCCCAAATTGCCACTCTGACATACCCATTCACATGTCGTGTTGTTTTGTCCCAACTAAAATCTATCCTTCTCTTATAAACTATTATGTAAAGCTTTAACTAAGACTCCCAAATTGCCACTTTGACATACCTGTAAGATTATGAGAGATTGTGAGAAGAATTGTTATTGATTATTGAGAAAAGGAGTACATCAATATATACAAGCGAGAGACCCTAAAAATAAGGATATTTCCTTCTAATAAAAATTTCCAAGTATACATTCTATAAATAACATATATACAAATCTAACACTTCCCCTTAAGCTAGAGCGTGCAAGTTGTATGTTCCAAGCTTGTTACAAATATAATTGACTCGAGGTCCACCGAGAGACTTAGTAAAGATATCAGCTAGTTTGATTTCACGTAGCTAGTAGCGATCTCCCTTGAATTTTTTTTTTCTCTAATAAAGTGACAATCAATCTCGATATTTTTGGTCCTTTCGTGAATGACCAGATTAGATGCAATGTGGAGAGATGCTTGGTTATTGCGTATCAACTTCATTTGTTGAATCTTTGTGAATTTCAACTCCTGAAGTAACTGTTTCATCCATATGAGCTCACACGTCGCTTTTGCCATGCTTGATATTCTGCCTCAGCGGCGGGCAAGGAAACAACTGATTGTTTTTTGCTCTTGCATGAGATCAGATTTCCTCCAATGAAGATACAATACCCATCGGTCGAATGTCTATCATATTGGCAGCCTGCCCAATCAGCATCAAAATAGCCAAAATTCTCAGTGTGGCCTTTACTTTCATACATAAGGCTTTTGTCCGATGCCTTCTTTATGTATTTCAAAAATACGAATAGCTAGCCTTCCAATGATTGTCACACGGAGCACTTAGGAATTGGCTGAGTACACTCATCGAGAATGCTATGTTAGGACGTGTCACGGTGAGGTAGTTGAGTTTCTTAACAAGTCTCCGGTACTTACTAGGTTCTAATAATGGCTCCCCTGATTAGGTAAGAGTTTGACGTTTGGATCCATCAGAGTCAATACGGGTTTGCAATTCGTCATGCCAGTTTTTTCTAAGATATCTAAGGCATACTTGAGAGATGATGATACCCTGTTGAGATTGAGCAACTTTTAGTCCCAGAAAGTATTTAAATTTCCCTAAATCTTTCATCTGAAAGTGGTGAAATAAATGCTGCTTGAGTTTCTGTATGCCCTCTTGATCATTTCCCGTAATCACAATATCGTCTACATAAACGACCAAGTAGATGCATCTGTCAAGAGATGAATGGGAGTAATATGGAAAACGTAAGGATTGATTCTTCGCTTAGAGTACCCATTAGAGAGTTGCAGTATAAGCCAAAACACCACCAAACTAATGTTGGGAATAGACCAAAAAAAATGATGGAACACAGATCTTAAGATAGACGATCCGGAAAAACTGGATCGTGACCAGTCCGGATGAACAGTATGTATGAACAGTGTCTGTGAGCAGTACTCGGGTGAACAGTAACTCGGTGAACAGTAAATGAGATTGTGACTTGAAACTATTCTAACAAATGCTTAACAAGTTGCTTCTTGAAGCTGTGGCAAACCATATTTATAATACAATTGTTATTGAACTCTCTAATTATTGACTCCCTATAAAACACTAATACCAACTAGAAATTCTTCCTGGACTTATCTTTTAGACTCCCCACAAAGCATTAACATCAATTACAAATACCAACAAACATGAATCCTTGGGTAGACAATTTTTAATACAACAACAAACAGAATTAAAAAAATCCCCCCCTTGAGGAAAAAACCACAGAAGACTTCTTTGGTCTTCATGAACAATTGAAAGCTACTCAGAAGAATGAACAAACACCGTCAGAGCCAAGATTTCTAAAGGGAAATCAAGGGAAAGCCTTTTATTAAAGTTTAGAATTGAAACTATTCTTACAAATGCTTAACAAGTTGCTTCTTAAAGCTGTGGCAAACCATATTTATAATACAATAGAGACTAGAACTTTCTAATTACTAGAACTCTCTAATTAGACCCTTTAGACTCCCTATAAAACACTAATACCAACTAGACTCTAGATTCTTCCTGGACTTATCTTTTAGACTCCCCACAAAGCATTAACATCAATTACAAATACCAACAAACCAGGTTCCTAAGCACAATTAATCCTTGGGACTTAGACAATTTTTAATACATTGTAATCCACACTATGACAGCTTTAGAATTAAATTACTGATTGCATCAGTCCCTCCCTCCTGAGGAAAAAACTCGACCTCGAGTTACGTATTGAGTCCTGACTTCTTTGGGTCTTCATGGTAAAGATACAAATCTGCGACATTAAATGTACGATCAATGCCTAAATGTTGAGGCAAATCAACTTTATATGCATTTTCTCCAATTTTCTTGACGATGCGATAAGGGCCTATCTTCTTTTTACTCAATTTGGAATAAGAGCCAGCTGGAAATCGTTCTTTCCTTAAATAAACCATTACCATATCGCCTTCTTGGAAACTTTGGGCATGCCTTTTCTTGTCTGCGTACACCTTGTACTGGGCATTTGATTCTTCAATCTTTAGTCTGATTTGATCATGCAGCCTCTTCATATCTTCAGCCATTGTATTCCCCTTCACACTGCCCTGTCCAACTTGTGGTATAGGAGCCAGATCAAAAAAATGAGTTGGTTGCCTTCCATATACTATTTCAAAAGGACTTTTGCCAGTAGTTCGATTCTTGGAATAATTATACGCAAATTCAGCTTGTGCAACTACAGCTTCCCACTGTTTTGGGTTTTTACCAACCAAACACCTTAGAATGTTTCCTAAACTTCGATTGATTACTTCTGTTTGTCCATCCGTTTGAGGATGATATGCGCTACTATACTGCAACCCTGTTCCCAACCTTTTCCATAAAGTCCTCCAAAAGTGCGACAAAAACTTGGAATCTCGATCTGAGGTGATTGTCTTTGGAACTCCATGTAGGCGAACCACTTCTCGGAAATAGAGATTTGCAACGTTTGATGCATCCATGGTCTTTTTACAACAAATAAAGTGAGCCATTTTCGAAAATCGATCAACTACCACAAAAATAGAATCCATCCCCCTTTTTGTTCTAAGGAGGCCTAGCACAAAATCCATGCTTACATCTTCCCACGGTGCAGTAGGAACTGGCAATGGGGTATATAGACCCGTATTTTGGACCCTTCCTTTTGATTCTTGACACGTTTGGCATCTATCAACGTACCTATAAACATCACGCCTCATTTTAGGCCAAAAATACTTTTGCTCGATCATAGTATATGTCTTGTCTCTTCCAAAATGGCCACCCAAACCTCCTCCATGCATTTCTTGGATGATCTTTTCTCTTAGAGAACAATCTGGTATACATAGCTGATTTCCTTTGAAGAGAAACCCCTCCTGCAACATATATGTTCCTTGCTTCCCATTCGTGCATTCATTCCACATAGAACCAAAATATGGATCAATAGGATACAAATTTTTAAATAATTCAAACCCTTCAACTGTTGTAGACATAATATTCAATAATATGGTCCTTCTACTAAGAGCGTCTGCCACTTTGTTGTTAGTCCCGGATTTGTGCTTTATTACAAAAGTGAACTTCTGCAAGAAGGAGACCCAATTGGCATGCCTCTTATCCAAATTCTTTTGGTTATTGATATGCTTCAAGGCCTCATGGTCTGTATATAAAACAAATTCACGTTGAATCAAATTCCAATTCCAGCGCCAATTCTTGACTAAGAACAGCGCCAATTCCAATTCCAGAAGCATCACATTCAACTTCAAATTTTTTCTCAAAGTCTGGTAATGCAAGGCAAGGGGCAGAGCATAGCTTTTCTTTAATTTGTTTGAAGCTCTCTTCAGCTTTCTCCGACCATTCAAATTTTCCCTTCTTCATACAATCAGTCACCGAAGCTATTATACTGCTGAAATTCTTAATGAAACACTGGTAAAATGTGGCTAAACCATGGAAATTGCGTACCTCGGTGATTGTAGTTGGAGTGGGCCAACTTTTGATGGCTTCCACTTTACTTTCATCCACTTTCACCCCTGCAGAACTGATAATGAATCCTAAAAACTGCAGCGAATCAGTGATGAAGTGGCACTTCTTCAAGTTAATATAGAGCCTTTCTCGACGCATAACCTCAAGTACTTGTCTCAAGTGCTGCAAATGAGAGTCTTTGGATGGACTGTAGATCAAAATGTCATCAAAATACACTACAACAAACTTTCCAATAAACGGTTTCAAGACTTGATTCATCAAACGCATAAAAGTGCTTAGTGCGTTAAATAAACCAAATGGCGTCACCATCCATTCGTAGAGCCCTTCTTTTGTTTTAAATGCCGTCTTCCACTCGTCCCCGTCACGAATTCTGATTTGATGGTAACCACTCTTCAAGTCAATTTTGCTAAACACCTGTGCACCATGCAAAGTATCTAACATGTCATCCAATCGCGATATAGGGAAATGGTACTTTACCGTAATTTTGTTGATGGCCCTACTGTCGATACACATCCTCCATGTTCCATCTTTCTTCGGAGTCAAAAGAGCAGGAACTGCACATGGACTCATGGATTCTTGAATATACCCCTTTTGTAATAATTCTTCCACTTACCTCTGGAGTTCTTCATGCTCTTTTGGGCTCATTCGGTAGTGGGGCAAGTTTGGAAGGCTAGCTCCTGGTATTAAATCAATATGGTGTTGGACTTCTCTCTTTGGTGGTAATCCAGCGGGCATGTCACTTGGAAAAACTTCCTTAAAATCATTCAATAATTTCTTCATCTCTGCCGGTATCGCTTGTGGCTCCTCTTTTTTCTCCCCTACAAGTAGCATATATGCAGTCCCATTGTCTTTAAATTCAATCATAAATTGCCGAAACGACAAACAAGTATGTTGTTCTTCCATCTTGGGCTTAGGAAAGTCATCCTCCTTCATAGGAGCTAGGACAACCTTAACTCCATTTTTATAAAAGGCGTAAACATTCTTCTCGCCAAGGTGCATAGTTTTATTATCAAATTGCCATGGCCTTCCCAATAACAAATGACAAGCATCCATGTCTACCATATCACACAAAACCTTATCCGTGTAACCTTTTCCAATGGAAAAAGGAACCAAGCATTGTTGAGTCACATTTACCTCGCCTCCCTTTTTGAACCAAGCTATTCGGTATGGCCTTGGATGTGGTTGCACGACTAGGTTAAGCTTTGTCACCATTTCTTTGGACACTAGATTTTCACTGCTTCCTCCATCGATGATAACATTGCAAAGCCTTCCATGAGAGGAACGCTTTGTCTTAAATATATTGTTACGGAGCCAATCACCTTCCGAAACTTTTGGCGTCAGCATGGTGCGACGAATTACTAGATTAGGAAGATCTTGATCTTCGCGTGTGACTTCATCTTCTGTAAAATTCAGCAATCCGTCACTAGGCTCGTCATCCAACTGTCCGCCATGTACCATTTTACCCCCTTCATCAATGAGCAAATTACTTGCTAATTTTCTGCAATCGGAGGACTTGTGACCTTCTTTTCCACACTTGTAGCATATTATTTTTGCCCCAGTAAATTGAGATGGGTAGTTGCTGCTGCCGACAACATTTTTACTTGCTCCTCGTCCATGACCTTGTCCCTTTTCTTGGAAATTAGTGGCCGTCTTGAAATTCTGAAAATTATTTGCTGCTCCAGACTTTTGCTTCGCATCTCTATAGCCTCGTTCAATTTCTGATTGTATTTGTCCCCTGCCAAATTGATTTGGACGGTAGTTATACTGTTTTTGTTTGGTTTCTACCTTTGTTGCTAACGACCAGCAAGGTTGTAACTCCACTTGATTTCAAATATTGGGTCGTAAACCCATCAAATAACGGTGAATGACTTGTGTTTTTGTCTCGGCGAGTTGAACTCGTGTTCTCATCTTGTAAAATTCATTAGTGTACTCCCGAACAGAACGACTTCCTTGTTGGAGGGATTGATATTGCTGGAACAAGAGTCCGTCATAGTTTAAAGGACGGAACTGTTGTCGGATTAATCGTTGCATCTTCACCCAACTCTGAATTTTTTCTTTTCCGGACTGGATCCTTGTCATTTGAACTTGTTGCCACCAAGAAGAGGCATATCCCTTCAATTTGATAGCTACTGCCTTTACCTTCTTGTTGTTTGGAAGTTCAAGATACTCAAATACCCTTTCAACCTCATTTAGCCAGTCCAAGACCTCCTCTGGTTGCTCTTCTCCAGTAAAATTAGAAATTTCCACTTTTAGTCGAGCATCTTGATTACGATCAATGGCTCTATTAAGCAATGGTTTTCCTCCGATAGGTAAAATTCCTTCTTCATCTGAGGAGTCATCCACAACTTGCTATTGATTTGCTTCAAAAACTTGTTGATTTCGAACATTACGACGTTGATACACGTTCAATGGTGGACACCTTTGAGGTTCCATATTTTGGTCTTGAGGACTAAGGAGTCCAGATTGTTCTAACCTGGCGCACAATTGAGTGGTTTGAATTTGAAGTTGCCTCTGTTGCTGTTGTAAAGTCTCCAAATCTTCTCTTGTAACCCCGCTGCTACTTGCGGTTCTTTGAGAAGTCTCTAAATTCTCATTGTTTCACTCTGTATTATTTCCACGTCCAGCCATAGACTAACAATTATCACAGGCCAGAAAGCCTGCTCTGATACCACTTGAAGTAGACAGCAACAAACAGAAAAATTTCCACAGAAGAATGAACAATTGAAAGCTACTCCAAACACCGTCAGAGCCAAGATTTCTAAAGGGAAATCAAGGGAAAGCCTTTTATTAAAGTTTAGAACTGAAACTATTCTTACAAATGCTTAACAAGTTGCTTCTTGAAGCTGTAGCAGACCATATTTATAATACAATAGAGACTAGAACTTTCTAATTACTAGAACTCTCTAATTAGACCCTTTAGACTCCCTATAAAACACTAATACCAACTAGACTCTAGATTCTTCCTGGACTTATCTTTTAGACTCCCCACAAAGCATTAACATCAATTACAAATACCAACAAACCAGGTTCCTAAGCACAATTAATCCTTGGGACTTAGACAATTTTTAATACATTGTAATCCACACTATGACAGCTTTAGAATTAAATTACTGATTGCATCAGTACATCAATATATACAAGAGAGAGACCCTAAAAATAAGGATATCTCCTTCTAATAACCTAATTATCTCCTAAATATACACATTCTATAAATAACATATATACAAATCTAACATTACCCATTCACATTTCGTGTTGTTTTGTTATGACTATTCTCCTTAGTGTTGTTTGAGTCCTTATTCTAGTTATACGTTCTTCAACATGTTGTACATGCTTTCCTCTATTTAAATAGTTTCTCATCTGAAGTGAATAAAGTGGTGGAATGAGGAAAACTATGGTCCATAAGTTGTCATAGAGTTGGAATGAAAAGGAAATGTTCTCTTTTAGAAGGATATTCTAGGCAAACTACAGCCCAAGTGTGTATAAAAATAGAAAAAAGTAGGTTTGGGGGTGTTACAAAAGCCCACCCCCTAGGCTTCTACAAAAGATTGTGAACACGCCTTATAGAAGAAGCAGTATCCTGCAGTAAAACATGACCTAAGTACAAAAGAGATGTCAATAAATATCAAAAACAAAACGCTTGTATTGAAGACTAATCAAAGCAATATAAAGAAGATTACATCCTTGGTGGACAAGCAGTCCACCAAAAGCCCCTCAAGACAAAACTATAGAATACAAACATTGCAAAAAAACCATTAAACAGTGAAATGACAAAACCACAGCCAACTTCACTACTGGATAGCTGCACCCTAATTCCCACATAAGTTTGAAATTGATAATGATCCAAACAGGTTCGACTAGCTAGTCCAAAGTGAAGCTAATTGTTTTGATTTTAGATTTGTTTTTATTCCCTCTAAACTACCATTCCATGCTCACTAAATCATGCCAAGAGCTAGCCTAGTTCCGACCATTTCAAATTCCTCTCCCACTTTATTCCACATATAGTTGGTAAAGTTGCAATGTACTAACATGTGGTCAATGTTTTCTCTTTCCTTTTTGCAAAGAATACACCAAGAAGGCGAGATGGCTAGTTTAGGCCTTCTTTTTTGGATTAAATTGAAATTTTTGACTCTTTTCCATGAGGCCAACCAAGCAAAAACTTTCACCTTTGGAGGAATACCAATCTTCCATATAAATTTGTGTGACACAAAAGTAGGGTCCGATGGTGAATCGATGAGCAAGAAAAGAGAATGATTTGCAAGAAAATATCCCCGATTTTCCCCCCACCAAAGATCTGGTATCTCTCTCAAATCTAGAAACATGAGAGTGGGAAACATAAACCAAATCCAACAAATCAAAAAATTCCCCAATCCCTCCCATTTAAATTTCTACAAAATTCTAAATCCCATGAGAAAGAATCAAGAAATCCTATAGAGTTCCAACGAAAGATTGAATTCCCAACCCACACATCTTCCCAAAACTTAATGCTATCAAAGTATTGCCCATACCCACATTACATGAAAATATGAAATCCTATAATAGAGAGAGGAATAAGAGTGGAATTCCCAACCCACACATCTTCCCAAAACTTAATGGAGTTGCCCATACCCACCTTAATGGTTTTCGAATAAATGATTTAAATTTATCAATGCCACTAGAGACGGCTTTCTATGGTTTTCTGTGAGTGTCAGTAGTAACCATCCTATTTGTCTCCCACCCATTAGAGAGAGGCAAGATGAATTCCCAACCCACACATCTTCCCAAAACTTAACTTGCTCAGTTGCCCATACCCACCCTATAATAGAGAGAGAGAGTGGCTTTCTTAATGGAGTGAGTGGAATTCCCAACCCACACATCTTCCCAAAACTTAATGGAGTTGCCCATACCCACCTTAAGTCGAATAAATGATTTAAAACTTACGGCTTTCTATGGTTTCTGTGGAGTTAACCAGGCCCATACCCACCTTAAGTCGAATAAATGATTTAAATTTATCAATGCCACTAGAGACGGCTTTCTATGGTTTTCTGTGAGTGTCAGTAGTAACCATATTTGTCTCCCACCCATTCACATGAATTCCATACTTGCTCAATCCTATAATAGAGAGAGGCAAGAGTGGAATTCCCAACCCACACATCTTCCCAAAACTTAATGGAGTTGCCCATACCCACCTTAAGTCGAATAAATGATTTAAATTTATCAATGCCACTAGAGACGGCTTTCTATGGTTTTCTGTGAGTGTCAGTAGTAACCATATTTGTCTCCCACCCATTCACATGAATTCCATACTTGCTCCCACATCGGAAAAATGGATCCTCCCAAAGCAATATATAAAGATCTAGGGGCTACTCCACCCATAGCCAATTGGTTTTGGGTTGAATGCTCCGAACTCTAATTTGGTATAAGAGGGAAGGCTATTCATCGTGTCAAGGCCCAATGGCCACAAGAGCTCCACATCAGCCAATATAAACAATTCACGTGTTCGGCTAAAAATTACACCACACGTGAGGGGGTGTGTTGAGAATATAAATTCCACCTCGGAAAAATGGATCCCCCTAAAGCAATATATAAAGAATTAGGGGCTACTCCACCCATAGCCAATTGGTTTTGGTTTTGGGTTGGATGCTTCGAACTCTAAGATCCTTGGCCCTATTCTGAGTTTTTAATCAGTGTTGTTATCACTATCGGGTGGCAAATATTGTTGCCCGTTGGACCACTTTGTTCCACACTCTTCCGCTGTCACCAAACCACAGTCGATAACTCTCGGTCACGCATTGCCTAACCACCTCAGTTGACCTCTTGCCTCATCTAATCTTTGTTCTTGGTGTGCATCCCTTGCCAACCATATACACATCCTTTGTCATACCCCCATACATCACTGCCACCAACCATATACTATAAATCCTAAACTTAACCCACTGTCCAGCTATCTCTATACATCTATATCCATCTACTTTTCATCAAACACTCACCATAATCATCGTCCACCAACCAAATACAACCATTGGCATCTTTATCTAATCACCATCTTTAGAAAATAAGAATCAATCAACTGTGGCCCCATTTTAACTTTTCACTTTTAAAACTCTTGCTATACTAAAATAAAATCTTGGTTCTTACTCTTCGTTCTTGGTTCATCATCATCTCTAGTCAAATCCAACCACTACTGCCTCATCACCATTGGACCACTCCCACAGGCAGTTTTCATTAGCTCGTCTCATAAAAGAAAAAAAAATTCATGATTCGATGTGCTTTTTTTTTCTTAAAGTTTAAGGGGGGAAGTAAACATATATACATCTGAACCACCAAAGCCAACATCCTCACATGTGCCAGACAACCAGAGCCGACCTCTTCACTTGAGCTGAACTCGTGAATTGTTTATATTGGGTGACGTGGAGCCCGTGTGACTGCTGGGCCTTGACATAATGAATAGCCTTCCCTCTGATACCATATTAGGAACCATAAGCTCATGGGAGAGATGGTTCCTAACATGGTATCAGAGGTTAATTATTTGGCTTGAATTTGTCTATTCTACATAGACTGTTCTGCATAATCTTGTTCTTGTCTGCTCTCCCTCCACGTGCGAGTATGGGGTCGCACTTGAGGGAGGGTGTTAAGCATGATATTCATTGTGGTTCTTTCTCTTAATAGCTTAAGCTTTTGGGAAAGATGGTTCATGACACTTCTAATTATTGAGTACCACGAGTTTTGCTCAAGGGGAAATCTCCAAAGCCACATTTTTCATAGCAATGTTACCGATACCTAGACCCCCTTTCTCCTTGATTTTAAACAGCGACTCCCAATTCACTAAATGATTACAAGGTCCATCCCCCTATCCTTCCTAGAAAAAAGTTTCTCATTAATTTTTCAATAGTGTTGCACACCGAAATCGGCATTTTGAAAAGAGAAAGATAATAGGTTGGAATACTCTCTGGGACCGATTGAATTAATGTTAACCTACCCCTGCTCAAAAGACATCCTTCTAATCTTTTAGAAATTTTTTCCCAAAACTCTACTTAACATGGATTGTCTTCTAAGGGCATCCCAAGGTAGGACAACATGGATTGTCTTCCTCCTACACATTGATACCCGCTAGCATGCTTTTAGATAAATTGATGTTAAGCCTCAAGGCTAACCAAAGATATCCAAAATGTCAATCAAAATTTTAACCTTGCTACCATCTTTTGAGAGAAAGAATGTGGTATCCTTACGTACCCTTCGATAAGACCCACTTCCCTAGCTCTCACCACCAATCTATTAAGGACATCTGCCACTAAGACGAAAATGAAAGGTGAGAGAGGATCACCTTGCCTAATACCCCTCAGTCTCCCATTCACCATAACCAACAAATTAGAAGAGGAAAGACTTCCCTTAATCTATTTCCTCCATCTAGACCCAAAACCCAAAACCCTTATTTTCAAGCATGTAATCAATGAAATCCCACTTCACATGATCATATGCTTTTTCAAACTATTTTAAAGACCACTCCTTCTTTCTTCTTGACCCGATATTTCTCGAAGCTTTCGTTAGCAATTATTACCAGATCAGGGATTTGACGTCCTTTAACAAATGCCCCTTGTGTTAACCCAACCGTTTCGTCCATTACCTCTCTCAATCTCAATGCTAAGACTTTAGCCAATATTTTGTATAAGCTTGTGACATGGCTAGTTGGTCTATAATCTTTGAGTTTAAGGGAAGATAACTTCTTTGGGATTAAACAAATATATGTTGAATTAGTGCATGCATTCACCACACTATTTTCAAAAAATTCATTAAAAATCCCAATAATATCTTCTTTAATGACCTCCCACCCCTTTTTGAAAACCTCTATGGTAAATCATTCCAGACCTGGTGCTTTATCTCCCTCACAAGCCTCAATCGCAGCCTTAATCTCATTTTCTTCAAACGGTCTTTCGAACCACCTTTTGCTCTCAAGGCCAATGGGGTCCCAATCAAGTCCTACAAATCCCATGCACCGCCTATCTCTCTTGGTATACAATTTTTTGAAGTAGTTAAGAATTTCATTTTCAGATTCCACAATGGTACCATCTTCTTCAAGTTTGGAAATCATTTTATTCAGTTTCTTGTTATTATTGATCACCCTATGGAAGAGTTTAGAATTGCCATCCCACTCTCTTTATTCCTCGCACCTTTGCCTTTTGATTCTACGATATCTCCTCTTTCAAGACTAATTCTCCAAATTTTACTCTTAATTCCTTCCTCTCCCAAATCAAATCTTCCCCTAGAATTCCTTTCAACTCCTCTTCATCAATTTTTTGAATCCTATCCAAAATTCTACCTTTCGCTACGTGCATGTCCCCAAAGACTTAAACATTCCACTTCTTTACTTTATGTCTCAATTGTTCTAATTTTTTAATAAATTTGTAGCCCTCCCACCGGTTTACTTCACTCTCCTCCCACCATTTTCTAAAATTTCCTAAAAAGTCCTTATGAGTGAACCAAATATTTTCAAATCTAAATGGCGATGGTCCCCATTTGAATGGATTAGTGTCGAGCAATAATGGGAAATGATCCGATTCAATTCTACCAATGGAATTGAATTCTCCCACCCCGTTGAAAAAAGAAACCTATCTAATCAAGAATGTGCCGCCCATTTGACCACGTGAATTAAACGTTATTAATACTCGAATTTGTTAGATTTGTTTCATTAATGAACCCGTCAAAATTCCTCATGCTTTCTGTTATCCTACTACTCCCCTCCCCTCCCCTCTCCTCTCTTTTCCGAGGGAAATCTAACTACATTAAAATCCCCTCCGATACACCAATTATTCCCACAAAGCCCGTATAAACTCGCCAGCTCTTCCCAAAATTCACCTCGCTCTCTATATCTGCACGAACCGTACACTCCCGTTAGCCACCAAATCTCCCCATGACAACTAGAAATTCCCCAGGATGCACTCCTCCGTCTTAAGTGCTCTCACATCCCAGATAATAAGAATACCTCCCGACCTACCTACAGAGGGAATGTACGCCCAATCTTTAAATCTAACTCCCCATACGGCTCCCTGCCCATTTGATCCTTTCTTTTTTTGTTTCTTGGAGAATAACCACATGTGGTTTTTCTCTGCACACACTTTCTTTTATGTTTCTTCTTTTACTCCTCGACCCTAGTACATTCCATGAGATTATCTTCATTTTTTACCAAACCCTACCTTGTTCTTATGACTCCCCCCCTTCCCCCCCTTCTCATAGTTGATTTCACATTTCAGACTTTTAATTCTCTCACCCCCTTTCTACTAGAACTTTTCTCACCCACTTTTCTAGTTCTAGTCCTATCCTTAATTGGTACTAAGGTCATACCCATTTTGCTAAGAATTTCATTAAATTTCCCCCACTCCTCCTCGTCACTTAAATCCCCCGTCTTTCCTTTGTCTGAGGCAATGTTAGGGACTATATTAGGAGTTGTGCAGTTCCCAAACAAAGACCTTTGCGGATCATTTTGGTGCTCAATAATTGAATTATTTTGTGAATTTAAATCATTGTAGGCAATGGGGTGCAAACTACGGTTACTTTGGCCCTCTACCCCTTCTTTTCGGACTGGATTTCATGTACATTTATTCGACTTAGGTGACTCATGGGAATCCACAGATTTTTCAGGAATTAGTGACTCAGAGAATTATGTACCTTTGTGCCCAGCAAATTATATGGAGAATTAATATTTACCTCCGTTGGGGTTTGGTTGTGGTCTCAAGGTCAGATTCATTTAGTGTCATAAACTTCACACTTTTCGCTTGCTTCCTCAGAAAAATTTGCCAGCCAATCATTCGTTTCTTCATTTTTCTCGAACTCATAACCGCCCTCTTTCTCGTCTTCGGACGAGATCATCTGAAATTTCATAATCTCTGTCTTCTAGACTAAAAATAGTCTCCTCCTTTGCTGCTTGCCTTGAAATATTTTGATCCCATACCCCTCCATCTCCAACAGCGTCTTCTAGCTCCATCTCGATTGCATAATTTTTTGCTATAGAACAATTGAAACTTGTTTTACTAAATGGAACCACCCTCTCCTCTTCGTCTACTGTGTTTGTGTTATCGTCTTCAAAGCTGAGAATTAATTTTTTGAGCTATTTCCCGTCTTTAGTATGTAAGAGAACAATTGTGGAACCCATCTTAGTCTTCTTAGGCCATTAAATTCATTAGCTAACCATTTCACCATTTTACTGGGCCTATTAGCAACAATCTTCTTTGTTTATCAAAACTTGGAGGCCTAGAACCTGCGAGTCCCTCCTTTGCTACCAATTGTTTGTCTCCTCCTTCCTTAAACAGACCCAAATCTCTCTTTAGTTCATCAAAAATCCTTTCCACTTAAAACCGAATGTTCATTATACAATACTTTCTTTCTCCGGTTAAATCGGTTAGATTCTCATCTAAAAAATCCCCTTGTGGTCCCTCTAAAACCTCCACATCTTCTCTTATTTTTGCAACGTCTTTATTTGTATTGTCGATTAAACATCTATCTTTCTCCACCCCTACCTCCTTATCCTCGTATTCCACGTCATCACCATCTCCACAAACACCTGTGTAAGCAAAATCCATGGCTGTGATAGGTTTTTGTTGCAAGAATCTTCTATGCCCTAATTCCAACTTCGAAGCATTTTTGAATTTCAAAGAAAACACGCTCCCTTTCCTTCAATTTGTATACCTGCTGGCATAAACCCATTGAGATTTCCTTTAGCCTTGAATTTTGCTTCAAAACAATTTTTCATACTTGGTGTATCTTCATTAATCCCCCACAATGCTTTGCAATTTTTTCAAAATTCCTTCCACTCCACATGCTTACTGGCAGTCTTGCCGCTGATACCCAGCCCCTAGTGAAAGTGATCATTCTACATTTGCTACCTTTGTCCTCCTCCCGGCTACTGAATCTGATTGCAATTGAGCCTCTAAGGAAAGCAGAATTTCTGTGTCTAAATATACTCACCTCCTTGTCATTTCTGCACATAAAGAAGGCCTGGAATGGTCTAAGTTAGATTTTGCATCTAAAGAGCTCGTTAATTCTTGTTTCAATAATTTTCCAGGCGTCTTCTACCTTTTCTCTGATGCACACAAAAGTCGTTTCTTCATTAAATTCTGGTGCCGTTTCTTCTTTCCCTACTACTCTATTTTGTATAAGCCTTTTACTTTGTGGCTTGCCGGGAATACAACTCTTCTTAACAGCCTCCGTATTTGACGTAGCTCTATGTATTACCTTGCCTCGTTTGACCCCAGTTCTATTTCGTGGTTGCTGGTTTAATTCAAAACCTTTCTTCCTCTCAGATCCTCTTCTTTGGTCATTGAGACTATTGGTCTTCTTCCTTCTTTCTTTCAAACTACCGGTCAGAATTAACTCAATGGACTTTGCAATCTCTGTCCATTTCTTCGCCTTTGCCCCTGATGGTATCACTACGTTCTTCCCTTGTCTGTTCGTATTCTTATAAATCTCCCCCTAGAGCCCTGGTCACTGACCCCTTTCTTGGTGGCTCCTGAGGCTTTTAGCCATGGGTCATTTCGCTCGGAGGAGACCATCACATCTAGAGACGGGAAGTCCTTTACCGTTAGGAAATATAAGAATACAATACACATCCATCCAAATTACATACGAGGCCATTATAAATAATACAATTGTGAATGTCAAAAAGAAAATGAAACAAAGAACATGAGACAAATCTCGAATGGAGAATTAACACTGGCCATTGGATTCAACCACAATAAATGATTGGGTAGAAACCAATTTTGCAGGGAGCGTAGCCAGAAACATTAAATTTCAAAAATTCAGTTGGTCTTGACCCTTCAAAAATGAAAGTGATACATCTCAATCCTCAAGCTGACCTTCGTAACCTAACCCTTATTATTTCTAGCAATTAGTAAAAAGTGACAACTACTATCTACCACCCGCGGTTTCTTTAGTCTTCATTATGCGAGTCTTAGGAGAAGTGTATCAATTTTTTCCTTAAACATAGCCCACTTCTCCATGAGATTCTGGATCCTCCCTTGTCCTTTACAAAATAAACAAAAATTAGACTAAACAATTCCAAATGTTGGAATTGGCGTGTAGACTATTTTTTGCCCCAGATTCTAATTCCAAAGCACGGAATTGGATTACCCTAACAAACAAACAAATAAATAAATAAATACAATGGGGAAGGAAAATGCACTACTAGTATACTAGCCTGTGAGATGCAATGGTGTTTAGGAGTACCATCATCATCATCATCATCATCATCATCATCCCTTTGTAGAATGTAGGGTTCATTAGGTTTCACCAAAACCTATATATATATGTTCCATCAAACACAAAAACAAACAAATTAAAGCAAGTCCCAATTCATCAAAAAGGGATCATTAGTTAATATTAATTTTTTTTTACCCTTTCGTAGAATTAAATAAATTCAAAGAATATAAATAAGAAGAAGAGAGTGCATACCCCAAAATGACATTTTCCATAGTGAATTATAATAATAATATATATATATATATGCGTGTGGTTTCAGTTGTTACCTTCCCTCTCTACCTATAGATGGTTACTGTAATATTAACTATTTGATGAAAAATCAATGGTTGAGATCAAATGAGTAGTTGGCTAACATAATTAATGCATATTGAAGAAATACAAAGCATTAAATAGAAAGTTAAGTGGGTGACTTGTTGCTACCTGATGACATGTCATTTTCTTATATATATAATTTTAAGGAAGCTTAAATTAAAGATTCATTCCATTATTTTCTAATTAGGATCCAAGATATTCCTATTCCTTACCCTTATAAAATATGATCATCTCAAAATCGTTGCATATGTGCTTAGTCAATGTTGGGCCAAAAAAAAATAAAAAATACTCATTCAGCGCATATGCAACAAATAAAGATGCTGAATTTAGTTTTATCAAATAAAGATGCTGATAGTGGAGTGTAGGTAAGTAAATTTTTTGCTGAATGGAGTAAAACAAAATAATGGAGTACAAACAATTAAAACTTGATAAGTAAATAGTAACGTTCCCACTCTTTTAAGTGATGAATTCCTTATATATGTATAACATGAACGTAAAAAAGTAAGACCAAATAATACATTATAAAAATTCAATTTCTTAAATCATATTTTAAATGCCCCCCCAAAAGTCACATTTCTTTGGTTTGATTGCAAAAATTATCTCATTTATAATTATTTTATTGTAAATTAATAAATTATAAATATTTTGATTTTAACAAAAAAAATTAGTCTTATTTTTCGCATGAAATTATATGATAGTTATAAATTATGAAATTTCAACTATACTTTTACGTTTTCGTATTTAATGTCTTTGATATTAACTAAAATTTATGACCTTGTATACTAATTTATTTTTGCAACTATATTTGTCAAATTAGAAAATTAATGAATTAAAACAATTTAAAATTATCTAATTTGTAAATTGAAATACAACCAGAACTATGTACAAATTTTAGTCTCGTGCTCTCAATAGAACTAATTCATCCTTGGAGATTTTTGTGCTTAAACTGGTGGAATAGAAATTTTCATTTATAGCAGCTGGGTGGACTCAAATTGTTCAACGGACGATTAATTTGAAATAGACTAACATACATTAATATTCTTTTAATTTATAATCAATAGTATATTTCTCCTTTTGTGCCACCCGAATTTGTATGCAGTAGGCTACTTATAAGTTTTTAACAATGCTGAGAATGTTATTTTCCATTTTTGCTTGTGGAAGACATTTTCTACAAAATGATTTTATTGGGTTAATCATTATTTCCTCAAAATGTGACTCGTTAATATTGTAAGATATTTAATTTTAATGGGTAAGAGTTTCTTACAATATCACATTATTAATGTGTCAGAGCTCTAATATACATGGTGTTGGTGAGGAATATTAAAGATCAATTATAAAAATAAAAAATAGAACCGGTCACCTTAACCTTTTATAACAGGTTAAGGGTGTTGCCACCTCGCTAATGGGTATTAATTATTGTCAGTACCCATTGATAGGTAGAGAGAGACGATACCCATTGAAAACTCGGCCATATATATATAAATATATTCTTCCTTCTGAGGGCGGGCTTCTAAAAAAAGAGGTTTATGCGTGTGTTTTGGGCGGAAAGAGAAACAAGTGAGGGGGGGGGGGGGGAGTGTAATTCAGTAAACCCTCCTCAAATGGAAAATTTAGGGCTTGATTCCTCTTTTTCAAACTTTTTAACTTATAGTTTGTAATTTTATAGTTTTTTACTAACTTGCAATTTTGAAACCAACATGTTGTACTGAGCACTCAGTATGAAGAACACAAAGATATCTATCAATTATTGTTTTTTAGGATTCAACTATTGTCTTTTTTCAGATATAATATTGCCAAAACAATTATGTACAACTTTAGAAGCATATAGTACAACTTTTCAAAACAGTACTATGCTTTTCTAAGTGATCGTTGCTTTAGCGATAAGGGTAGCCTTTTTTTTTTTAGTGTATAATACCATCAAAAGATTGAGCAAGCAATTCATTTATGATATTTTCTCTATATGTTAAAAATTCAGCGATGTTGGTTGAGTAATTAGAACATAGTTGTGTGTAGTCTTGAAGAGATGACAAAGAGAGGAATGGATATAGGTAGAAGGATAACAGATAAAAAGAAGGATAAGAAGAGATGGTAATTGTTGAGTTTAACACAACAAAAGAAAGCTACTTCGAATGTCAAGCTAAAATTTAGATATACTTCAGCTTTTACTCTGTCATGAGGGTGGAGATAATAATCTATTTAAAAAAAAATTAAACTCAGTCTAAATTGAAGTTACTGTTTTTATCCTCATTTTCTTTTACATTCTGGAAATAAGGTGAAACTTAGGTTAAGGTCTTGGAGTAGTTTGCACAAGGTTTTCGTGATTTGACTTTCAGAGGCTTCCCCTCACTTAACACTACTTTTTCCTCTGCTGGCTTCACAATGTAAGGAGAAACAACAAGTTCAACTTCTTCACTCACTCACTTTTTTGCTCGCTCGCTTTCCATCATTTCTCCTCCTCTTAGTCGCAACCTTTTCCATTTTCAAGTTTTCTGAAACGGGAGGGGAAAATGATGACGCGATTTCAGTCCCCTCGTTGCCAAGGAGAAACAACAAGTTTTTTAGTTGGCACAATGGGTTTCATATCTTATATATCATCTATCTCTTTTTCTTCATTAGCTACTACTTTATCAAAATAAGGCGAAGTGATTATTAACTGCGATTCCTGAAAATTCTTAGAAAGCTTGCTCATGCTACCTTCATTTGCGGAATTGGGTTTTTTTCTTCTTCACATGACTCCTCTCATTTCCTTCAATTGCCTCTTCTTGTTTTTCACTAACTGATTTCTTATTCTTCTTGAAAGTATTACCATTATGGGTTCAGATAAATTAGGGTTCGTCTTCTTCTTCTTTAAAGAATATTGATAATTCAGTATTATTTATTTTTGTTATTTATGTTATTTTATTTGTGGGTAGAATCCCACCTTGATAGGGACTCTAGGTTAATTAGGAGTTGTGTTTATTTCCTATATAAGGTGCATTGTTCTCTTCGTTTATTATTATGGAATAAGAATAATAGTTCTCTCTAAATTCTATATGGTATCAGAGGTAGGTTAGGAACTGCATAGGCAGTGTATTCCAGCCAAAACCCTAGCCGCCAACAAACTATTATGTCAAACAAACCCTAGCCGCACAGTGTCGTCTTTAAATCTAGATACGTGTATCGTGTTTTAATCACACCACCCACACAGTGGCACTCGGAATCTTCAGACGATCTCACGCCGAAAAAATCACCGGGAATCGGCCCCTCACGCGCCTACACGCGCCACCTGCTCCCTGCGCGTGGGCCTTACGCGCCTCCACTGTAGCAGCGCGTGAGAGCGCGTCGCTGCTCCGATCACCGCCAAACTTTCCAGTCGATCTCGTGTTACTGTTCCGGACCTTTTCCAGCCATGGTTGAGTCGATTGGGTTCGTATTTAGCGTGGTTAGTTTATATCAGTTTTAGTTTAACGTGGTGTTAGTAAGTTAAACTATTTTTTTTGGTGTGGCCGTGGAGACCTGGGACCAGATTCGTTTAGGGCTAATCATTGCTTGCGGTGATCTTGTTCAGATTTGGTTTTATTTAGTCCTGAGTTTGTTTAGTTGTTGATCCTCTGGCAATATGAACTATAAACTTGTTATGGTGCGTGAGAATCCAGTAGCGAATATCAGTCACAAGTTGAATGGAAGAAACTATCTCGCATGGGCACAATCAATGAGGTTGTTTATTAACGGCAAAAGAAAATTAGGCTATGTGAATGATAGTGCCCGTCACAAGAAGAAGGTTCAGACGGTATACCCTTGCCCACTATCAGAGAGGTATTTTCTGAGGTAAGAAGAGAAGAGGCTCGACGGTCTGTGATGTTAAAAGACAAACGTGCACCCCGTACAGATGGTGGAGGCTCTGCACTGGTAGTTCTTGGTAAAGCCGTTGACAGTGATAAGCAGGGAGGAAAGCAGAGATTGTGGTGTGATCATTGTAAGTGGTCAGGTCATACTAGGGATAGTTGTTGGAAGCTTTATGGTAAACCAGCAACTTGGAAGAAGCGTGATAACAAAACTAGAGGAGGTGCACGAGCATTTCAAACTAGCAATGCTGATTCAGAGCAAAGTCTTCCTCAGAACCACTTCCATTCACAAAGGAACAAATAGAGCATCTATGTAAAATGGTTCAAAATCATTCCTTAGGAAACTCTGACTCCTCATGTTCCATAGCTCAGTCAGGTAATACGTTTACAGCTACAATTGCCTGCATCAAATCCCATAGCAACTGGATATTAGATTCAGGGGCTACTGACCACATGACTGGTAACTCGGAATTTTTTTCGTCATATACTCCGTGTGCAGGGAATCAAAAGGTTAAAATTGCTGATGGTTCTTTTGCTGCGGTTGCCGGCAAAGGAACCATAATCGTCTCACCGTCTCTCACTCTTAAAGATGTCTTACATGTCCCTAATCTATCGTATAATCTTATATTTGTCAGCAAATTAGCTCTTGATCTCAATTGTCAAGTTAACTTTCGGTCTTCTCATTGTGAATTTCAGGATTCAAATTCAGGGAAGACAATTGGGGTTGTTAAACAGGATGGGGGTCTTTACTTCCTCAATAATGGGTCTACCTCTGGAAGGCAAGACTGACAAACTTGTTTTAATTCTATTTCTGTTTCTAGTGATAGTCAGATTTTGTTATGGCATTATAGATTAGGACATCCAAACTTTCAGTATTTAAAGCATTTGTTTCCCAAGTTATTAATGCATAAATATTTGCTTAAATTTCGATGTGAATCTTGTGAATTAGCAAAACATCAACGAACGGTTTTTCCGTCTCAACCATATAAGAAATCACAACCTTTCACCTTGATTCACAGTGATGTTTGGGGTCCCTCTAGAGTGCCCACTTGGTCTGGCAAACGTTGGTTTGTGACTTTCATTGATGACCACACTAGAGTATGTTGGGTCTTTCTTTTAAAAGAAAAATCCGAAGTTGGGAGTGTGTTTCAAAACTTTTACACCATGATACACACACAGTTTCAAACCAAAATTCAAATTTTTCGGAGTGATAATGGGAAAGAATTTTTTAATAAGATGTTAGGGGATTTTTTTGTCAAAAATGGGATAATTCATCAAAGTTATTGTAATTATACTCCTCAACATAATGGAGTTGCCGAAAGGAAAAATAGACATCTACTTGAAGTTGCTCCTACTTTAATTTTTCAAACTAAAGTTCCAAAATACCTTTGGGGAGATGCTATTTTGACTGCTACTTACCTTATTAATCGGCTTCCAACACGAACTTTGAAATTTAAAGCCCCTATCAAATTGCTTTCTGATCTATTTCCCAACACTCAGTTATTAGGGGATATTCCCTTAAAAATATTTGGAAGTGTTGCCTTTGTTCATAATCATGACCCCTGAAAATGTATTTTTGTAGGCTATCCTACAAATCAAAAAGGGTATAAATGTTTTGATCCGATTTCCAAGAAATTATACATTTCTATGGATGTTACCTTCGTCGAGGGGCAATCCTATTACAACTCCCATCTTCAGGGGGAGAGCACAAGTGAAGATGGTGGTTGCGTTTTTGAAAATTCAGTCGTTGATGTTTTGTATGAACAAGTACCTAATTATTTTAACACACAATCTGGGAAAACAAATGAATTAAATATTGAAGATACTTGTGTTGGTAATGGTGAACAACCAGGGTTAGTGTCATGCCAAAATTTGATTACCCATGGACCAGAGATGTGTGCAAAACGGTATAAAGGTCTTGTTTATTCTAGAAAAAATCTAGAACAAGGAAGGAAAGAAACCATTCCTCTGCAATCCCAAGAATCCAACTTGGAGGTGGATCATGATACTCAAGATGACTCTTCCGAGATACCTGAAGGTAGTTCTCAAGCTAATATCGAGTCAACTCAGTCTGATCAACTTGATCTCCCTATTGCTCTTAGAAAAGGAGTCAGAGCGTGTACGAAATCTCCCAAATATCCCATTTCGAACTTTGTGTCATATAAAAATATCTCACCCTCCTATTCTGTATTTATCTCTCGTGTGTCGAATGTGGTTATTCCTAATAATGTTCAGGATGCTCTAAATGTTCCAGAGTGGAGAGAAGCGGTGTATGAGGAGATGAGAGCGCTGGAGAAGAATGCTACTTAGGAGAAAGTAAAGCTTCTAGAAGGAAAGACAGTTGTTGGTTGTAAATGGGTATTCACTGTGAAGTATAACTCAGATGGGTCAGTGGAACGGTACAAGGCTCGTCTGGTGGCTAAAGGCTTCACTCAAACGTATGGAGTCGACTACTCCGAAACATTTTCTCCCGTAGCAAAATTAAATACAGTTCGAGTTCTCTTATCAGTTGCAGCTAACTTGGACTGGCCTCTGAATCAATTAGATGTGAAGAATGCCTTCTTGAATGGAAACCTAGAAGAGGAAGTCTATATGGAACCTCCACCTGGTTTTACTAAGGAATTTGGGTCAAAAATTTGCAAGCTAAAGAAGTCTTTGTATGGCCTTAAACAATCCCCTAGGGCATTGTTCGAAAGATTAACGAAGATCCTCAAGGGCCAAGGATATAATCAAGGGCAGTCTGATCATACTCTCTTCACAAAGATGTCCACAAGAAACGAACTTTCTGTTCTCATTGTTTATGTGGATGATATGATTTTGACAGGGGATGATGTTGAAGAAATGAATTGACTGAAGCAAAATCTTGCTAGAGAATTTGAGATTAAGGATCTTGGTGACCTACAATACTTCCTTGGAATGGAAGTGGCCCGTTCAAAAAGTGGTATTGTCGTATCACAACGGAAATATATTTTGGATCTACTGTCAGAAACTGGGATGAGTGAGTGTAAGCCATCGGATACTCCCATAGAACTGGGTACCAAGCTAGGAGATGTTAAAGATGGTGTTCCAGTCGAAACAGGGAGATACCAAAGTTTAGTTGGGAAACTAATCTACTTGTCTCATACGCGCCCTGACATTGCTTTCGCTGTGAGCATGGTTAGTCAGTCCATGCACTCACCATGTGAAAAGCATCTAGAGGCTGTGTATCGTATTCTTCGTTATCTCAAAGGCTCCCCAGGGAAAGGTCTGTTCTTCAGGAAGAACGATAAAAGAGGGATAGAGGTGTATGCCGATGTTGATTGGGCTGGCTCGGTTACTGATAGATGGTCCACATCTGGTTACTGTACGTTTCTTTGGGGCAACTTGGTTACATGGAGAAGCAAGAAGCAAAATGTTGTCGCTAGAAGCAGTGCAGAAGCTGAGTTTAGATCAATGGCTCAAGGAGTATGTGAGGTCCTTTGGCTACAAAGGGTCTTAGAGGAACTCAAACGGCCAAGTCTTCCGATAAAGCTATACTGCGATAACAAGGCTGCTATCAATATTGCCCACAATCCGGTCTTACATGATGGGACAAAACATGTTGAGATTGACAGGCACTTCATCAAAGAGAAACTAGAAGGTGGAATTATATGTACTCCCTTTGTTCCGTCTAATCAACAAGTTGCAGATATTTTGACCAAGGGCTTGTTAAGGCAACCGTTCGAATTTCAGGTGAGCAAGTTGGGCATGACGGATATCTTCGCACCAACTTGAGGAGTATTGATAATTCAGTATTATTTATTTTTGTTATTTATGTTATTTTATTTGTGGGTAGAATCCCACCTTGATAGGGACTCTAGGTTAATTAGGAGTTGTGTTTATTTCCTATATAAGGTGCATTGTTCTCTTTGTTTATTATTATGGAATAAGAATAATAGTTCTCTCTAAATTCTATAAAGAATCAACTCTCTGAATATCTTGGTTTTCAATTTCATCATTTCTCTTACATGTACTCTTATTCTTCTTTACATTACTATTATCTACCTTAGAAGAAGAATAAACAAAAGAGAAAACACAATCATAATGATGATGAGGATGATAATTAATTAGAGAGAAAGAATAGGATTGCTTACGAGCTAATATATAATAAGGCCGTCTTTTTCTTCCTCCTAAATTTATCGGAGGATCCTCACTTACTTCTCCCCTTCCTTCGTCTTTCTCTTTTCCATTTCTAAATCCACAAGGAGTATGTGAGGTCCTTTGGCTACAAAGGGTCTTAGAGGAACTCAAACGGCCAAGTCTTCCGATAAAGCTATACTGCGATAACAAGGCTGCTATCAATATTGCCCACAATCCGGTCTTACATGATGGGACAAAACATGTTGAGATTGACAGGCACTTCATCAAAGAGAAACTAGAAGGTGGAATTATATGTACTCCCTTTGTTCCGTCTAATCAACAAGTTGCAGATATTTTGACCAAGGGCTTGTTAAGGCAACCGTTCGAATTTCAGGTGAGCAAGTTGGGCATGACGGATATCTTCGCACCAACTTGAGGAGTATTGATAATCAGTATTATTTATTTTTGTTATTTATGTTATTTTATTTGTGGGTAGAATCCCACCTTGATAGGGACTCTAGGTTAATTAGGAGTTGTGTTTATTTCCTATATAAGGTGCATTGTTCTCTTTGTTTATTATTACCATTATGGGTTCAGATAAATTAGGGTTTGTCTTCTTCTTCTTTAAAGAATCAACTCTCTGAATATCTTGGTTTTCAATTTCATCATTTCTCTTACATGTACTCTTATTCTTCTTTACATTACTATTATCTACCTTAGAAGAAGAATAAACAAAAGAGAAAACACAATCATAATGATGATGAGGATGATAATTAATTAGAGAGAAAGAATAGGATTGCTTACGAGCTAATATATAATAAGGCCGTCTTTTTCTTCCTCCTAAATTTATCGGAGGATCCTCACTTACTTCTCCCCTTCCTTCGTCTTTCTCTTTTCCATTTCTAAATCCACAAGGTTCCCAAATCTCAACCATAAATTGGGTGGAGATATTGGTACCCAGATATCTTTCTGAAATACTCCCGCTTTTTATCTTGTCCCTTGACAATCGACTAAAGTATATGTTACTTGGTTGTGAAGACCGAGTATAAATTTATTAATGTCTTATTTAATTATCAAGGATGGAGTATATAGGCTTATATTTAGTCTTCAAAAATCGAGTAACTGACACATTGCTCTATTGCAAATAGGGGTGGCAATTTTCGAAACAACACGAAAAACTGACACGGCATAAAACGAAATTGGGACGAAATAGAAATTCAATTTCGTGTTCGTGTCGTGTTCGGTTTTGCATTTTTTAACACGACTTCGGGTCGTGTCGTGTTCGGGTTAAAAAAATTGACACGAATTAGTGAGGACAATTGACACGATATTTCTATTTTCTTTCTTCTTTGCAATATATATGTGGGTGTGTGCGTGAAAGTAAAAAAAAGGGTCTTTAATTTAGGATATATATAGATAGTACAAAATTAAGAGGACAAGATGGCCTATGGTAAGTAAGAAAAATAAACAAGAATACAATTTTTATATTTATTTTACTTAAGTTTCTCAAATCAATTAAATCAAGTGCAATTGGAACTTTTTATCGTGTCATTCGTGTATCTCGTGTTGGGCCATGTTTAATTGGGTCGTGTTCATGTTAGTTGAAAAAAACACGACTTCGTGTCGTGGCGTTTTCGTGTTAGCCTTTACATTTTCGGGTCGTGTCGTGTTGGGCCAAAACACGACCCAAAAACACGATTTGCCACTCCTAATTGCAAATGAATGAATGAAAGCGAGAGTATTATCAAGTATTTTTTAGGGTGCCAATATCTCCCTCCCTTTAAAATTTGGTGGTTTACGCATTAATTTATTTTATGGAATAAAAATAGGGGTTTTCTTTTAAATGAAAAATATTACACTTTATGTAATGCCTTGTGTTTGTATTAATGTGAATTATGGTTGGTTTAGTGTGGAAATGGTTGATAAATGATTTTAGTATGCTTCAGATAAACATTTTGCAGTTTTGGATGTAACGGGCGCCTGTTGTGGGAGACATGCGACTGTTTTGGGATGGTCCTGGATTAGAAATTGCCTCGACATTGGAGAGGCGCCTGCTGAGGGTAAAGATGCGCTTGTTGGGGCCGATAGGCGACTGTTATTGAGTAATGTATGAACGCTTGATCTAAAACCTTCACCCCGGGGAACCCCAAGGAGTACGTCGGTAGGGCGCCCACGACAATGCATTATGTGCGGGGCAGTCCTCGTGTTGGTGTATCTAGGCGTCCGTCGGTGCGAACGGTTGTTCAGTACACCGAATAGGAGGAAAATCCGCAGTCGCGCCATGACTTTGGAAATACAACCGCTTGCGCCAACCGATGGCGCTTCTCGTCCTTCTTCCACTCAGGGTCATTGTAGTAAGTGGCCACGCACATGCGTGGGATTGCTGAAAATATAGGGCTCTAGTGGGGGTGGGATCGGGAAGCAAGGGAGCTTAACAAGAACTAGCATTTTTAGATGTGGAGCGACTCGGGTGCTGCTGCAAGCACTGTAAGGTAGCTGGCGCTCTAGTTGGAGTGAATGGAGCGTAGCCTCCGCGCGTGAAAGAGGGAAACATATGAGTTTGTTTTGGGAAGGGAGGGACGAATCGGAGCGATGCAGGGCTGAATCGCAGTGGATCGTGGCAGCAAGGCCACCCTGTCACTTATAATACCCCGTTGCATAATTAAGTTGTCTACAAAGGATTCTATCTGCAGCTCGGTGGAAATTGTACTTTAAAGCGGCCTGCATCTCATCTGCCATGAGTGCTTAGCCAACGACATGTGCCTTTGGGCACCCCTACTGCTGGTTGGCAAACGGGTGGCGAGCGCATGCATTGCGTCTAGCCAGAATTTTCTGACATAGAGGCGTTTAGCCATAATCCATCGCACGGTGGTATCGTGCCACTAGCTTTTTAACCAAATGCGATGACCAATTATGCGAATCAACTGTTCCTCTCGTATTAGGTTGAATTACTATTGCGATACTGTCATCACTAGGGTGAAACTAACCTGTCTCATGAAGGTTTATAGTTTTTCATTCTTTGAACTAGGTATCAACGAGAGCTAGACAGGAGAAAGCAGGTATGCCTTTCTTACCATGGAAAGTTAGTGCTATTCGAACAGCACCAAAGTGGAGATGTGTGTATCCTTGGGTGATGGCTATGTGAGCAAAGTCGTTCGGGAGAGGGATAGTAACAAACTGTTCCTGGGAACTAGCAGGGATGTGGTACTGATCAAACAGCGAGGCTTGAACATATTCTTTAACTGGGAGTTTAGCTTTTGGACCAAAAGGTTGTTTTACTGAACAAGTAATAGAAGTTTGTTAAAAAAAAGTCTGGGAGTTCCAACTTCAAGCATTTGCAAGCCTTAAACTTGCTTTTGATCAATCTCTTGAAGGCCGACGATTTCCACACTTACGAATACATAGAATACTAAAAAAATACACCAACTTCCACATTAGATACAAAACATGCTAAGACACTAATATCAAGACAAGCAGATAATTCAGCAAAGTTAGTATAATAAACCTGTCAAGCAACTCCGAAAAAGAGCTTATGCATGGCAGTATTATGCGTTTATAACAAATAAAGAAGTTTGGAGCCCCGTCTTTGTGGAGATTGGAGACCAGAGATTGGATAGATCGGAGATGAGGCGACTGGAGCCTGGAGGAGGGAGGGAGGAGGGACAAACATATGGAGAGATGATGGCGGGAGGAGGGATAGAGTGAGAGGAATAGGCGACGACGGGAGAAGGGATGGGGGCATGAGGGAGTGACGGAGGAAGAAGGGCTTCGTGACAGTGGAATGGAGAAAATGAATGGAGAGAGTGAGGATAGGAGAATGGAGAGTAAGAGACAATATAACACAAAAAAAAAACCCCATTATTGCACCATCTACATAGAATCAAAGAGAAAAACTAAGAAGATAGACGATCTTGTGAAAAAGGAGGAAGAGGAGGGGCCATCCGAATGGCACATAATTTTCACTTACAAATCCCTTGAAAGCCATTAACCTCCGAATTGATGGGGCGCGAGCCATTGATGAAGCCGCTGCAGTAGCAGCCACGTGTATCATGCAGAATAAAAAGAGTGATTGATTTTTAATCTTCTTTTCATCAATACCTCAAATATAATGCAACTAAATTTTCAAAATCTTAAAAAGTACCTTTTATGTACGTCAACAAATTCATCTGTTTCGTCTACAATCTCCTCATGCATCAATATCCTCAAACGAATTAGGCAATCCGTTTGGAGCCTTCTCAATGTCAACAACGACAGTATCGGACTTTCTTTGGGCTTGGGTAGCATAGAAGGAACCTTACAAACTTTGGTGTCTTTAGTTGTTTCTTCATCGATTGCTGACTAAGATTTTTGCTCTTCCCCTTAGCCTTCACCACAGCCACCATATGACTGTTGATTAAAATGGGGGCCAAGGCCAAAGAAAAAACAAAAGTGGATACCAAACTGAATTATGAAAACTAAATGGAGGCCAAAGCCCAAATAACCCTTATAATATAGATAACGCACGTTTAAGGCTAAAGTTGTCACCCAGTAATGCTTTTTTAGTATTAATGAAACTCTTTGGTTTAATTTAAAGAGATGCGCCCAAGGAAGTCAGTGAATCATGATTGAATCAGAGTAATCGAAATAAACCATTTTGGGGGATTATATTTCAGAAAGTTCGAATTCAAAATAGAACTCTCTTTCGATTAAAATTAGGAAGGTTGAATACGCCTTTGAAATCATGTGTGTGTATGTATATATATGTATGTACGTATGTATATAGAGAGAATACTTTGTACGCACTAGTGCTTCAGCACGAAAATCGATGGGTTTTTTTTTTCTTTACTTGGTCAAATGTTGGCTCTCTCTCTCTCTCTCTCTCTCTCTCTCTCTCTCTCTCAAAAAAAAAAGAGACCAAACACCCACCTCCGATTTCCAATAGCTCCGACGGCTCTCTCTCTCTAAAATCGACGACGAAGCTTCCCACGACTTCCGACGAAGCTTCCGATTTCCAGCAGCTCCAACGGGCTCTCTCTTTCTAAAACTTCCGACGACGAGTAGCACTCTCTCTCCCCATTCCAATGACGAAGCTCTCTCTCTCCCCATTCCGATGACGAAGCTCACTCTCTTTCTCTCCTTTCATTCTGACGATGAAATTGTAAGTGTATCTCTCTGTCTTCTTGTATTGTATTTTCGAAATTAGGGCTTGCAATTTGGGAGTTTGAGTTCAAATTTCAAGCCCAAATTGCAAGCCATAATTTCGAAAATACAATACAAGAAGACAAAGATTTTGTCGTTGGATACACTTAGTGCTGCTCGTTGTCAATTTCGTCATTGATTTTAGAGAGAGAGAGTCGTCAGAGCTGTTGGAAATCGGAGGTGGGTGTTTGGTCTCCTTTTTGAAAGAGAGAGCCAATGTTTGACCAAGTAAAGAAAAGAAAAAGAGCTCATCGATTTCTGCGTGGAAGCACTAGTGCGTACAAAATATTCTCTCTATGTATATATACATGTATATCTATTGGTGCCTATTTTCTTGAACAATGGGGGTGAATGACTAAAAGCTTTAGTTTAGGTCTGGTTGGCAAAGTTGTTTTCAACAATAGACAGATAGAATAGATGAAGGAAAAGAGTGGAGATAATCCCTGTAAGTTAAAGGGATGAGGGATATAAAGGGTGTTGAAGAAGAAAAGGTATATATTAGGAGTTGTTTGGTTAGCATTAGCCATTTTCTCAATTAAATTTTAAAATTTTGATGAGGAGAAAAGAATGTTTTTGTGGGTGTAAAAAAAAAAAAACCAACAAAGAAACCAAAATTTTGTTTAATTATTGTAAAAGTAATACAAAATTAATTGTTTAATTATCAAAAGTAATGCAAAATTATATGGAACGGGAGGACAATTTTAGCAAAAAAATAAAAATAGAACTAGCGTAGAACGGAAACTCGCCCCTACTTACACTCTCTCTCTCTCTCTCTCTCTCAGTAAAGTGCGCAACAGTAGAATTTTTTCTTTCTTTAGTCTCATCTCCAAAATTCATCCCTAATCTTTCTTTCTTTATACCCCTACACCAATTTTTTCTCTCTTCCAATTCTCACTTCTACCACTCTCCCTCTGTTCCATGTGAGTTTCTTCATTTCGATTCGTCCTATGATTTCCAAATTTGCATTTTTTTATTATATATGTTGTTAATTACATGTATGTTGCTGTATTGCCTTAAGAATGATAAGATATTATACGGATTATTATATTGTAAATCTCACTGTTGTTCTGTTAGGGTTTCAGTTTTTATTTGATACTTCGATGAGGCAGATAAATTAACCATGGGTTCACTCAGAGATCCTGACGATAGTAATAATAATCCATACAAGAAGGATTTAAATGTTGATGATCTAAGCGATACTGAAACTCAGGATTTTGACAGCCAGTTTCCCCCCGAGTCACTGTCTGGTAATTACTAGCTTAACTTCAATATTTTTGTACATATGTTAAATTATGGGGATCTATTTTAATTCAATTACAGTCCTAGAATCAAGTATGCATTGGATTGTTTTTGTGCAAACCTTGAGATGTGGGTATATTTTGAGGTGTTGGTTTGTGTTGTTGAAAATAAAAAATGGTTTTTGATTGCGATTTCCGGTTACTGCATCATATTGATCTCTCAAGAGGGACTAATTGATAAAAGGTTAGGTTTTGATTGAACTTAAAGCAAAATGTGTTAGTATCTATATATTAAAAATAGTTGAAACCTGTGCCAAAGGCACTTTCAAATTTAATAAACATCTTGTAGATCCACCCTTGAAAAAACATTTTTCATCTCAACCATAAAATCTTTAATCCCTTATACATTTGTAGGATTCAAAAACCATTATCCTTTTTTATATGGATTTATAAGTGTTATTCGAGTGAAAAAAATATCATATTTTAGCAGGGAGTCCTATCAATTCTATTTATATAAATGTATTAATGGCTTACTCAGACGCGATCAGTACGAATGCATGTGAAAGCGTTGATTTTGATTATCCCACATAATGGGCACTTGTACCCTGTGTTTGAATTGATGTCCAATCATGCATAAATGGTTTGGTCGAGTTTTAGGTTTCACATTACTCGCTAACTTATTGGAGTAATCAAGTAATTTTCCTTTTACAGAAATTATGAGGAATAGCTGAGGGAAGTTTTTTCTACTTGATTACTTGGTAATGAGAAACCTTGCACAACTGTGAGAAATACTAGTAATTTGGAAGCAATTGGATGTTGTTGAGGTCAAGTTTTATTTCCAACCCAAGTAGGAGGTGTTGTTATATGGTCATATATAATTAGTCATGTGATTAACTATTTTTTTACATAATTAGGTGGGGAGTTCACAGATGAGGATATAGATGAGTTACAAATTTTACATGCTCCTGTGCCCCTTGACGGTACTCTTCCTGTTGAAGATGATTTTGCGACCCAAGTGATGAACCTTGGTGATGAAAGGCAAGTGGTGAATCTTGGTGGTGAAACTCAAGTGTTGGATTATTTGGACGGTGTTGAAAACAACGGAACCCAATTATTATATGATGATTGTGATACCGAAGTAGTTGTTGATACTGATGACGAAGGCTCTGGGAGATCTGAAATCCTGTGTGACAGTGACGAGGTGTCTGATGATTCCACCGTGAAAAAAAAGGTTGATCAAGAGAATATGCTGCATACTGCTTTGCAGAAAAATGATGGCGGGCAATTTCAAGTGCAAAAAAGGGCGTTGAGCAATGAAGACTGCAGTTCAGGTTGCGAATGCCTGTTACTATCATCATATTTTCATTGGTTTTCCCTATCAATACTGTTTCACACAAGTTGAATTTTGATTGCACAAGCAGATTACTTTTCAGGTTTGATGGTCAGGTTTTTCGGGTGTTAGTGCAAAAAAGGGCGTTGAGCAATGAAGACTGCAGTTCAGGTTAGTCGAATGCCTGTTACTATCATCATATTTTGCATTGAGTTTTCCCTATCAATAACTGTTTCACACAAGTTGAATTTTGATTGCACAAGCAGATTACTTTTCAGGTTTGATGGTCAGGTTTTTCGGGTGTTCGTAAAAGTACTCTGTTAAACATCCGAGCCTTGTCACATGCTATTAATGTTTACGTTAAATGCATTGAAACCTCAATAAAGTTTTGTGTTGGCCAATGACCGCATATCCTACTACTTATTTCAACATTTTCGTACGAATAATCTAATTATTCTTATTTGTTGGGACCTAATTTTTCTGTTCTTTAAACAAAGTGGTTGTTGGGTGTAATTATTCACTTGTTGATGCAGGATCTGCACCTAGGGGGTTTACCTCACTTCGTGTAGCATCTGTATGGGCCTCTGGTTTGGCGGCTCACAATGCGGGGTCTAAGGGAACTGATAGCGGGTCATGTTCCATTATGAGTGAAAGTCAATCTTTGAAGCAACACAGTGCTGAGCATGATGCCACACCTGTATTGAGAGTGTCATTAAAATATGAGGAAATTGATCAGGGGAGTACGTTGACGAAATGAAGGGATTAAGCTACGAGAACAAGTGCAGGGTGGGTAGATCAGCGGTGAGGAAACTTTTTACTGAGGACGATGAACCTGCTGAGATTAAAGGGTTTGATGACATCTTGAACGATGAGCTGGCTGGTTTAAGCTATGTTGATTCTCAAGAACCCGTAGAATCATCACAAGCCAATGAGCTTGACTTTGTGGATAGGGTTTTGAAGGTTAACGTTGCAGAATTTTGACCAAGAAGTTGGGCCCGGAAAGTCCATTGGGGGGAAAATCAAAACTTGTCTCTAGTGCAAAAGGGACGCAATTCTTGTTGTTTGCAGCTATGGTACCTCTAACTGAAGCTATGTGCTGGAAAGTAGTAGCTAAAGAATTTTATTCATCAAAAAAAGTTCGGGTAGTTCTTCTTGCTACAAAACATGCAAAATAATAATAATTGTGTGACCAGAATACGAGACTGAGCAGTTCGTAGTGCATAAACCCATTCAAAATTCACTAAATTTTAACTAACAATTATTATGACAGTCATTAAAAGTCAAATATGTTATTTTCTTGAACAGTTATGTGTGTCTTGACGGATGTCTCCCCCCATCTTCCTCAATCAAAAGTGGGTAGCTCAGTTTCAGAAGCAAACCTTTTAATCCTTCCAATCGAACCACATGCCAAGGAAATGTTCTACAAGGACACTAGACACTGGTTTGCGAAGTTTATATCGGTGGCATTGGTATAAACTGGTAAAGCTTGAGGAACGTAATGGACATGAATGTTTGTTTATAAAACTCTTATCCGCTTGATATAACAGGCAGAAACTGATCAAAACATGACTGATCTTTATAAGAAGTTGGAACAAGATGTGTAATTTGGTAACATGTTCTTACTTTTTGGGGTTTTCCATGGAATAATATTCTTTGGGCGGTGGTTAAGAAAAAGTTTTCCATGAAAAAATTAGAAAAAGATGGACATCATCTCACCAAATCACTCTTTTTTTTTTTCCCCCATAAAACTAGCATTATTTTTTGTCATACGCATCCTTTTGATTGCTTCTATTTCCTCAGATGTATTTTCTTTGATGGTAAGATTTGTTTTTACACTTATTGCAATATCCACCTTTATGGGTAATGAATATAGTCCCTGTTAACGGGCCAGATTCCTTATTTGTTATCTTTTGATAAGAGTTCTTGTTGGAATCTAACATGACTGGTGCAAGTCGTTTAATACCTACTCTCTTTGATATTCTTCATTCTAGTTTCCTTTTTAGAAACCAAACGTAATTTTACCAGTTGCACATATCTGATTATGTTTGTTGATTCCACATTTGTTAAAACCTTGCATTGGAATCTCTCATTTTTTATTTTGGGATGGAAGTACAATGTGCATGCGATAATGATAGTTTTAGTCATGGCATTGGTCACACAACAAAGCTTAAATCTCTTGGTGCATGCTCATTTAGTTTGAGTTTTTGTGCTTCGTAGGAATTCAAAAGATGGCAAATTCACACATAAAGGTACTGTACGAGAATTTGAATAACTTGATTCAAATTCTTTTGCTAAAGGTCCAACTTTATATGTGAAATTACTGAATATGAGCCTATATATTGCAACATCACTCTAGAGTATACTAATAAATTTAGACCATTAAGTGTAAATTTAGATGCCTTAGATTTTTGTCTCGTAATTTCTAGCCTCCATCGAGTACTCATTTACGAAGAAATTACCTGTCAAGACATGGGTCCTCTTCTTTGAAACTAACAGTTTGGATTTCCTCAACTTAACTTTGAAGTGATAAGAATAACTCTAGAGGAGTAGGATGACCCCATACTTAAGCGCACTCCTATCAAAAGTGCTTGATATTTGATTCCACGTGGGGAGTTTCACAATGGTATTGAAATATATGTTGCGCTAGTACTAACAAAACCTCAAGAGACATGTTTTATTCTTGTGTTTACTTTTTTTCCAAGTACTTCCACTTCCTTTTCTACAACGTTTCAAGCCTATTCCAAGCCTGTCTCAGCACTTTCGACCACACAGAAGCCTGTGCACACTTGGCATAAGGCTGAAGACCATATACACATCTAGAAGTGCGACAGAGCATGGTAATATATTTCATTACGCTCCGGCCCCATGGGGCCCTTTTTTGAACTACATGTAGACCCAATTCTCCCCTAGCTCATTTTGGGTTCGGTTCATGGCATTCACATTTTAGGCATCCTATATCTCTTAAGACTCAAGAACACTGCATTCACAACATCTCATTCATAATCACCAGTTTTAGCACTGTGCATTCGTACAGTATCCCCGACCCATTTAGGGCCCCATTTTGAACTACATAAGCCCATTTAAGGTTTGGCCCACTACCTCTTTATTTCATAATTAGGCATTCATGACACATCAAGCACATAGAGCATGTTTCAAGCCCATTATCATAGCACCCTTGCATCACTTGGGGCCCTTCATCGAACTACATTTGGACACGATTTCCTCAATGGGATACATAGGCAACTTGTTTAAGGTTCGGTTAATGGCATTCTTACCTCACATTCGTCAACTTTGGTACTTCTCGGGCCTAAGCAGCACCACCCCTGTTGTCTGCTAATGTTGAAAATTACCGCGTTAAGGAAGAACAATGCACTTATTAGGCCCACCATGCCATCTTGTAGCAATAAGGGACTCGGAAATCAGATAACCAAATTGCATTGTTCTTTAATCTGAAAACAGCTCTGATTAAGTAAACAGTACAAACCGTTACAAACACACTGTTGCCAAGTCAGTCCTAGTCTCGTTCTATTAGCCAGCCTCAAGTAAAGTGTTGCGAAGTTAGCGCCTCCCAATCTATCAGCCAAGCTCAAAGAAGGGTGCGGCTGCAGAATAAAGTTGTTCTTCTTGAAATGGCTTCGCCACATAACCGTCCATTCCGCACTTTAAGCACTATTCGTTTGTCACTTGTATCACATTAGCTGTCATTGCCAATATCGGCATATGCCAATGAGCCTCATTTGAAAGGTTAAACTTGCTCTCTAGATTGCGGATTTGCTAAGTAGCTTCAAACCTGCACAATGCCTGGTTCAGAATTAAGGAATATTAAAACTATGTACTCAACTAAGAATGGCGGTCTTTCTAACTCAAATTAAGAGGCCTATTGAAATGATCCTTGTATTATGGGAGAGCTACAGTAGATGCTAACATGTTACACGTTATGGGTGTTACGTCTCACATTGCTTGGGTGAGCTAATCTAGTGTGCTATATATGTGTAGTTACTAGTCCTTCGTAAGAAGCCTTTCGGAAGAAATGCAAAACTATAAGGGCTTCGGACCAAAGCGGAAAATATCCTACTGGGCTGGATTGAATGTGACACCTATTTTCCTTTCTGGATCATCTCAAATCAAAAATCATGTAGCTAGATTTAGGCTGCGAATTAATGTCAGATACAAAAATTAATTTCTTTTTTTGTGAGGGGGAAGAGAGGGGGAGGGGTTTATTACCCGTCCATTTCAGGCATTTGGAGATCCATGAAGCAAGCATCAAAGCTGTGGGGAGGGTTAAGCATCCTTAAAGCAGCCTTCCCACTATCCAAACAAGTAACAATTGCACCATACTTCTTAAGAGCGCCTTTAGCCACTCTTCTATTAACCATATTATCATCCACCACCAAAATCTGCTTCCCTTTTAGTAGAATCTCGAGAGTAGACGATTCTCCTCTCTTTACTTGCCTCTTCGTTTCGATCCTAAGGGTGTCTTTAAAGCAAGAAATTATTGCGCTTAAACAAAGTGGCTTTGCAAGCACACTAGCCACTAAACCGGCCGATTCGAGATCATTACACATGGTGGAGCATGCAGAGGTTGCCAATAGAAATGTCTTCGGAGTTAGCTCCGGTAAGTTTTTGCCCTCATTTGGTTTGAATTCTTTGAGAAGATGATGGAATGAAAGACCCGTCTTTTCGTTCCAAGTGTCCTTATCGACCAGAGTCATGGCTAAATGAGCTTGATGCACTGCCAACACAATGAGTAGTAGCTATTAGCAAAATCAACATACCATGGAAAAATTATTGGTATGTTTATGTTTCAAACATCAATTAAGCTCTGGTTTCGAGATGAAGTACCTTTATTTAATTCAATGAGTAGTAGCTCTTTCTCTCATCAAAATAAATTTATTGAATATTTAATTCAAGTTGGTTACTTTTAACTGGACCAAAAAAAACAGAGTTATTGTTCATCGATTTCATATACTCCCAACACGTACTTTCCAAACTCAAGTTGGTAATATATTACCACCTTGAGTTTAAGGATGGATGTTAACATATATAATATATATTTGCTAGTTGTCATTTATACAATTGTCATTTCTAAAAGTTGAATAGCAACATCTAAATCTCTAGGTTGATTAGGTTTTTATATTCTCCTTATTTGTATCATTCTTGTGTCGCCCCGAATCCCGTTAGGAAGATCTATCCTCCGGGACCCGGTTAATCACCATGTTGTACGCTGACAGCGATTTGACAAAGAAATAAATTCCTGTGAAAAACTTAAAATCCACGCACTATCAACCAAGATATGATCTTCTCCGTAAAATCCATCCACAAGACAAGGAATACTTGTATAGATAAGCAACTAGCCTCCAACAAAGTCCCACGTACAAGATACAAAATCTCCACATACAACATCTATATATATATATATCAATTCTAAAATAAGAATAATGCATGTATCGTTAAATAAACATGGGGAACAATGGTCCTTCGGTCATGAAAGACATGTGACCAATTTGTGGTATTGAGGCGATCTAAGAATATGCGACCTTTTCCCTTACCCGTGGAACCCGCTAAAGTACCTGTGTAAAAAAATAATGGGGTGAGTCAAAAGAACTCAGTGGGAATCATTTACTAAGTTTTAGTGTGGAAATCATATTTATAAATCCCGTTTTGTAAAATCATGGAAAATTCTTTTTGTAGAATAATATGAAACAAGTTATTCACACATATATATATAGTTTGGTAAGAAACCCTTTCTCATGTTTTATAACATCGGTCAGATTATAAGGAAACACTTTTTTGAACTTTGTATATAAACTAACCTCATCTCAAATGGAAATCCATGGCACGTAAACTCGTGAACCTCGAGCCAAATCCTCACAACTTTCACATTATCCAAGTGTCAACCAGGTCTGCATTTCTTGGCCTTTCACCCACGCGGTAGCAAGGCCTCCCGTTAGTTTCCGTGCACGGTTTCGGGTCTTTCACCTAGGGGTGCTCTGTCCCAACTTAATGTCTCAATCTTTAGAGATCAACCCAGGGCCATCATGGACTAGTGCTATCATAAAGCCTCGATAATATAGTAACCGGCTCATTCAACTAATCTTTGTGCCATATACTTAGTTACCATTTCTAGTTGAATCATGTATTTAAAACTATATTTAAGTTATTTGAAACATTCATTTCAACAACAACCCACAATAATCATCATCTCCCCAAGACTTACTTGGTAAAGCTAGATTATTATATAAACAAAATGTACACTCATGATAGACTAGCGCTAACCAACAATTTTAATAATAGAATAACGGCTCCTCCAGGAATGCGACCGTATCACACATTTCGTACTTCGACTTTCGTAAGCATTATTAACAATTTAATCAACATGGATATTCTTGTAAAAACCTTTCCGATATGTTTGAATAATCATTTACATGTATGTTATGATGAAATTCCACCACATGGACCAATAAGGAAGTATTATGGATCATATGTCAAAAGTTATTATTGTTAAAGTGAGGTCCAAGTGGGTTTTTGGTACAATTCAAACATATAACCTCAATTCATAGATGGAATAAGAAATTTATACTACATATGGGTTATTTGAAACATCAATTTCAAGATCTAAGCATAATTCGATCATTTATACACAAACTCATTTTAGACAAGTGAGGGTTTCCTATAAACATGAGATAAAGTCATGATCTAGTGAATATAAGTTGTAAAATAGGTTTGAGTACTAGATTCCCACCTCAATAGAGTGATATCATCAACCTAGAAGCGTTGGATCAAGCCGAGAGTCCTTAGATCGCAAACCCCCCAAATTGGAGCTTGGTATTCTTCAATGGAGAAGAGAGAAAATGTAAGAGGTAAAGATGGTGACGATGAAATATAGATTAGAGGATGGTAGATGGAGAAAAATACCTCCAAGGAACCTCTCACAATTTGAGCTCCCAAACCTCTCTCTCACTTTTGGTGATATATGGATTGAAGGTGGAGGTTTTGGTGTGTTTAAAAGGTTAAAAAGGAGTGATATTTCATGGCTGGTGGAGCTGGATCGATCTAGCTCAAAGCTGGAATCGATCTAGGTATCAGCTGGAATTTTTCCCGCTTTTGTGAACCCAAAATGAGCCTCTAAATGGCTAAATCTCAACTCAGCCCACAAAAATTGTAGAGGGGAATGAGATGAAGATCTGGTCACAAACGGGGCATCGTTTGGACATCGGATGAAAAAGTTATGGCCTCTCAAAATTGGCCAAAAGTCAACTTTTTCGAAAAGTTCAAAATGCATGATTTGCTTACCCGTTTTTGATTCAGGCCACCTGAAAAATGAGACGATTGATTCCCTAGACTTAATATACCTTATATCACATGATAGAAGCGTTGGGTTCAATATAAAGGGTCCGGAACAAAATATTTACGGCCTAATGGAGGTTAAAACTTAACTGAGCCTTAAGAGTATAATATGCACGGAGAATTGGTATGGGGTATTACAATTCTCATAACCCTATATAAAGGGTCTCCATTGTAATAGTTTCATATTGATCAATTCAATAATATTTATCTCTTTTCTATATCTTTACAGGAACAAAGTACTGTTCCTGTAATTAAAAAATTTGAGTAGCCTCTTTCGTCAATGCATAATAAGAGCTTGAATATTCAAGAAATTATTAAATTGGCTCTAGATAGAAAGAATCGGCCTTAGCTTAGAGTAATTAGATAAATAAGAGCATGCATAATCCACACTATAAGTTATATCCACCGATTTCCCCAATCTTTGAAGATGATATCTTGTGATTTAGTTAAGGAACTCGCATCTTATGGTTATTATGAGACTTTACAGATAAATTTAACCAATTTAGGACTTTGGAAAAGCACAAAATTCGAAGCAAACTGTCACTAAAAGTAAAGTGAAGTGTGTCCACGATTTAGGATATTTCATGTTTTAATAGATAAGTTCAAACTTAAGTAAGAGGGGAGAAATATATAATTTAGCTCCAACAAATGCATTGTTTGAAACTCATACTAGTGCAATGCAATTACATTACAACATTCTAATGTGCAAAAAAGAAAAAAGATCTTGTCCAATATTTCTTTTTCGTCTCCTATCTCACTTCTTCCACAAAAAATTTGAGTTCTAGTCTTTAAACTAACAAGCATCGATACTTAAAACAAAGCTATAAATCTCCCTGATCCTCGCACACAAAAATGAAGGGGAAAAAGGGGGGGTAAGAAAAATAAAGGGAAACTGCAAAGCTTAAATTAAATTTGGCAAAGCACTCAACCTTGTACAACTCTAGTAATTTGTTTGACAAAATTGATAAAGAATCACTTTATAACCAAGTTATTTCACTCGAAAGGAATTCCAAAAACCTTTTTTCTTTTCGATTTTGGAGATTAACTTGCTTGGTAACTTAGACTCAAATAGAAAGAAAAAAGAATGCTATAGAGTTATCAAGAATATTTACACTTGAACCTCTTCACAACTATGTCAATTTAACGAAATATTGGAAGAAGTTGGTTGCAAAAAGAATGATAGAGCATTATCCTTCTGCCATGATAGGTCAAACTTCGTGCGAATAGTCTCGTCTTGAACAAAGCATTGGTCCTTGGGTTCAATATTTTCTGCAACCCATCCATTTGTTTGTCAAAACCCTTGTTTTCTGGACCCGGCAACTTGATGGTACAGATGGGCATTTCATATCTTGACAATTTGGTACATTTGAAGGATGTTATCTGTAAGAACCAGAGTAACAAGAATAAGAACATGAATTGAAACATAAAGAATCCAGCAGACAAGTACAAATAACTGACCATGTGGCCCGTCCATATTTATTGTATTGCCCTCTGATCCTCCATTTTCTAGGTACAATGACAAAAACTTGCCATATAAGGCTCTTTTTAAGGAAAAATTAAGACTGGAAAAGGTTTGATGCATTGATCCCCAAGTCATACATTATTGGTACTACAGAAAATCGTTTCAAAGATTGAAACTTTGAATCTAAATTCAGGTGATCATCAAATTAGCACAAACGCTTGATTCTTAGTACTTGTCTCAAATTCGATTAATCTAAAATTTGATATTAATTTATCGTAACCGAAAAGAATGGAGCTATTAAGCTTGGATAAGAATGAAAATACTTGAGAGAACAACAAAACAAACCCCAAGACAAAGTAAGGGGGTCACATAAACCCAATTGTAGCTTGAATTCATCACATCTTTGCATTTAAATATGCTTTCTAGGCACTTTCTGTCGTACTCCAAATCCAAATATACAAATGCAAGAAAATATTCATCATCCTACTCATAAATTGATTTTATGTGCAACGATAACTTTAGTCTAAAAGGCAAGAAATCAAAATTAAATAAGTTTCATGGCAACAAATACAGAACCTGATCTGTTTCAAAGAATGAAGAAATCAACACATGAAGTTGTTCCCTGCTGACATTGAAATGCCGCAAAATTAGAGCTTTGCCCAAACTTAACTCAGTAACCACTTCTCCTCTCAAAGCCCTATATTTAGAACCATACAAAACCTAAATGAAACCAATGACAACAACCAAAATCCACATAAAGAAAAGCACTGTCCATTTCCACCCAAAGTAGTTAGATCCGCCCAAAGGTTCTTGAGCTTTCTTAACCTTGAAATTGGCTGAAGATTTGCTATTTAACCCAGAGAACTTGCAATTCAAAGACATTTTGACCAAAACCCCACTTACATATCTTCAAAAATTAAAGAGCCTCGAGAGCTTAATAGAAATTCCTGACAAGGCAAAAATACTCATCCAAAGGACCAAAAGCAGACCTTTGAGAGAGACCCACTATGTAGATTCAACCAAAAATTCAAATTGCTTGAAGAACAATAGACCCTTTAGTAAACCCAGCTCCAAATTCAACTAAAACAAGAAATTTGAGTTCTTTTGCCAACTATGCTTCTTTTCAAACATATTTAGGAGAATAGGGTAGTTTCAAACATATTTAGGAGAATGGGGTTGTTTTAAAAACGCTAGTCAATGGTGCATTTTTTTGTTTAAAAACGCTGGTCAATACAGCAATTTTATGGTTCCCAAAAAAATAAATTAAGAACTCTAGACAAGACACTGTTTTTACCCGTAAAAACACCACACACGCCAGCGTTTTTACAGGTAAAAACGCCATCACCTACACCTCCCTCCCTCCCGCTGCTCCGCTCCTTCTCCCTCTGCATCCCCCTCCGCGTGCCGCTAACTCCTTCTTCTTCCTCCTCCTCCCCACGCCGCCCATCTCCTCCTTCTCCCTCTCCCTCGCTGCCGCTCATCTCATCCTTCTCCCTCCCCCTCGCTCGCTCGCTGCTTCTTCCTCCTCTCCAGTGGTGTTGCTCTCTTCCTCCTCAGCCATTAGCATCAGCCCCAACGCAGCTCTCCTCCTCTTCAACCCCGCGCCAGGTATCTCCATCTATGCAGTACTGAGATGGACAACTTGTAGTTACTCTTTGATTTTAATTTTTGATATTTAATATGAGTGGATTTGAATTTGAATATTGGTTGGTGCTTTACGTACATTTGTATGTATATATGTATGTGTTTGGGAACCAGCTTTGGATTTTGATGCTTGGATTCTAGTATGGTTGAGCGGGTTAGGTGGCGTAGGGGTTAAGGTGGTGTAGTGTTCCGCTGGCGTATGAGTTCATAACCAAAGAAATAAAGTAGACCATATAAAATTTACGAGTACAATTTAAGGGGTTGTTTGTTTGAAGCACGTAATTATTTATTGGCGGAATTTAATTAGCTTTGATATATGTTTTTTTGTTTGCTGATGGCACAAAGGAATAAATATTTTTTGTGCATTAAAATTGTAATGCTTTTTATCTTGGGTGTTAGTATTGACACTCTATAAATATAAATTTAATTTCAACTCCCATTTTAAGAGTACAATAAATATGTTATTTACACTTAAAGGCACCCAAATGTGAGACCATATCTTTTTCTTAATTCTTATGTTGTACTGGTGAAGAGTACCATTCGATAAATTAAAGAGAGTATGTATCTTTTTACTTTGACAATTGAATCCATGTCTTACCATGTCCAATCAATTTAAAACAAACTAGTTTTCCTACTTAATTTCATAATACAATTCAGATATATTTGCCTACACTTACTTATATATATGTCTCTCTATATATATATAGTTATTATATGGTTTTGCATTTATATAATTAAGTCAAGAACATTAAATTTTACATTGGGATTATAAATAGTGCCCATACAATGTTCAATGCTTTGGCTGGTTTGAATCATTATTTAGTAGATTGATTTAAACACTTTGAATGAACTCCAGTGGGTAGCCAATGAACATCGTCAAAAATATTTTCAAATCACAACTCCAATAAGTCATTGAAAGCTATCTTTCGTGATTATCATAAAGAAAATTAAAAAACATAAATAATATCTCTAGAAAGAAGTAATCAATAGGATTATCTATGGCTCTAGAAATAAGGTAAAATAATATCTCTGAGAATGTTGAATAGGTTGAGAAATATTCACTCCTTTGTGTTTTTTAATTTGGGTGCTCTTATTGTTAGGGTGCCTTTTGATAGCAAATTAAAAAATTAGTATGGGTGCCTAAATAAAAGGGTGCCAAAATGGTAATATATGGGTGCTTCTACCAGCACCCTTAAGGAATGGGCCATAGTGGTGTAAAGATTGTATTATCTTGGTTTAAATGAGACTGCTAAAAAGATCAACTTTGTTGTATATATGTTAAAATGGGTGATTCTATTGACAAACTTTACCAGTAGAACATAGTGTTCCATGACATATTTTTAGAGATTAAAAACCATCTTAGGTATATTTATATATTTAGGGAACTTGAAGAAATATATTAGCCAGTTGAAAAGGCTGTGTTTCACATATTACAATTTGTTTCTTTTTAAAGAGATGGGATGCTAGAATAAGAGTCGGTACATGATCATTGAGAATATTTAAATTAGTATTCTTTAAAATTTTGCATCTTCTTATAAGTTATTTTATTTTATACAAAAGCATATTGACGGAGATAGTTGAGGCCTCTTTGTGTGTAATTTTTTTGTAATAAAAGAAACTACATTATCAATACACGAGCATATAAATAAACATTATCGAAACACTTAGTGATAGTATCCCCAGTTATTTATATTGTTATAGACAGTTATTTATATATGAGAAGAATTAAGAGTTAAATAAAATTTTAGTTGCCTATGCAATAGTAGTAAAGTCCTGTAGGAAGATCTATTTTCTCCAAAATCATCTTATTACAAATTAAAGCCTTAATTAAGTTTCTACTAAGTATTCATTATCATTGTAGTAAACTTTTGAATTACAATTCTGGATAAACCCTTTGAGATAACAATTTTGTTATCTACAAGTTTGCATTTAAAATTATAATTAAAAACTACCTTTCAAGATTAAAAATAATATCAAATTGTATTTGCGTAATTTTCAGCAGAAATTTCTTCGAACTCCGGTTCCAATTCCGGATTATGTTCATACGTCACTCGCAATTGCCTATTATGTTATGTACACAAATGCCCTTACTTCGTTAATTAAGTTATGTACACAAATTTACTATTGCATATGAATTGTTTCTTAGTTGATATCTAATGAACACGTACATGAAACAAGTATTTGTCAATGGCTCCTGGTCCAAAGGATCGACGTGTGTTATATTTACAGGGCCAGCATATGTCTTCCACTATATGAGATGGCGATGACCCTGCTTTGTTGGAGCCACATAGGAGCGATACAGAGTTCATGGGACCCGATGGAGAGCATGTTATCCTACCTGAGAGGGTCCAGCATTTATTATTACTTGCGGGATTTTACGAAGTGTATCACATAGGTCACATTTAGTATGATCGCGCTCTGATTACATCTATGGTCGAGCGGTGGCGGTAGGAAACGCATACATTCCATCTACCGGTCGGGGAGTGAACTATCACAGTCCAGGATGTTGCAGTGCTGCTCGGATTACCAATTGATGGCCATGCCGTAACTGCCCCTCCATTAGATGCCCCTCCGGCTGACCTGTGTGAGCGTGTATTGGGCATCCGACCACCAAACCATGCTCTCAGGAATTTGAAGTTAAGGCTATCCTGGATAGCCCATACATTTCGAGACATACCTGCCCATGATGCCGAAGACGTTGAGGTCGAGCAATACACACGTGCGTGGATTATTCAATCGCTAAGCAGTTCTATTTTGGCGAACAAGTCCTCAGCATTTGTCGAAGTGTCCTTACTCCCATTTATTCAGGATTTAAATATGGTGGGCAGTTATAGTTGGGGGAGCGCCGCATTTGCGGTGTTGTACAGAGAGATGTGTCGAGGTAGTCGTATCAGATCAAAGCAGATTGCAGGTCCATTGATGTTATTGTAGATATGTATTAAGGCGATCGCATATAAGTTTTAGTCTTCTATTTTAAAGTTTATGTGGTCGATAATATATTGTTATTTAATTTGTGTTAGTTATAGTGTTGGGAGAGATTGTCCCACCTTCGGCCCCAACGGGTCGATATAGCTATTGCTGAGGAGGAAGTAGTTCATTCGATTGATAGACCACCACACGGATCCAGGTTCGATGATATATAACAAGATTCTTGTCAATATATGACACAATTTCATTTTTCACACCCTACATTTACTTAATACAGGTGGTAGACGAGGTTTTCACTTGAGCGAACTCCCATACATGTTTTGACACACTATAGGGACCAACTAGATTGTATGCGAGAGGAGCAGGTTATTCTAATTATTACAATCTTAATTACAATCAATTAATTATTATGTTGAGTAATTATATTTGTTTTTATGATTAAGTTGGGGATTATTATGTTTGGACTATTGTTTTTATGATTACGTTTGGGATATTTATACATAACTTCATTTCAGATAGATTGGGAGTTGAATTTGTTTGGTAAATTATATATACTTATTGAACAAGTGAATATTAAAATTCTGGAATGTTATAAAAACAAACGGAACTCTATTGAATTTTATAGCAGTGATTATCCATTTGTTTACGTTGAATTATTGTTTTTATGATTACGTTTGGGATATTTATACATAACTTTATTTCGGATTGATTGGGAGTTGAATTTGTTTACTAAATTATATATACTTATTGAACAGGTGAATATTAAAATTCTAGAATGTTGTAAAAACAAACGGAACTCTGCCGAATTTTACAAAAAATTTCCATTTGTTTACGTTGAACTATTGTTTTTATAATTACGTTTGGGATATTTATGCATAACTTAATTTCGGATTGATTAGGAGTTGAATTTGTTTGCTAAATTATATATATTTATTGAACATGTAAATTTTAAAATTCTGGAATGTTGTAAAAACAAAGGGAACTCTGCCGAATTTTGTAGCAGTGATTATCCATTTGTTTATGTTGAATTATTGTTTTTATGATTACGTTTGGTATATTTATACATAACTTTATTTCGGATTGATTGAGAGTTGAATTTGTTTGCTAAATTATATATAGTTATTGAACATGTGAATATTAAAATTCTAGAATGTTATAAAAACAAACATAACTCCACCGAATTTCAGAAAAATTATCCATTTGTTTACGTTAAACTATTGTTGTTATGATTACGTTTGGGATATTTATGCATAATTTAATTTCGGATTGATTGGGAGTTGAATTTGTTTGCTAAATTATATATATTTATTGAACAGGTAAATTTTAAAATTCTGGAATATTTTAAAAACAAACGGCACTCTGCCGAATTGTAGGTAAATTAGTAAAATTTGTCTATGTTAAACTATTGTTTTGATGTAATTTTAAATATTAATAAATTGTATTTAATAATTTACAGATGATCTGGCAACCATACACCTCACATGTTATGGTAACATGACCTCCTTACTGTCTTGCTGGCTAGGCTATATGGCCGACGCGGTCACCCCTAATCTACTTTGAGATAGTGGAGTGGCACCTCCCCGACAAAGTGATGCGACAATTTGATTTACAACAAAACAACCCGGTCAATTTTGACACAAGTGAGCAATTCCACGATACGGATCTTAGGGGGAGGGGGCGAGGAGATCCTGTTGATTGGATGCTGCATCACTGCGACTTCAATGTGTTTTGGGACTGCCGACATGAGCATGTCATTATCGCAGATGTGTTGCAAGGCCCAACTCAGTACGACCATCCTTATATGGTTTGGTTTCGTACCGTTATTCGGCGTTTCATACTTGCGGTGCCAGAGCATCCTCCCGAGTTCGGTCCTGAGCCAGTAGGAGTTACATTGGAAATACTAGTAAACTCTATTTGCTTGTATATATATATATATATATCTAATTTCTTGTTTTGACCGAATTATATTTTGTATTTATATAGTACTTTTAATGGTACAGGGTGATGCACTTGCTAAGATATATGCATTGGCTATGAACCATCCTTTGCAGTCGATCACAGGAGATTCCACATCGAATGCAATATTTAACTTGGCACATTCTGCTTTTGTTACTACGTGACAAGAGTTCAGGCTATCTGTTGATCCATTTCAGGTCCATGCCCCTATACCCGACCCGATCCCACGGCCCACTTTCCTTCGTCAGAGGCGACCCACTTCATCACCCCAACTTGCTATATTATCTTCAGCACCGGCCGCCGACTCATCACACCCTACTACGTTAGATTTAGATCATGCTGGTCCGTCTACCTCTATATAACATGTCTCTTCCCCACTAGACCCTAGTTTATCATAGCCCACTACTACTACTACTACTACTACAACAACAACAACAACAACAACTACTACTACTACTACTACTACTACTACTACTACTACTACTACTACTACTACCACTACCACTACCACCACTACCACCACTACCACTACCACTACCACTACCACTACCACTACCACTACCACTACTACTACTACTACTACTACTACTACTACTACTACTACTACTACCACCCAACAACCTCTACTACTACTCCCCAGCAGCCTTTAGCTTACCACAGACATATACGTTATTTTTGCCACCAGACCCCATCTTATCACAGCCATACACTTTATCTTCCTCACTAGCCTCCAGCTTACCGCAGCCCACTACTTGTACTACTTTACTACTACTAGTATGTTACCCATGACCACTACTAGTTTACTAGTAGTACGTTTTCTTCTCCATCGCCTCCATACTATCATAGCCAGATACGTTCTTTTCGCTACCAGACCCCAGCTTACCATAGCCCACTACTTGTACTACTATTGCTACTACTAATACATTACCCACGACCACTACTACTGTTGGTCGGAAAACAACCCTAGAGGGGGGGTGAATAGGGTTTTTTTAAAACTAAATGCGGAATTTAAAAACTTTTCGAAAATGTTTAAGTAAAACAATTTACTTAACAAATATATCAAGGAATGTAAGCAAATAAACAATCAAGCACAAGAGAAAATAATTAAGCAATCTCAAGCAATAACAAAACAATCAATAATAAAGAGATTGAGTAAGAAAGATTGAACCGATTTAAAGTCCAAGGCTTTTTGTCCACACGGTTTTGGTTTACCAAACCATAGTCCGCGCTCGGTTAGTTCCCCGAGAATTTGCACTAAAATCAATCTCCTTCCGGGTGAAGATCAAACCTTTACAAGTGTAATTCTTCTCACTACACTCTTTACAAATATTGCTTGACCACAATATTCCCACAAGAATCTCTCTCTTGCTAACCTTGTGAAATTTACCTTTCACAATATCTAAACAAGAATTTACCTTCTTGTTTTTCCTATGAGATTTACCTCTCATAATTGAATACAAAATTGTTTGGTGATTCACACCAATTTACAATAACTCTCTCAAGTGTGTATAGAATACAATTTGAAGCTCACACTAGAGTTATCCTATTTGATCAAGATGATATAGCTCAAAAGCAGTGTTCTAAAAATCGCGCCTAGGCGGCGCCTAGGCGGCGACTAGGCGGAAATCGGTGGTCTCCCGCCCGGCCTAGGGCTGATCGTTTGTGTTTAGGCGCCGGTGTGATTAGGCGCCGATTGGGCGCCGATTTTTGGACCAGGCGCCGATTTTTGTGGCCAGGCGCCGATTTGAGAAAGTGAGATGGAGAAGATGTGAGAGATCTTCTGTATTCTCCTCTGTCCAACCTCATCTTCTCTGCCCAGAAGGAGAAGGAGAACGACGGAGAAGGAGGAGGAGCAGAGCGAAGGAGAAGGAGAACGACGGAGAAGGAGGAGGAGAAGAGCGAAGGAGAAGAAGACGACCTGGAAGAAGAGAGAAGAAGAAGAAGAAGAAGAAGAAGAAGAAGAAGAAGAGAGAAGAAGGAGAAGACGACGACCCGTAAGAGAAGAACGGACGAGGAGGAGACGCCGACTTGAGAGAAGAAAGAACAAGGAGAAGGTCGGCTCTGCTGCTGCTGTAAAATGTAGTATTGAGATTTTCATAGTTAGGGTTTAAATGTTAAAATGACTTTATGCCCCTGGTCATTTAAAATATTTACATCATTTATCCTTTTTTTAATACTTTATGTCTTTTTATTATTAAAATTGCTTTTTTATATTTTATTTATTAATAATTTAGTATCATTTTATTATAAATAAATAATATATATATATATATAATATAAATTACTAATATAATTTAGAAAGAGACATGTTTTATTGGCTTGATGTTGAAAAATTAATATTAATTTAAAAGATATATTATGTTTTATTAGTATTATGTTATTTAAAATAATATTTTTAATAAAAATTGTTTGACCGATTAATCCCCGATTAATCCTCTAGGCGCTAGGCCCCCCTTCGCCGACCTAGGAACGCCTAGCGATTTTTAGAACATTGCTCAAAAGATTAATGATTGATCAAAAACAATTTCTTGAATCTTTGAATAATGAAGATAGATGAAGAATAGAGTATATGAATGATTCAAGGTCTTTAGAATGAGTCTTGGAAGTCATATTTATAGTCCCAAAAGTGATATAGCCGTTTGTGGTGGAGATATAAATTAATGGGGCAAAAATGCACTTTTAAAAAGGTTCCAACGGCTATTTTTGGCCATGTAGTCGACTCCCTAGTGACCCATTACGACACATGGTGTAGTCGACTACCCCATTAACATGTAGTCGACTACATGGTTCTGGAGACAGATTGCTGCAGACGACAAAATTTATGAATTGTTTTGATCATATCTCATTATCCAGCCGTTGGATCTTGATGAAATTTTGGATATAAGTACTATAATGTGTTATCTAACTACTGTCCAAATTTCATAATGATCGGAGTCTGGGAAGGCCTCCAACAAACCGTTAGATCAAAACTGCGCAAAAACGGAGCGAGTCTAGAAAGAGAAAAATAAACATTTTTGCAATTAAGTTCCAAAATCAATTTTGATGTTTGGGATAGGTTCCAAATAAGTTTCTAAGACTCCCAAATATGTTTTTGTAACAAAATTCATTCATATGAATTTATAGTGAATTTATTTCAAAACCGGTTTTTACAAGAATGGTGTTTTGAAATGATTTTGATTCAAACTTGGTTTTGATCAATCTAATAATGATGCAAGTTCATGTTTGAGCTATATAATCAATCAATTAAGGAACTTTACATTAATCCTAAGCAAACACTCAATTACCGAATAGATGAGTCTTCGAATGCTTCGAATTGTTTCTTCAAATTGATTATTCAATTGAAGCTTTTCCCTTGAAGCTTTTGCATATGATTCTTGATCTTTGTGCTTCATGGATTTGCATTGCTAGCTTGTGAGTGATGAGATTGATCTTCTTGTCTTGTCCAATGCTTGTAGAAGAATGATCTTGATTCGGGTAGATCGGTTTTAGTGGAATGCTTCGTTGACTTGATCGGATATTGATTGAATGATCATTGTCAAACTTCCTTTGAGCAATCATGCCATTCTTGATTTTCCAAATAAGAAATCTATAATCTTATATCAAGAACATGTTAAATTACACATGATTGATTTATTGTTATTATCAAAATAAGATTAAGACCTTCAAGGTCAACAACTACTATTACTACTACAACAACTAGTACTACGTTTTCTTCTCCATCGCCCCCTAGACTATCACTGACAGATACGTTCTTTTCGCCATCAGACCCCATCTTATCACAACCATCTACGTTATCTTCACCCCCGCCGGCTTGTTTATCCCAGCCTAGTGTGACATACTTTTTTACACTCCCTACCATATTTGAGGACTTTGACATGAGACATTATATGTCCATATTGACGACAAAGTCATCATTTACTTCACCACCCGTGTCGCAACAGCTTCCAGTGGTACATTCACAGTCATCGCCACTTACACCCACAGAGCATGTTAAGGGATTGACACAATTGGCCATACCAGGTGTTGTAGATGTACCTCTCATACCTATCAATATAGGTCGAGGGAGAGGTAGACCGAGGGGTAGGGCTAAGGACAAGGGCAGAGGTGAGGGTGTAGAGGCACACTCACATACAGAGGTCGAGAGAGAGGAGAGGCCCAAGAGGAAGAGAAAAAACCTAGTTGTGGTACGTAGTAGGTTGATTGTTGGTTATTACTATTGTACATGGATATTGGTTTTGCTTAATTGTATTAATTGATTTGATGATACAATAGGTTGTAGCAAAGAATCTGCGGTCAAACCACTGAAACATTTTTACTGTTGAATTTGGAATCCAAATGCTTGAAACAATAAATAACAGGGTTCAGTGATAGGTGAAATCATAACTACGTTCTTTGCAATGCGTTGTCATATCAGCCAGCAGTATCTATAATCAACAAGAAATACTTAACAAAGGTGAATTTAAATATCACTCGAAATACCATTACATAATATTAAAATTGAACACAAATATAGTAAATACGACATCAAACAATAATGAATGAAACATGCATTAAAAACCATTACATAACCACTACTACTAGTCCGGTACGAGATGCCATCTTTCTCGTTATTTCAATAAGTTTCCATTTGCATCTGTGCATCAGGGGCAGTTGCCATTTCTTCAGTATTATATGCAACACCTGTACTCAAGGACTCTGCTCTCCATATGGCAGTTTGACATACATTGTTCAGCAAATCCTCTGGGTCATGTCCATGCAAGGATCCATTTGCATTGGTTACCCATTTAAACTGAGTTGCTTCATGAAGGCCATTTTTCATTGGAGGCTTATTCGACTTGAAGTTTGCTATTAAAAGGACATGTCTAACAATTGGCCTCGACAATGGATGCATTGAGCTTTAGCCGGATGCAACCACCCTCCAGTGTTCACCAAACACTTCAAACCAGAACTTGTCAAATAGAGTGTAGTCGTAGTATACCCATTTATCCCATGTAATATATAAATGTGGTGAGAAGACAATAGGCATGTGATAAGTATTTAGCAAGTATCACATATAGACATAAAACAAAGGCATCCATGAGTACAAAGGTACGAACGCAAGCCATGAACGACAGGGAAAGTCGAGATTCAGCATTAATATAAAAAAGATTTTGGAATAAGCAGTCGAGAAATGAGTAGCAACAGCCTTGGCAATTGATATTATTTTAATAACTTGATTCTTCCTTAATCGAGCTCGTATTTCTCTTTGAATTTTTAACGGAAGAAGTGGAACCAAATCATCAATTAGGGAGGAGTTGCTCATGTTTTATTTATAGTAAGATATGGTTAATGATGGGGTTAAATACTAATTTTATCATTGGCATACAAAGTAATTCAACACTTTTACCTCAGTAAAATACCAATTTTTACCTCCATAAAATACCATTTTTTACCTCCATAAAAACCATTTTTACCTATGTGACCTAAGCATACACATCATGTACATTCTAGAATACATGTGACCTAAGCATACACATCATATACATTCTAGAATACATGTGACCTAAGCATACACATTATATACATTACCAAATTTACCTTTTTGCCCTTCTACATTTACCTATAAATACCCCCCTCATTCATTCATTCAAAACACACCAAAAAATATCTCTTCCTCCTCTCCCAATATCCATCCATCTTTCCTAAATACAAGCCAATTTTTGAGGGTCTTATACTCTCTCTTTTCATACCCCAAAAAAAATACCAATCCTTATACGCACTCTCTCCTACACAGTTTATTATTTATTCTGTTGAAATATTTGTAATCCTAATTCTATACTTATAAATAGAATTAAGGAAATTATAGAAAGAGAGAGAGATTGGTAGCTTGTATTATCATCCAAATTGATTGCCTTTGAGCTAATACAAAGCAAGCACACACAAAAGGAGGAGTACTGCCGGACTAGCATAAGCGCTACCGGGGGAACCTACCTTAACAAAAACGTCTCGTGTTCATCTTCATTTTTAATCAGTTTCTGCCGGTACTGTTCACAGTCACTGTTCACATATACGGTGGTACTGTTCACGGTCACTGTTCATAATCACTGTTCACATATACAGCGGTACTGTTCACGGTTACTGTTCATAATCACTGTTCACATATACAGCGGTACTGTTCATAGTTACTGTTCAAAATCACTGTTCACATATACAGAGGTACTGTTCACAGTCATTGTTCACATATACAGTGGTATTGTTCACAGTTACTGTTCACTTGCACTGTTCATATATACGGTGGTACTGTTCACAATCACTGTTCACAGTTACGATCCAATTCACCATTATTCATTGATTGGTCGGTCGTCAATTATCTGTTCTAGATTTTGACACCATCAGTTAAGATGATAGTTGAATTTTTATGGTGAGATTAGAGTGAGATGAGAGTAATATGAACATACTTCTTATATAGCAATAAAATAACTGACAAGCATGGGTTTGTACAGTGGTTAAGATGTGGCTAGACAATGGATACCCTCCACCCGCCTAAAGCTTGAACAGTAAATGAAAATAGTAATTGCGAGATTCATTTATTGTAACCACCGACACTTTTACAAAACTTTTCTTGGCTCTATTTTAAATGATCTTCAATTGTTTAATATGCGAAAAAGGAGTGAATTGATGAATAACTGAAAATGTTAATGAGATTGGACCACTCACTGAATCATATAGGACGTGATATGACAACTCAATGAAAAAAGCATGGACTACTTTCAATACCAATGTTAAGACATTCATGTGATTGCATAGTGTAATTCACATTAAAAAAGTGTAATATTTATTCTACTATTTTCTTGTATATATATACATAGATTAGAGGTTTTGCCAATAGAATAAATTATCTAAATATGACTTCCACAAGTTTGACTTCTGTTCGACGAGTCCTTTTCCCTTGCGATAACCTCCTTAACTGAGAAGAGGAATTTCATTTGTGGAACGCTTGGAATGAGCTAACAAAATATGGAAAAATTTGCGACCGAGATAATCTTCAAACTTGGCTCAATTTTGCTACCAGATTCAATTTGTCCCCAGTTAGGCCAACATCAAAGTTCCGTGGAAGAATAACACCTGAAGAGCTTAAGTCTCTGTGGCAGAATATCGAAGTTACAGTTTTTAAATTTGAGAAGTACTACCAAGATATGAAAGCTGCTTCTATAAACGTGGATGAAATTGATTCTGATGCGGTAAATAAAATTTAAAGTTTCTTAAGTTTATGTAACTTTTATAGTATACTCTTTTAACTATTTGTTGTTATGCTTGTAGAGCAACCGAGCGAGCGTCTATATCATGAGAAAGAAGGATACTCGTTCCCATACTACACCTCTTGGCTAGTCTTGATGAACTACGCATAAACAAACCACGCAGTTCAAGTAGTTCATGCTCTTTTTGCTCGATGTGTTGTTTACTATGTATGAATGCATTATTTATTTTCGGATCTATGTTTTATTATGTTTTTGTCAACTTTTAATTTTATGTAATGTTTTTACTTAAGATGTTGTTTATTGAAGTAGTTCCAACTTGTGGTATTAACAAACCAGTAATGTTGTATTTATTGGAGTTAAAGTTTTTATGATATTACATAATACAAACCAAACTTCCATGATACAACATTACGCTTGTTCAAATAAAAACATTACACATGAAACAAAGTAAAGCATATTAAGACATAAACTTAAACATTACATATTAAAATAAAATATTAATTGATAGAGTCCTTAAGAAAAATCCAGTATATTATATAGGGGAAGTTGACGCTTTCTTCTACCATGTACAATAGATAGGTGTGTTCTTTCTGCAGGAAAGACAAGATAAAATAATGTATATTAAAAACCGTAAAAATAAAAATCAACAAACTTTAAATAAACTATAGTTGTTAAAGTAAGCCTTACCATTTCCCTTTCAACATCACCGTAAAATTTTGTGAGATAGTGGCCCCTACTTGCAAGAGATTCAGTTACATATTTTGGATGAGGTGTAGGCCTTTCCTTCTCATTGTAAAAGCGGTTAAATTTTTGAACCGCTGGTTCAACCTTTGCCCACAGTTCAGCAAGTTGAACAGGCGTAAGAACTCTGTCTTTCCATAAGGAGTTCGATTTCTTAGGTGCTACATTAAAAACTCCAGCCATTTGCTTCCATGTTCGCGGGTTATCCCAATCACACCACTTACCACCGTGGGTCATTTGTTTCCAAACATCGCACATCAAAATTACATCTGGTATTGAGAATCCATCTATATCTTTAAATTGATTATTATTTGAGCTTGAAGAAGCCATTATTTGTTGAAAGTGAGATAAAAAAAATTATGTAAATATATTGCTTACATAATGTTTTCATTAGCGTGCATTGCTACAGTACACATGCTATGACACTGATATAACAATACATTGCTATGACACTGAGATGACAATACACTGCAGTACGATTGATATGACAATATACTGCTGTCTGACTGAGATTACAATACATTGCTTTGACTTACAATAATGTGATAATACACTATGCATCAACAGTCATCATGACAGTGGAGGCTGACATACTTTGGATCTTGCTTCACATTCAGATTTAAATAGGGGCGTACTTTATATTTTTTTGGCATATATCATAAAATGAACTTCACATATTTAACAAATACATAACATAATGAAATTATACGCGGTGTGCAAATTAACAATACATCATAACTGAACATAAATATCTTGATAACAGAAACTATGAAATCTCAAAGATAAAAAAAATTAAAAATAAAGGCAACATGTCTACTTATAAGGCAACAACAATTGTTTGTTCTTATTTCGGGAACAAGTGGGTTGATCATGTCCCGCCTCCCCACAAATCTCACAATGGTTGTTTCTTCGACGATCGCTTACGTCCATCTCATTATGAATGCACCTAGATGTATGACCCTTTTGACACAACAAATTTAGATTAGGGATCAAAACACCTGCAATTGTATTAGGCAAATAGGTTTCCCAATATGTATTTGGCAAGGCAAGATACAAAGTACAAGAATATGTAGCTACATATGCCTCAAGACTCAAGTTTTGATGAATTAAATACTTCTGATCTAGCATTAGTTCAGCACACACCGCCATGACATGTGCACAAGGATATTTATAAATTGGCCATCTACCACAGCTGCACGTGCCTTCCTCAATGTTTACATTCTTCAATTTTTCCTTTAGCTGATGTGACAAATGCTACTCCCTGCGAATTGTTATGCCTATAAACAATATATTTACTGATATCCTTTGTAACCTCTGATAATTTAATCGCCATGAATGTCATGTGATCCAGCTCAGGATTGTAAAGTTTATGTTTCCCTTCATCGCCTCTATTACAAAAGTATGAAACAAGGCGATGATAAATGAATTGCACCGACGCAGTAACAGGCAAAGACCTGGCTCCAATTAAAACCCGGTTAAAAACCTCTGAAATATTTGTCAATTTTATCCCATAGTGATACCCTCTATCGTGAACAAAAGTCTACTTCTGTAGGGGAATTTAGTTGAGCCATCTCCATGGTTTCTTTCTTTCGCTCTCTTGCTGTTCATCGTATTATTTTTATCATGTCCATGTACTTATTGAATTTCGGTAAGCAGTAAACAGTAGCATTCTTCCACATTAAAATCCTTAACATCTTATCTGGTTTACATTTACTTGTGAAGTTACTATGGACATGTCGCATACAACACCTATGGTACGTCCTCAGCTCTTGAAATTGTGGGTCGGAATTAATTACAGAAAGAATGCCCTTGTGACGATCAGAAATCAAGCATACGCTATCTCTTCCCTTCACAACGTAATGCCAAAGTCGCGTGAGAAAAAAATTCCATGTGTCGTGGCTTTCCTCATCGCCGTATCCAAACGCAAGTGGAAATATCCCTTCGCTGGCATCTATGGCCATTGCAACAAATAATTTCCCTTTTGTATTTACCACGTAGATGTATCGCGACTATACTTATAACAGGTCGGCAATGCATAAAGCCTTCAATGAACGCACTAAAGCCCTAAAAGTTCTTGTCAAAAATATGATAATGCCCATCATACATCTTGCTTTTACACTAGTGGATTGTGCGTGGGTTGTTGTACTTAATGGCGGCCAAATATTTGGGCATAATAGTATAAGACTCTTTTCAATTGCCAAATAATTTTTCAATAGCCTTTTGTTTCGCATTCCATGCCTTCCAATATAGCCATATTGATCCTTAACAAATGCGACAAAAACGCGAATCTTAAGGCTTGGATCAACCTCAACCAAGTGTTTTACTTTGCTGGCAATGAATTTGCAGTCCAAATGTTTGTGAGTTAATTTCAAACGATCAAACATCCTCGTACTTGGTTATCTCAAAATGCCCGTATTTTTTCTTCCTCTTACAAGCATGAAGCCGCCATTTGCACCCTTTTTCATGCAATTTACACCTAATTGCCCATGTATCTGCCTTTGATTCATCGACGATAAATTCATTGGAATTCTTAATTGCAAACTATTTTACGGCAATCTTCAACTTATCTTTAGTCTCGTAAGTGAGCCCCTTTCGCAATTCATTTTCATCTTCTAACTTCTCATTCATCGTCAACTTCTGGTCCACAAAAGTAACATTATATTGTGTGTAAAACGATGGTATATCCTAAGTAACCTGCTCAAACTGGTTCGATTCTTCCCATTCATCGCTTTTACTGTCACTAGATTCTGTCAAACTGTTGGATTCTGAGTCCCAATCCATGTCCTCTCCAGTGGTGTCATCATATTCACCACCATCTCTACAGTCATACATGGCATCGGTTATAGGTTGAGATGAATTGTAAATCTTATTCTTATTCCCACCAAATTCAAGCTTTCATGATGGCCGCGAACTAGTAGGCAAGTTAGAAACAGGAGTGCATTGTGTCGATGGCGGTGAGTTGTACAACCTAGAAAGCGGAAAATTTTCACCAATTGGGCTCACATCATAATTAAGGTCAATTTTTTTTATATACAACTCAATCACATTGACAAACGAAGCATTAAAAATCGTAGCCATTACAAATTGTAAGGTTCCGTCATCATTAATTTCATGAAGGAAGTAACTGCAAGTATTTGGAGTCACAAACATTGGACATCTACAGAAAATCTTTAATGTCAATGGCGAGCGGTCAGCATCCATGGCAGAATAAATAATTTCTACTAATTTTGAGTAGGTAATATCTTCATTTAAGATTATGCCTCTTTTGTGCTGAATATCGTAACCATAACCATGCTCTCCGTTAATAATATGTTCGCCCCAATATAAAAACGTAAACACTTGTCTGCTTGTCATTATTCACTTTCAACACAATTAATCAAATTTATCACTAACTGATAATAAATAATATATTTTAAATTGTCAAGACGTACAATATATGATGATAAACACATTCTTTAACATAAAAATCATTTCTCAATAAAATAAATACATATATACATAATACATTCTTCAACATACTTGAATAATTATTCAAAATAAAAAATTAAGCATTATGCCATACAAAATATGATAATAAATAATATACTTATAATTACCAAAATGTACAATAAATGATGATAAAGACATTCTTTAACGTAAAATTCATTTCTCAATAAAATAAATACATATATACATTCTTCAACATACTTGAATAATTATTCAAAATAAAAAATTAAGCATTATGCCATACGAAATATGATAATAAATAATATACTTATAATTGCCGAAACGTGCAATAAATGATGATAAAGACATTCTTTAACATAAAATTCCTTTCTCTATAAATTAGAATAAATACATATATACATTCTTCAACATACTTGAATAATTATTCAAAATAAAAATTAAGCATTAAGCAATACAAAATATGATAATAAATAACATACTTAAAATTGCCAAGGCATACAATATATGATGATAAACACTTTTTTTAACATAAAGCCCTATGAAATATGATAATAAATAATTTATTTAAAATAGTAAATCATTTGTTCCATAAAAAAATATAATTATAATGTAATATATTTAGGGAAATGATATTATCATTCCACTTTTGTCCTAAGGCACTCCACTTTCATTTTTAGTGACACTTATATATATCTTTTGGGACATTTTTTATGTCACTAAAAATGAAAGTGGAGTGCTTTAAGACAAAAGTGGAGTGCTAATATCGCTTCCCTATATTTATGATAACAAATACATTCTTTAAAATTACAAAATAAATTTGTCAAAAAAACAAATATTGAACACATGCACATACATACATTCCACAAATCTATATCATAAATCCACATATATACATTATAATCAAACAAATTTCTTTCCCATTATAAGTTGATAACATGTGAAGTATAATAATATATAATAAAAAATCATATAATGAACTAACCTTCTTCTTTTCAAATGAATAAATGGAGGTTTTGGAGTGAATGAATGAATCTTTTGGAGTGAATGAATGGAGGTTGTAGAAGAGTTTGTAGACTTCAAATTACAAAGATGAGGAAGAAAGCTTCAAGTTTCTGGCTGCTGCTGCTACTATTTGATTAGGTTGCCTGCTGCTAGGTTAAGTGGATTGAAAAATGGTCGACTTAAAAACGCTGGAGAGGATGGCATTTTTATCGGTAAAAACGCTAGCGTGTGTGGCGTTTTTATGGGTAAAAAAGCTATCTTGTCTAGTGTTTTTAATTTTTTTTATTTTTCTTTTTAATACCATAAAATCACTGTATTGACCAACGTTTTTAAACAATAAAACACACCATTGACCAACGTTTTTAAAACAACCCCATTCTCCTAAATATGTTCGAAACTATCATATTCTCCTAAATATGTTTGAAAAGAAGCATAGTTGGCAAAAGAACTCAAGAAATTTCAAGAACCCCTTGCTGATTTTTCAAGAAAAACAACTTTTTAAAGACACCCTCTATATTATGTCTATATTAAGGGTTTACTAGGGGGTTGTTTATTTTGCCCACTTAAATTTAAAAATTTTAAGTTTTCATATTTAAATGGTGTGAAAGTTGTTTGTTTGTCAAAAAAATTAAGTGATTTGCCACTTAAGTGATTTAGGTATATTTACTGTATATCAGTCCAATTTTTGGACTATTTTTAAATTATATTGACAGATGTAGTTGGATTATTTTTACATTTGACCTTAAGTTTAAATTGTTAAAAAATTATTTTACTGAGATCAAGATAAAATAAAAAAAAATATGATTAAAAGATTCTTTAAAAAATTAAAAACAAGTTGGTCGTTTTTTCAACAAGGAAATATATTGAACCGAACCTTACTTTTGGTGGTTCAAAACGTTAGACTGCGCTAGACAATAGGTTCAAAATAGATTACTTAATGTTTGTCGATTTATAATCGTTAAACGTTACTTTCTTGTGTCATTATAACGTTACTCTCTTGTATCATTATATCAAATCTTATTTATTTTACCGGATCACACAAATTTATCACAATATTATATATATATATTGCTTTTACGTCATTTTCAAACTCTCAAACTTTTTTATTGTTATTTTCAAACTCTCACTTTTATTATATTTAATTGTACTTTCTTTCTACACTTTTAAATATATATATATACATATATGTTACTTTTTGGATAATAGGAAGTGATTTGAGCCGTTACATTAGTATGACAAAAATATAATGCTAAATTTGTATGAATTTTTTGCTTTAAAAAAAATTTAAAAAGTATCATACAGGTGAGACACACTTGTATGAGATCGAGTGAAAAGTCTCATACTTAATTGTATAAGCTTTTCTAATTTTTTTTATTCTTTCTCAACATTTTTTAGCAAAAAAAAAATTAACAAATTCTTATATAGTTTTAGCTCAACCGTATGAGTAAAAAAATATAAAAGCTCTATATGGTTGTGGTTCAACTGGATGAAGCATTTTTTTTTACTAATAAAGGTCACACGTATGGCTTATACGAATAAAATGCAACCGTATGAATTAAATTTAGACATAAGGTAACTTTGATTTCTCACTATCATACAGCACTAAATTTATACTTTAAGTTCTGTTTGCTGTAATAGTAGGTATGAAATTTTCTTGTCAAAGTCCCCGTTTCCTACCTACCACAGTATCACATTCATATTTGTTTGAATAAATTTTTACCTTTATTTTTTTAAATTCAAATTTAATTGATTTATACTTATTCAAAATAATGAACTCTATAATTTAAATTATTAAAAAAATATTGTTATTAATTCTAGCAATATATTAAATAAATAATTAAATATTTATTTTAATTATCTAATTTTAAATATTTTATTATAAATAAATTTTAGTAGTTGCATGTTATTTGTCTTTTTTAAAATGCACATCCTATCCAAGGCTTCTTCCGTAGGCCGTAATCAATGGGATTTCATATCTGCAACTTCATATCTTTTGCTTGATTTTTGATCTGTTAAAGGTTTTAAAATTATGAAAAAAGGTGACATAAGTGTGAATTTGTATGCAGGATCCAAGGCAATAGATTCTCTCTCTCTCTCTCTCTCTATTGGGCGAAACAAAATGCGTAAAATCTGAGCAATTTTTGGATAGATAGAAAAAGTCATGGATTGTGAACTAAGAAAAGGAAATCTGAGCAATTTTTTGACGATGGCGATACTGAGCGTTTAGGGGGCTAGGATTTATTTTTTTTTTGTTGGGGGGTGGGGGGGTGTTTCAAATTATGATAGAAGATTACATGTGTGAATTCGTATGCAATAGATATCTCTCTTGGGCGAAACAAAATGCGTAAAATCTGATCAATTAGAAAAAGTTATGGATTGTGAGCTGAAAAAAAGAAAATCTGAGTAACTTTTTTACTATGGTGAGTAACTTTTATAAAAAATATAAAATTATGGAAGCTTTTTAAGATACCACTTGGAAGAAGAGGGTGAATGAAAAAAAAAAAAAAAAAAGGACGAAGAAACTTGCCATATTACAGAATGGTAGAAGGATTTCGATTGGACCAAGTCCTTTATTTTTTTTAATTCTTTTTTTTCTTTCATTTCATGGATTAAGCAGAATTAAATATGCTTGGACAAAGCTTATTTCGTTAATTTTTTTTTTTTTTTTTTTTTTGTAGAACTATAGCTTTATGGATATATTTGAAGATCTATTACAATTAAATGAGTTTTATACACATATTAAGATATCACTTCAAAATTAAAGCACTCATATCAATAATATACACAAAATAAACTGGGTTTTTAGACTTTGGTCACCATTAATAATACATATTTAGAGTTTAGCCATCATTTTTAATTTCTTTAGACTTTGACCATCATTTACAAACATATGTGAAGTTAATGTTAATAACCATCATTTTTGGGCACATTTGTCCTTGTGGCTAAGCTATAATATTAATATATGTATAATGGCTAAATATTAAATTGAGTGATATTTCAAAATTTCAAGTCAATATAATTGTTGGGAGAGACTTTTCCTTTATAAATATGCCATTAAAAATGCTGGATTACATACAAAAACCAATCCAAACCCCCCATAATACAGTCCAAACATCCAAACTCAATAGAAATGGAAGGAGGCAAGGAGAAGTGCATAGATATTAACGAGGTAACAAATATAAATACAATAAAGAGTATACATGAATAAATATGTATTAATGTATTTTAACTCTTTTTATGCAGATTGTTCAGTGCCAATTGTGTGACAACAAAGGCCACAAAGCTTTGAAATGCCCATGGTTGTATTACAAGTGTGAGGAGACTCATTGTGGTGGGATAATGCTATTTAACATGGATGAGGAAGAAGGGAAATATGGCAAAAAGATACTCAAGTGTCAATATAGCATTTGTAAAGGATTTATCATCCTAGAAGAAGCAATGCAGTCAAACAATTCATCACCAATCTCTTCATCATCAAAAATGACATCATCAAGTGCCTATACTTCACCTAGTCAACTAGGGTGCTTTGAATGTAGGTTATTTGGTCATTGGGCCCAAAATTGTCCATGGAAGAAGACTAAATGTCCTAGAGGTTGTTCAGGACATATGAAGTTGTGGACATCAAGCAAAGAGAGTAGCAAAGGTAAAAAGTTTGTAAAATGTTTAAATTGTGGTAAATTTGAGTGGTTAAGCACTTTTGGTGCTACGCTAGACATGGATGACCTTTGTAAGGATTTTGACAAGAAAATGTAATGACATGTAATGTAGATGCAATGTAATGCTAATGGAATATAATGCAATGCTTAAATGACTTTCTACTTGATTAATATAGCTTTCAATTCATAGAATTGCATTACATCAGCTCCAAAAAAGCCTAATATAGCTTTCAGTTCATAGAATTGCATTACATCAGCTCCAAAAAAGACTAATATAGCTTTCAGTTCATATAAATGCCTTACATAAGTTCCAAAAAAGTACCCACGTATAGGTTTCAATTCAACAAAAGAAGGTATCACATTGAGCTTAAAGATCATTAAAAAATTAGTTTTAAAACTTCATAAATATATAAGTTCAACAAACAAAGTACCATTAATGACCAGATGGATAATTTGGTGTGGATGGTGCTTCTGGCTGGCTTGATGTGGCCTTTCCACCAGCTCTGCCCCTCCCCTAGGTCTGCCCCTTCCTATGTTTGTTAGTCCCAATGATGTCCTTAAACTTGGTGGTAGGCCTGGTTTATATAGTGGCACCTTTGGAGGCCCATAGTCACCCACAATTGGACTAGTTGCAGCAGCCCCACCTCTCCCTCTACCAGCTCCACTTGTAGCCCTGACATTTTGGGCATATCCCCTTCCTCTATGTGCACCTCCACCCCTAGCTCCTTCACCAGTTGATACAACAGTTGCTGGGGCACCTTTACATGTTCTAGTATTGTGGCCATGTAACCCACATTTTCCACATTTCATCCTTGCGTTTTTGGCAGCAGTTTTATAATCTTCATCAAAAGCATGATACCTATTCTTTTTTGGTCTCCTAGGAGGCCTCAATGAAGGAGGACACTTCACCACAACATCAGGCTACATACATATTTAGAATAGTTCAGTTTTGATGCCCAGTTTTCCAATTTTACAGATTTTTTAGCACAAACTTACAGTTTTACAATTTTACCACAAACCGAATTGTACTTTGCATATATATAGTAGCACAAACTTACATTTTTTAGCATATCTACACAGTTTTCCATTTTTATAGTTTTTTAGCATATAACATACAATGATACTACAAATTGAATTATACTTACATTTCCCCAACTTCTAGAATCGGGCACAAGAAATAAAACACCAGCATAAGTATCCATATATGCTTTGACCAATAAATGTGGGCTGCAATATCTATACACAATCAAAGCGGGCATAAGTTACTTAATGGAATGAACAACAATCAAATATATACACAAATATATGAAACATCAAACTTACTTCTTCAAATCCTCCCTCATAGGTGTGAGTGTAGAAATTGCATGAACACAACGTATTCCACATACTTGCCATTCACAACAAGTGCAGGTCATCTGTTGAACACCAACTGTCCAAGTTTAACTGAATTTATCTTTTATAACCCACGATAAATCAGTGGAATTCCTTGCACTATAATGATGGTATTTATTTTTCAACTGTGAAAGCTTTTTCTCCACCCTTGGTAACAATCCATCCTAATTCCATGTTGCACCCTCTGATCTCTTATCATACATTAGTGTCATCACCATCAAATGTAATTGAAATATGAGGTTGGTGACTGGCTTCTCTCTCAGCTCTAGAATACCACTTATTGAATGACTCAGTGAAATTATTGGTTAGATGCTCACACTTTGATATGGTTTCAAAGTGTGCTCTAGCCCAACAGTTTCTTGGTTCATCATCATACCATGCCCTTACAACTTTATCATCCTTTTGCAATTATGCCATCCACTTCTCATGTTCTTCAACTTTGCAATTGAGGGTGTAAATAACACCACCCTTTAATTATAAGTAGTGTTATTTATACCCTTTAAATTTCTCACAAACACCCCCTTTAAAATTTAACTAAAAACATATTTTAACACCTCCTTATTAACACCTCTTTTCATTACCTGATATTAAGTGAGTACTTAGCAACACACTCTTTTCATGTGAGTCGAGTTTATGTAAGTACACTCACTTCCTCATTAGTCGGACCTTATTTGAAAAATACTTTGGTAATTCATTGCCTAAACAAACTCTCCCCAAGTGGAGCGAGTGTGTGTGACTACACTTACCTTTAATTAGGGGTGTTAGTGATTAAAAATTTGTACTTATGAAAAGGTGGTGTTTATAACAATGGGAGTGTAAATAACACCGCCCTTAATTATCGGCAGAAAAAGTGTTTTCCTCTAACAAGAATTATATTGAATAAATCAGTCAATTACAAGTAAAGTCTCTACGACCCTCTTTAGAGCCTTTGTAATGCACATATCAATTGGGAAAAAATGAGATGCCGTGTAAGATGGATAGGCAAAGTTTTAAAAATATGCTTTCTAATAGAAATATCAATAATGACCATAAAGCTTATTGGGGCAAAAATGAGAATATAAATTGTGAATGTGACCATCTACTTTAGGTGGTCTTTTAGACAATGTCTTTGTGCAACATCAATTTTTTTTCTCTACCTTACTTTCATTTTATAAATTATTTTTTATAAAAAATATATTATTGAAAAGTATGAGATAATATCTACAAAACAAAATCCATATTGTATATAAAGTTATTAATTTTATCTTCATGAATCTTTTAGACAATTGCATTGAAATTTTATATTTTTAAGACTTGTCCATCAATATTCTTTTTTAGCCTCATAGAAAAAACATGCTTACATGTCCATGGTTTGAAACTTTTCAACTATTTGTGCATTGGAAATGTTCTTAGGTGAAGGTCAACAAATTTAAATTCGTAAATATATCATACTAATTATAAACCTAAGTTTGCATTGTGAATTCTCCGAGAGCATCCACACTGCTTGTGTATGGTGTATTAATTGGGTAATTTGCAAAATGTACTATAAAATTTGGATAGACTTATCTATGTGACTAAAACTTAAAAAGATATAGCCTATAATTGTGGGTTTTTACCATGCAAAGGTAAATTTGCTCATTTACCCGTGCAAATTTGGCATACATAGTGTAGAAGTTCTAAGAAATCAAAAGTCAACAATTTAATTTTCTCCTTACTTATTTTACCCAATTAATAATTGAAATTTATTTATTTACAAATAAATTAATTAAAAGAGTATCGACAAATGACTCTTAAACTAATACTCGATAGACTAATAATCTATTTTATATAATAAATTTGTCTAGTCTTGACTCAAAACTAACTAAATTAATAATATCAATAAAATTATAATATAATACACTTAAAATGTTTTCTTAGGAAGTTTTGATTGCACGATTATTATACTTTAGGGGTAATATGAATTAATTGAAACATTGAGGGAGAAATCGGAAATAAACCCTTCTTTTGTGTCATCTCATTCTAGCTTTCCACTCAGTGATCATACAACTTTTGCAGGAGTTTTTTGTATGAATAGGGTATTTTCTAAACTTAATTTGGTAAATGGGGTTCTTTTGATCTTATTTAGTCAAATAGGGTAGTTTTGACTTGGGACCACGTGGACCACTTGTTGGACCACTTGTCTTATATGAGGGGACCACTTGTAATTACAAGTTCTTACCCTGAACTATCTTAGATTAATCTATTCTAACCTTATTGTTTTAAGATAAGGAATCTAGTCCGACCACCAGTCTGTTTCGTCTAAACCGGGTGAATTTCTGTCTGTATAAAAATTATCGGACGGGTCTTCTGATGGTGAGTCACTATCTGGTTCACTTGCAGATCTTGGTGGAGTAGGAGGTCTAAGAATTTCACTCCAACTCAACCCGTATGGACACTGATGAAGCTGTGAGGCTGTCAGTGGTCTCCACGGGAAGTCTATTAAGTCTAAGGCTTCTAGCCTATAATTTGGAATATTCCAATTAATATCGTATACAATATCTCTTATGGGGATTAAGATATTGTTTTCTATATACGAGTCTAATTCTGCGTCTCCGTAATTGGATAATAACTGTCTATAAGCACGTAAATTGTACGTACTAGCTGTCTCTATAAATCTAAAACGTCTAATTCCTCCGTTTTCACGTAGAATTTCTGCAGTCTCTGCAAGTCTTCTTCTCTGCACAAATTTTAACTTTTCTAAAGTTTCTTGCAGTACTCGTCTAAGATCGTGGATTCCTCCACAAACGTCCACTTGGGCGTTGTCTCTTCCTTGAGGAAGGTCTATTCGAGGATTATTTACTTCCTCTTCGTCTATATCTTGTACTAACGCTTGGATATAATTATCTGTAGCGTTTTCTAAGTCTGGGAGTTTCCTTATTTCTCTAGACACCCACTTGCAAACGTGGTGTATATAAGGAAAAGTTCCTCCGGATCTGAAATGTGCCTTACGCACTAGTCTTTGTTCTTCTGGATTAATTAGACCCTACCTTAATATAGGCTGGGTACTTCTAATATCTGTCTGATTTACGAAAGTTTCGTAATCTCTGTCTATATTGCTCATAAATTAATTATGTGCTGATTTTCTATGTCTTAAAAATATTTAGCTAGCAATAAGTACTCGCAAATAATTTAAACAATAATATACCTGAATAAGATGTCTGGTCCACCTTGCTTCCGATTGCTTTTCTTGCCTTCTTTTTCCGTCTAAAGTCTGTTCTATCGCTTCTGCGTTTATTCTCGCTATTCATCCACCTTTGAAGGATCGGTCGTTCGTTTCCTGCCTACGCCTTTATCGCCTAACGCACCCTTGCTCACGGCTTCACGGCTACGGCACCTGCCAGCAACAACCCAAAACCGGCCACTCACCAGTTTTGTATGAATTAGAGAGAAGGTTTTCTAAACCCGCCAAGAGATAAGTCTAGCTTTTGGAAAAATACAACAGAACTCGGAGATCAATGGAAGTTGTACTGAAGGAGAAACATAATTTTATTCAAGTAAAATTATTATTACAAACTACTTGCTTTCCTTTTGCTAACTAAAGGAAGCTTTACTCACTCATGCTCTCTAGAATTGAAAACTCTAAGCTGAGAATGGAAAAACTCGTACTTACAAATGAAAACTCCTTCTCCTTATATAGGGAGGATACAAACTTACAAACCGGTTACCGGCTGCTAAAAGCAAAAAGAAAACGAATAAAGAGACAGGCCCCACAGCTTTAGACGCACAAGGCGAATAGTGAGTGAAGGGAGCTTGCCGACACCTCTAGACAGCTAATGCTTAACATATAATTATACAAACTGATAAAACATAATTGATTGCAAACAATAATGCACCTCGGGTACTGCTTCTGTGGCCCCATCGACAAGTGCAGGTTATGTACTGCAATCAGCTTTTACAATTTGAAGAAAAATAAAGCAACTTTACATTACAAAACAAATTTATACAATAATATAAGATTCGTCTGGTCTGTAAAAAAAAACGTCATTGCTTACGTTTCTGCATAAGCTTTGTTGCTACCGTCTTCTTACTGTTGCTAGCCGTCAGCTGTTACCTTGATGTAATCAGTTGGGCTAGGAATCCTGCTAGCAACGTCTAGTTGGTAGGTCTGGATGGAGCCTCTAATGGTGCTCCAGTATTCTTCTATGTTGGCAATGTTGGAAGTAGTGGTCGGTATTATTACTTCCGTGCCTTTGGTCTGTCCTCTGGTCATTCGTCCTCCAAAGGTTTCTTGCGCTTGGATGATCAAGTCTTCTTCTTGGCACACCGTGTACCATTTTTCTTCACTTAAAAGTTCATCCATAATCTTTAGGATACCCAAAGATCTGTTGACTTTTAATGCTGAAGGATTTTGTTTTCCTTCAATGGGCTCGAGTTCTGCTGAACAGAGTCCTTCTACGTCTGAGCATGGTTCTTCTGAGAACCGGACTAGCTGGAATCCTCCAATTTCATGGTTGAATCCTGCTTCTGGACCAATAGAATAGCTTCTTAAATAAAGGGGAAGGTATTCTTTGACCGTCTCAACGTAATTGGCTATTTTTTCGCCAAAACAGTCTGCGTCTGTGGTTTCCTGTATGAAAATCTGGCCAATGAGTCCTTGGCTAGCCAAGAGTTCTACAGGAATGTCTGTTTTCCCCCAAATATTTATTTGAGGTATATCTTCACAGTACCCCTTCATAAACGATGCATGCCCTGGAATCGTTCTGTTGAAGAGATAATTGCCGATTTCTTTTAAGGTTTCAGCAATGTCTAAGTTCAATGCGTCTAGGTCCATTGTTTCATTATTTTCTACCGCTCGTTCCTTTCTTAACGGGGTAAGAAGATTGATGAAGAACCTCTTTTTCTCATAAACAAGATCTTTTATCTTGTTTTCCTTTGGTGGTGCTATTTGACCTGTGGCTCTAGCATAGGTCATTTCTTGGGGTCTAGGAGCTTCTATCAAGTTCCTGGGAGGAGCTGGATTTATCTGGGAGATGGCTATCCATTGCATCCTCATGAATCTGGCTGTAGCAACCAAATTCTGTCTAAACTCTATTTTGAGGTTGTTGGAATGATTCCACCATAGAGCGTCTATTAGGGTGAGAGTTTCTTTAGTAAATTCTCTCCTGAATTTGACTAAATCTGGAAACCTCTGGTCTGGTCTGTATTCGGGGAAGAACATTCCTCCGATTATCTTGTTTTGTCTACAGATTTCTTCACTCCTTCTTCCTGGGGGAATGAGAATTTCATCTAGAGTTTCGAGGATGGGTCTAGGCATCTTTGGCTTGCTCCTCTCACTGGTCTGAGTCTGAGGGTCATATGCACCTTGTAGATATCTGGCGACCTCTACCTGGTCTATGAATCTGGTCTTTCTGCTGGAGCCTCCTCCTGCTTCCATTGGTCTAATCTGTTTGTCTGTAGATATCATAAAACAAATTATTAGATTTTCGGCAAATACAGATTCTCTTGAAATAATATCAGGAATTGTATTCTTTTTCCCTTTTATATGAATTATACTGAAATCATAATCACTAAGGGATTGTTGCCATCTAATTAGTCTATTAGTCTTAGATCTATTGAGATTTAGATCTCTAAATCCGACAGCATAGCTGGAGTCTGTATACACTGTAAAGTGTTTTGGTCTTAGAAAGAGCATATATTTTTCTATTGCTCTTACTATAGCGAGAACTTCTTTCTCGTGGGTTGTGTATCTTGTTTCGGGATCAGTAAATGTCCCTGAGCTATATTTACATAATTTCTTTTTCTTTGTCTGATAGTCTAAAGCATAGTAGATTGCACCCCATTGCTTATCTGAAGCATCAGTTTCTACTATAAAGATGTCCTCTGCATTGGGCATCTCTAATCCAGGGATATTTTTGACTTCTTCTTTTAATTTAGCCATTATATCCATGTCATCTTTTGTCCAATTAAATGGATTAGTCTTTTCTGTTCCTTTTAATTTAGCAGTAAAGCTTCTCCTTTTTCCGGCTAAATCTCTAAGGTAGTCTGTGGCACAATTAAGCAACCCAAGGAAGCTTTGTAATTGTTTTCTGTCAATGATTCTATCTGGGAAGTCTAAAATCTTTCTAGTAATATGGTCTAGAGGAGATATTTTCCCATTTCTAATATGGACTCCTATGAAGTCTATTTCTTCTTGGAATAGAAGCATCTTTTTATGAGAGATAATAATACCATGATTATCGAATTCGGCTATTATTATTCTAAGATGTTCTATATGGTCTTCTTCTGTATGGCTTGCAACTAGTACATCATCAATATATACTAGGCAAAAATCTGAATACTTTCTGAAAATGCCGTCTATTCTTCTCTGAAAGACTTGTGGGGCATTTTTGTATCCAAATGGCATTACTAGCCACTCATACTTTCCTTGTGGTACGCTAAAAGCTGTCCACGGTATGGAGTCTGGGTGCATTTTGATTTTCCAGAAACCTGACTTACAATCAAATTTGCTAAATATCTTTCTATTTTCGATAAGACTAATAAGATTATTCTTATCTGGTATTTTGTATGAATCAAACTCACAATTTTTATTGAGAGCTCTATAGTCTAATACCATTCGTCTTTTTCCTCTTTTCTTTTCTGATTCGTTTTCAACATAAAAGGCAAGGCTATTATGTCTACTAATGCTTTCTTGAATCATTCCACCCTTGAGTAGACTATCTATCTCTGTTTGGAATTCTTCTCTATCTCTCTGGGAATATCCTTTCTTATAGGTGCCTCCATTTATGGTGGCGTCTGGGTTTATGGGTATAATTTGGCAATATGCTTTGTCTTTTTCCCATTTTTCTATAGGATTTTCTCCAGTAGTAGGAATTGCTAATTCCTTTATCTTATCCTTTTCTACGTCTAAGGATCTGATGTCTATTTTCTTTCTCTTTCTCATCTCTTGGATAGCCAAGAGCTGATGTCTAGTCTGATCAACAATTTCTTGTTGAATTAATGTTATCTGTTTATAACATTTTTTGTCTGGACAAGTGCATTTGTTTTTAAGAGGGGCTGTAATTTCCTCTATGTCACCACACTTAGCTGTAGAACTCTGAAGGGGTCTCCATGCAGGTTTTACTTGCATGAGGGTTGATGCTCTATCCTTAGATATGAGCAGAGTCTGAGTATCAAATTCGCTGTTATGAGATAATTTTATTTTATCATCATATTGAGAAAATGGTTGATACTTTCTAAGGAAATCATTTCCGATTAAAAGATTTCCGATGAATTTACAAGGAGGATCCATGACATAAAATTCATGGGTAAATTCATTGTCTCCTATTTGGAAATAAATAGGTATGGTCTGTAATGGTAATTCAAAGTAATCACCATTAGCAACTCGTCCGGAGATAAGTTGTTCGCTAGGTCTATAATACTCATCTGGAAAGGCATTTGCCTTACAGATACTGGCGGTACAACCGGTATCCATTAATGCAGAGAGTAGTCTGGGATAATCTGGGTTAAGAACCTTTACTTCAATAAGGCTCATAAAACTTTCCTTAGTTGAAACTTTCAGATTATTTTGTTCTCTGATTTCAATTCCTTTTAGAGGATTTGGAATATCAGAGATAGTCTGTAAAGGACTCTCGTCCATCTTCCTTTTTCCCTCCTTAATCTTTCTGAGTCTATTTGTATCAATTTCTTGATAGTATTTATCTATGTCTAAGTCTAGTATGTGATCATACTTATTTTCGTACATAGTACGAAATTCATGTCTCCAACAGTCTTCATGGTAATGAAGTTTGCATATAATGCATACCATGAATAACTCAAGTGATATCATTGTAAAACAATAATCACAAGTGAAGTCTGCAGGGCTACATTTCATTTCGAATTTACACCTATGGCTTGGATTCGTGTAGCACTGTGGTATTCTCACCATTCTTTCTGGTTGGGAAGGTCGCCATACATCTGTTAAACTACAGCAGTAAATGGCTTCTTCATAGTCTAGATAAATAGCTTCGTCTAATGTTTCATTATCATCGATTGTGGTGACGACGAAACATTCTTTGAATTCTTCTTCTTCTTCTTCGGAAGAAGGTTCACTATCTGACTCAGTTGTATACGCACTATATACACTAGCATTGTCATCTATTTCGAAATCTGATAATTCGATATTATAGATGAGGTCTAAGTCTTGTGTGTCAGCTTGGGTAAGCATGACTTCTACTAGTCTAACACTAGGTTTTATTTCTTTATTCTCTCTTTGAGAACAGCTTCTAGCAAAATGTCCAGTCTTACCACACACCCAACATTCATTCTTTGAATTATTGGTTGTTGGTTTTCTATCTTCGCCCTTTCTATAATTAGGCACTTTCTTTCTGAAGTCTGAATTCTTTTTGAAATATCTCCTTCTAGGAAATAATTTCTTTCTTTTCTTTGGATTTCTAAAGCTAGTCGATTTTCTGAATTTATATTTTTTATTATTAGGGTCTGTATTAATCGTAGCTTTGAAAGTCTGTTTCCAATGCTTTTTCTTATGGCTTTTGGAAGAACTTCTTCCACATCCCCATTGGATAGGTGCTATGTCTCTTTCATCTTTGATTGAAGGCATGTTTTTAAATGTCTCCTTAATCAAAGCGTCTTGTGCTTTCTCGCGTCTTTTTGCGATAATGTAGTCTTTGGCAAAGTTTATTCTTTCACCAAGAGTATCTTCTTTAGTATTATTAACTCCAGGCCACTTTCTATATTCATTAATAAGAAGGTGTCCAATAGCTGGGAGTTTTCTAAAGTACTCGTCTTTAAGAGTTGTAGTGAACTCTTTTATCTGATAATACAACGTTTCATAGTTATTACTATATTCGTTGATTTTGTCTAAGCTGCATATACTAAGTAATGATAACTTAGTTTTTGCCACGTCTACTTCTGATTCTTGGGCAAGATGACTTGCACCAATGAATTCGGCTGTAAAGAGTTGTACATAACCGTTTACAGTTCTCTGATTTCTTGTCTCATTAAATCTTGCTAGCTTAGCTATACTAGCTTCGTCTGTTGCTGTTCTTAAACTATCTAAATAGTTTTTTACAATTCCTTTTAGGGATTGTTCAGCATAGCGTCTACATGATTCTGCATCCCAACTTTCGTTAGACGCAAAGCACATGTGCATCTGATCTTGCCATTCTTTTAAGGCATTCTTTCTATCTTGTACATTATCTAAATTTAGGTAGATACCTACTGGATTGATGGCTACTGAAGCCATATTTTTTGTACTTTGAAAGTCTATGGCTGTCGTGGGTAATCCTTTGACATAGTCTGGTTTAGTCTTAATAATACTGTCACTATAAATAGGGATATTTATAGCAGCAGGAGTCTCAAATAGATTAAACCTATTTCTAGAAGTTTCACCTATTTTAGCATTGTTTCCGCCTGGGATTTCCGTAGCAACTGGAAACACTTGCTGTTCTTCATCTTTCTCCTTAAGTCTCAATTTTCTTAGGAGTTCTTTTGTGTCCTGAGAATTTCTTAAGTCTTTTATAACCTCACTAGATATCATCATATTATATCTAGTTGATTTGCTTCTATCAAGATTTTTTTTGTATGTTTCTCTTTCTTGGTCTGTTAGGTCATGTCCAAAATTTTGGATTCTGGCCTTTTCATACAAAATATCATGATTGTCTATAGAATTTCTGGGTCTATAATCTGGAGCATGCTGTAATATTCTAGCAGTGCTAGCAGTACTACATTCTCCTTCTGAAGGATCATCCAATGTGGAATCTCCCATGTTTCTAAATCTTGATTCCTCAGTTCTAACATTCTTTGCTTTGAACTTAGGAGGAGCAAACTGTATATTAATATTGCCTGTGATATTATCTTGAGCAATATATAAAGGCTCATTCTGTACAGCCTTTGTCTCTTGGAATTCTGGCAACTGCCAGAGAGTCTTGGCATGTTCTCTCATAGGTCCAGTATTTCTAATACTGTACGTATTATTAAAGTCTGAAGTATTTGTTCTAACAAGGATCTGTTCATTAACTCTTCCTTGTGGAATACCTGGTTGCATTCCTTCGAATGCTTTCTGAGAAAACTTAACATAGCTTTGATATTCTATGTTAATGTTTGCGTCTGGTAACACGTAATCTTCATACCCTGTGGCATATAAGATTAACTTAAAGTGTTTGGCTGTAGGTATAGATACTGTAAATGCCGGGGTGACATTGAAGTATCCTATATTGTCTGACATTTCTAATTGGGCTATTCCAACTAGGCTCTTCTGAAAATCTTTCCATCTTTTGTCAACTAGGCAACAAAGGATGTTAACTCCATTCTGCGGTCTATGCAGTCCTTGGATTCTTGCTTGGAAGAGTCCAAAGGTTAGGAATTGAAAGTTCCTGTCTGTTCCTCTAGATCTTAACCAATTTGGTTCGAAGATCTGAATTTCTGTATAATTCTTTTCGAGGATATGATTCCTACTACAATATGTCATGTTGTAGCTAGGTGTCTTAGGGATAGCTCCTTCTCGGAACAAGTCTATGTATCTGACTGGAGGAAGCTGTCCATTACTAATGGATTCTTCAGCGTATTTCCAATCCATTTCTCCCCATTCTTTCCATTGAAGAGGGTGAGAAATATTTCTTTCTCTCCACCATGTTCTTATGTTGGAGGAAGAGTCTCTTACTCTCTGGATCATCATATTTTGATGTCCAATGCTAGGAGTAGGACTAGCTACTTTCTTAGTCTTATCTAATCCATCATTTCTGATTCTTCCTATTGAAGATTCTTCTTTTATTATGATAGATGGAGTCTCTTTGAACTTGCAATTGATTTCTTGCTTTTGTTCAATTTTCTTCTCGATTCTATCTAATGATTCTGAATAATCATTCTGTCTTTTGATTTGACTAATAAGGGTTTCCTTAAGAGCCAACTGATCTTTATACAATTTGACATATAATTCTTCGTTTATAGTCTTTGTATTTTCTTTTAGAGAACTATGTGCTGTAGCAATATATTTTTTTAATTCGTGCACATTTAATTTCTCTGAGTCTTGTCTAGAAGCTATCTCTTCTGTAAGTTTAGCATCTAAAGCCTTGAAACTTCTTTCAAGCTTATCGACATACATCAATATATGAGGTGTGTCTAAATCTGCTTGACTTGTCTGATTAGGTTTTTCATAAATGGCTTGTATTCCATTCATGATTTCCTTTAACTGTCTTTCTACCTGATCTGAATTTCTTCTACATTCATTTATGGTAGCTTGTTGAGTCTTAAAATGGTTCTCCCATTTTCCATCTAGATAATATGCTAAGTTTTGTTGAAACTTAACAAAGTCATTATAGAAGGTTCTTAATCCTTCGGTCTTAGCTTGTAAATCATTTCTTAGATTTTGAGCAAATTGATACTCACAATCTTGGGTAGCTGCTATAGCCGTAGAAATGAAGTTTAGTCTATCTAGAATACATAGTGCTGCTTTGTTAGCACCGCTGATTTCTGATTCGATGAATCTACGCGAGAATCTTTCATCGCTCATCTTTTCTATTATCTTTCGATAAAAATCTGATATATCTTGTGGAATAATTCCACCTGGAACTTCTTTCCAGTCTGTGTTAACTATTTCCATTTTTATATTTCAGGAATATAGTTATGTAGTCTAGGTATGATCTTAGATTGCTCAGAGGATAATTTCTTGAGCTCTGTGTCTAATTGGCGAATTTGTTTAGTTAATTCGTCGATCTTAGTCTCAAGAGATGGATTTTTCTTTTTGCAAATTTCCTTTGTTTCTCTTGTTGTGTTGAGGATTTCTCTCAACGTAGTAACAAAATCCGAAGGGATTTGTTGGTCTAATTCTTTAATTAGTCTAGTATTATTTTTGGTCTGTAAATCCAGAAGCTGGATGTCTGATTTGATCTTATGGAGATCAATATGGGTCTGTTGCAAAACTAATAATAAATATTGGTTTTGGTCTAATAAGCAATTTATTGCTCCTGCAATAACCTGCTTGCTTTCTGAGTGTTTTAAAGGTATATGTTCTTCGTGTGAACAACCTTTAATCTGTGTTGTTAAACACCCTTCTGTTCCGATGTGGTTAGTCGGAATTGGTTGGTAGTCTGGATTTGTTCCAAAAATAGAGGTGTAGATGCGAGGGAATATTCCCAAGGGCATCTATGAGGTCAACGTCTATTGTTGAAGTCTGTGAGGAAAGGAGTTTGGGATAACTCACTACCTCTGATACCAAAACGGGGTTTTACTCTCTTTCTATAAATCTGGGGGGTTACAAATTAATTTATAACCAAGTCTAAGGACTAAAGTCCAATTTCTAAAATTGTCTAATAAAGACAAAAAGTCTAAATCACCTTATTTATATAAATAAGTAGAAAAGTACCTTATTTTTACAAATAAGTTACAAAACTACCTTACTCATAAAAACAACTCCTTTTGCAGTGATATATAATGCAAGTGAGAAAACTTTTTGCATGCACTAGTCTTTTCCCATGATGTTTTTGTTTTATTAAATATATATATATATATTGCCGACAAAGAAAAATTAATTTTGTTTAAGATTTTTTTTTTTTCAATACCAGTCTTCTTTATTCGTGTTATAGCTAGCGTCCAATACAGAATTTGTTGGATTTGATTAAATAAAGTATAATTATTAGCATTTTAAAATAAATATAATATAACTAAGGCAGCATTTATTTTTATCTTATCATTACATGCATTAATATGTGTTTAAATACGGTGTACAATTACTAAAATATATGTATTTGATCTTCATCAATTTGATAGTATAATAGTGATTCTGGGTGATTTTTTATCATAAATTTTCTTATAAATATCTAAAATTTTGTATTCTTCTTTTCTTTCATTACACATTAAATAAAAATCTTATATACTTTTTAGGATGTATAGGATGAATATATTATTTATTCTTTATTTAATGAATCTCTATATTTAAATTTGTCGAATGTTAATTTATACTCATTGTTAAATAAAATAACTTTATCTTATTTGCTAAAACTATAATTTTATGGTACGTAGCTTTATATGATAAATAAATATGAATAAAAAAAATCATTCCTCAACTTAGGGAATAATGGAAAGTTCTTTTAAGGTCTCATTTAATTCAGAGAAGTGAAATCAATTACTTTATCATTTTTATGGGAGTAAGAAACTAAAGTTACTGTCAGGTTTTCTTTCATGTGTTTGGTAAAATATGAAAAGTATTAAAAAAATATTATTTAACTTTCCTTCCAATATTGGTTTTTATAGGAAAATAAAGTAGAAATATAAAAATATATTAATATTTCAATAATACCTTTATATTTTAATGAGTAAAATTGGCAATAGTATATTTAGATAGAGATATTATTATCCAAAATTTTTATAATAAATATTAAAAAATTAAAAAAGAAAAATAAATCTGATGAGATTTGAGTAGAATGATTTTTCTCCTTACCTTTTTTTTTATTATTAGAAAAGTATTTTAAAAATTTATACTTATTAAATTATTAATTTATTTTTTTTAGTGTTTGAATTCACAATTTAAACGAGAATGGCCAAAACAGTAATATGAGTCTAGAGAGAGAAACTCCAAAAAGCTCTGTACAAAACACTGGAGCTCCGATCTTCAAATTTGCCCAACCAGCTAATGCTAGATCCACTGAAGAAGAAGACCACTTGCAAAGAAGCAATAAAAAAGTTAAAAATAAGCATCGTCTACCGGACTTAGAACCACCTGCTCAAAATATTGATTCTATGGAGGATATTGATAGAGCTCCGGCGAATACTCCAACGGTAAACTATGTACCTGTGGGAACTCCACCCATATCCTATAAGGAGGCGGTATCAAACGATCTCCCTAAAGAGATTATGTTCGATGATAGCATGGATAATTGGACAGGGAATGTCGAAGGGGAGGAGGAAATGGGTGACTCCATTTCTGAAAATCAAAACATGGACTTAAACGGTAACCCAGTAGAGGAAGATCCAATGCTGCCCACTGTTGTGTTTCCCCCAAAGCTTCTAAGGAAAATCCACCAAAAATGGAAGGATTCTTTAATTGTGAAGTTGCTGGGGAGAAACATTGGATACAAGGCGTTGTGTGACAGAGCAAAAGCTCTGTGGCGATTACCAAATAATTTTTCTATGATTGATTTAGGGGAGGGTTTTTTCCTTGTTAGCTTCGCTAATATTGAGGAATGCAACCAAATCTATACGGGTGGCCCCTGGATAATCATGAATCACTATCTCACGGTGAGAAGATGGGAACCAAACTTCAAACCCTCTGAGGCAAGGGAAATATCCACGGCCATCTGGTGTAGATTACCACAACTGCCCATTGAGTATTATGATACTATTTCACTATATCATATTTCAAAAAAAATTGGGAAGCCAGTTGCACGGGCATGTGTTGTGGTAGACCTTGCTAAGCCGTTGATTCCGACATACATGGTCGAGGGGAAAAAATATCTCGTAGAATATGAATTTTTACACTCGTTGTGCTTCAGTTGTGGGAAAGTGGGGCATAGAAGTGATCTATGCCGTGAAAAACCACCACGGGAACATGATACTCCAACTACACATGTTGATAGTGGTGGTGAGAAAAATGAGAATAATGGCAGTGGAGGTGGGGCTGTGAGTAACAGCCATAACAATGCTCAAATGAGGACTGAAAATGCAAACATAGACCAAAGTAGTAATAACTTTGGTCCATGGATGCTGGCTCAATCCAGATCAAAAAGAAGGCAGGCTGTGGGGCTTACTAAAAATAGTATGAACGAAAATTCTAGTGGGATTAATACCCACAACAGATTTAACTCTCTAGCAGGGCATAATTCAGGCCATGCTAACAGAAATGGGAATGAAAAGGGGAAAAGGAAGGCTTATGAGGAAAGCCCAATTATTGGGCCAAGTGTGAAAAATATTCAAAAAGATTATAATATATGTAATAGTAAAAATTATATGCCTTCTAGTTCAAACGGAACTAACAGTTCTAATTTAATGTTTTCACAGGGTAAAGGAGGATCAAACCAAGAGCATGCACAAAACACGAGGATTGCAACAACTAAAGCTGGGGAAAGGAAAGGTGTCAGTGGGGGATACAAAAAATCTAGTCTTGGAAAAGCAAAAAATGGAAAACCACACAAAGAAGAAGGGGTTAAGGAAAACCACACGGTCTCAACCTTCCAACCCATTATTCACATTACTTCAAACCAGCCTACTACATTACCATTAAAAACCACCAACACCACTATTTTAAACACCGGCCAACGAACTGAGAATGTCATCCAGCTCGGGATCAAACCAGTCGCAACTACAGAGAAAGAGGAACCACCACCAAAGCCAAATAACGAAACCAATCACAAACTACAGAGTGACGAAGAAAACAACAGCCTTCCCGATGGAAGCAGTAGAAGAGGAAATCTCAATGGTGAAGATACTCTGGTGCATCAACCAAGTACAAATCCGGATGAACTTGGAAAATTTTCAAGGGATCAAACCATGGAACCATTGGGTACAGATTACGCCGACGTCGGCGACGGAGGAGACACAGCACCGTGTGAGATTGATCACAGGATGGCCGATTGAGTGCCCACTTCCGTTCTTATCAAACTGTTTTGTTATGAAGATGTTATTTTGGAATTGCCGCGGTGCGGGGAATAAAAACTTCAAAGCCAGTATGAAAGATCTCTTTCGGGACCACCAGCCGGATATTGTCGTCCTTATGGAAACAAAAATTTGTCTAAGTACTATAGGTACATTCTTTCACCAATTTGGCCTCCTAAAGTCGGCCTTTTCGGATCCTATTGGTAGAGCAGGAGGTATTTGGGTTCTTTGGAACCCAGTTTCAGTAAATCTTCAACCTATTCATATTTCCAGTCAAGTTATTCATCTGTTGGTTACTAAAAATAATTTTGAAGATTGGCTGCTGTCAGCCGTGTATGCAAGCCCGAATCACACACTACGGGACTATGTATGGACTAATTTACATATGCTAGCCCAAAGCTGCAATCTCCCGTGGTTGGTCGTAGGAGACTTCAATGATCATATGAACAGCTCGGAGAAGAGGAGCTTCACGCAGGGATCGAACTCTGCTCGGTCAGGTACCTTCATTAACAATATTAATAACTGCAATTTGGTGGACCTGGGTTGTACCGGACCTAGGCTCACATGGTCTAATAATCGAGGCGGTCTAGCTAACACACTTGTGAGACTGGACCGTGCACTTGCTAATCCCGATTGGAGACTCAAATTCCCAGAAGCTTGTGTTAACAACTTACCTAGATCTTATTCGGATCACTGCCCTATGATTATTCTGCCTTAAGGTAACGTGAATACTATAAAACCTCATTGTAAACCTCTGTTTTGCTTTCTTGAAGCTTGGTTCAATCACCCCAATTTCATTGATGTTTTTAATAATTCTTGGGTTCAAAATACCTCACTGCCTTGTAACTTGGATAATTTTAGGGAGGGTGCTATGAAATGGAACAAAGAAGTTTTTGGAAACATTTTTTATAAAAAGAAAAGAATTAAAGCCCGGTTGAGAGGTATTCAAATGGCCCAAGAACGATCTTATTCTCATAATTTGGATACTCTTGAACGTAACCTTAAATTTGAGCTCAAGAATATCCTTAGAGATGAGGAAAGCATTTGGTATCAAAAGTCTAGAGTAAATTGGCTATCTCAAGGAGATAGAAATACCAAATTTTTTCACCTCTCTACGATTATCCGCCGTAAGAGAAATAAAATTGTTAGATTAAGAATCAATGGTGATTGGGTGGATGAGCCTCCGGTCATAGCTGATCACATTATTGATTATTTTAATACTCTTTTCAAGTGTGATGATAACCTTTCGGTTGATAATATTCGATTTCCTCCTTGCCCGAAAGTTAATCATAGAGATAATATGTTTATCACGGCTCCCATATGTCTTTTTGAAGTTAAGAAGGTTGTCTTTAGCATGAACGCTTGGAAAGCCCCGGGGCCGGATGGCTTTCAGCCAAATTTTTTTCAATATTTTTGGGATAACATGAGCATGGCTGTTTTTAACTTCGTGAAGTCTTGTTTTCAAAATTGGTCTTTTCCCAATGATCTTAATAAATGCTTTATCACTCTTATTCCGAAAATTGACAACCCGGAATCTATAAACTACTTTAGACCTATAACTCTTTGCAATGTCATTTACAAAATTGTTACTAAAGTCATTGTCAATAGAATCAGACATATCTTAAAAAAAATTGTAGGCCCTGCTCAAGCTAGTTTTATTCCGGGACGTCAAACAACGGATAACATCATTATTACGCAGGAAATCATCCACACTCTTGAAAAAAATAATGGTAAAGATGGAGGTATTATTCTTAAAATTGATTTAGAAAAAGCGTATGATAAAGTGTCTTGGAGCTTTATTGAAAAGTGCTTGGAGTCTTTCAATTTTGATAAAAATTGGATAAAACTCATGTTGAGTTGTGTGACTCAAGGTGAATCAGCTATCTTATGGAATGGAGAACCGTTACAACCCCTATCGATTGGTAGGGGTCTTAGACAAGGTGATCCGCTCTCCCCTTATTTGTTTGTGCTTTGTCTGGAGTATCTTTCCAATTTAATTAATGAGGCGGTGGTAAACAATAGATGGACTGGTATTAAAGCTGCGAACTCGGGGGTGACCATATCACACCTTATGTTTGCGGATGATCTTATCCTCTTTGCTAAGGCTGAGGAAAATAATTGTAGGGTGGTGATGGAAATCCTTAATACCTTCTGTAGTCATTCGGGGCAAAGAGTTAACTTTCAAAAATCTAAAATTTTTGTGTCCCCGAATGTTGACCAAAGGAAAGCGGCTATGTTTGGCCGTATTTGTGGCATGGTTTGTACCAAAGATTTGGGTACCTATTTGGGTGTTCCCTTGATCCACGGAAGAGTCCGGAAAAATCATTTTGATAGTATCATTGATAAGATGCAACGTAAACTTAGTGGGTGGAGAGCGAGTGTCCTGTCCATTGCGGGTAGAACGACTCTCATCCAAGCGGTTACCTCTACGATCCCGAACTATATTATGCAAACCTTAAAAATTCCTAAAAATGTTTGTAATAAGATTGATAAGTTGAATAGAAATTTTTTGTGGGGGCAAAAAGAAGACAAGAACAGAATTCACCTTGTTAATTGGAGGAAAGTTTGTAAACCCAAAAAATTTGGTGGTCTAGGCATTAGATCTTGTTTGGAGAATAACAAAGCTAGTCTTTCCAAACTCGGGTGGCGTGTGATGAATGAGAATGACCCTCTATGGATCAAAGTCATGAAAAATAAATACAAAATTCCTTTAAATCCGAGGAATTGGAATATTAGGAAAGGAGGCTCGCATATATGGAGAGGTATTCGTGACTCGAAAGATATTCTTGCTGAGGCTACCAAGTGGACCGTGGGTAGTGGTAACACCACTTCCCTTTGGGAAGATTGGTGGTGTGGAAAGGATAGCTTTAAAGAGAGATAGGGGCAGAATGTGAATTTGCCTGGAAACAGTATGGTGAATGATATTATTGATACTAATGGTACTTGGAATGCCCATAAAATTGCTGCCAATATTCCTATGGAGGGCTGTAATGATATCTTTAGTGCTCCTCTTCCCGGTTCTAATTTATTTGAGAAGAAAGATACTCCCTCTTGGGGTCCCTCCGGTAATGGTAAATTTTCTATAGGATCCTGCTATTTGCATATCCTTAATAGATAACATACTATTACCAATATGGACCCTAATTAGAAGTGGCTTTGGAAACTCAAACTCCCCATTAAAATCATCCAATTCTTGTGGCTTGTTAAATTGGATAGAATTTTGCATAATCAAATGTGTGTGAGACGTGGTTTATCTCAAAACTCTACTTGCAAATTTTGTGGTATGGAATAGAGTGCTAACCACCTCTTCCGTGCCTGCCTGCGTGCTGGAAAAGTGTGGCGTATTGTCACGGGGGTCGGTCATTATGACCCGGGAAATACTCACTTTAATATTTGGCTTGATGTTAACTTAAGAAGTGCTGATAAGCGGATTGGTAATATGAATTGGGGCATTGTTTTTGCTGCTACTGTTTGGCACTGTTGGAAAATTAATACAAGTATGCGTACCTGTATGCACAGCGAAAATAATATTGGATCTTGTGAAATTGGCCTTACGATACTCGCGTTGTGTAGCGTTACATGAACAACTACCACTATGCCCACAGCTTCAAGTACTCTCTACAAAGAACCCTAGAATGTGCTTGAGAAGATATGACGGCCGCCTCTAAATTTGTGTTGTGTATTATATCTCTTATTTAGGTCTAAAGACCTAAATATATATCATTAGCCTTAAAGGGCTTTGAAACCCTAAGGCCCACTATGGGTGTCCCTATTCCTAAACCAATAGGCCCAAAAACCAACATCTCTCACTCGTACATAGTGGGCAAATAATCGCATTCTCCCTTGCACCATTCTAGATTCCCCGTTCATATTTAGTAAATGAGCTGTGCGACCGCGAGCCACCTGAAAAGAAAATATTTGGAGTACTATGCCAAATTCCCAAAGAACCAGCATAGAACATCCCCATAGCGTCTCGTTCTACCCCTAACCTATTTAGCCACATTCAGATTAAGCATCTCCAATCCCTCGGAGTCACATCTGGAATCAATGCTTAAACCTCTTCCGTCTTATTCTCACAGCTACGTCGCTACTCTTAGAAAGCGACATAACTTAGTACCAGTGATCATAAAACTTGAACGTGCTACCAAACAGTCATCCTTTCGCCCTCATATCACTTAGATTATATTCAATTGCTTTTCCAACGATGTCCCTTTAGGCCGTATCAGTTTTAGCCATAGGATACACACATCAAAGTAGCATACACTGAACTTCCTCTTCATGATACAGTCAAAAGTCACATAGGGCAAAAATAGTAGAGGATCATACATATTGTATCAATCTATAAGGACTCACACAGTTAAGAAGCTGGGATCATTCTTTCACTTCCTTATATAGGTCGCGAAGCACATGTAGTATGACTTACATGTTACGGTGGAGTTCTCTTTTAATAAAGAGCGTATGTCACTACCAAACACCGTACAGATCTTAGTCCAGTCGCTGTCAAGCGCCTAACCCAAAAAATCTACTTGCTCGCTCGTTTCAGCGCCTAGTTGAAATTTCGCATCCGGCTATTCACAGGTTATATATGGATAGTGGGGTATCCATATTCAGTCTTCGAAAGACTTTATCTTGGCCCTTTCCAAGTTGACACTTCAATCAATGTCAGCTTAGCTCGTTATCACAGCGCCATAAGCTTGACGTGTCTCATCTTTGCTCGCCTTCCAGGCGCCAAAGGCGATCACTCGTGTGAGAGAGTCGATCCATACCTATTGACATACTCATACCATGATATCCCAACCATGGGTAATGTGTGTGCTAGCAGTTATATTAAAATAATAACATAAGAGCAACAAATTTCAAAAAATTTATTAATAATAATATCAACGCCATCAAATATCCTCTATGGTCAGGAAGCAAATAATCACAACCTACGTAACCCTAGACTCCTAACATGAGCCTGGTAAACATCTCTAACTATAGGCTTAGTCAAGGGGTTCGCAACCATGCGACTAGTAGATATATGCTTAAGGACCACCTCCTTTTGCGCAACCATGTCACGAATGAAATGGTATCTAATGTCTATGTGTTTGGTTTTTTCATGATACTTGGGATCCTTGGAGTATGCAAGAGCTGCCGAGCTATCACAATATATCGTAACCGGCTCCGAATCGCTTTTAACAATGCCAAACTCTCGAAGGAATCTTCTCAACCAAACACCTTCTTGAACAGCAGCTGAACAAGCAACGTACTCCGCCTCCATCGTAGATAGTGCAATGCAAGTCTGCTTTTTGCTGCACCATGATATTGCTCCGTCGTTGAGCAAGAAAGCATAGCCTGACGTTGATTTGCGTCCGTCTGGGTCCCCTCCCCAGTCAGCATCGGTGTATCCAACCACACGCAAATTCGATGCTTGATAGCAAAGCATATAGTCAGCTGTCCCTTTCAGATATCGGAGTATTCTCTTCACTGCTTTCTAATGAGCAACGCCAGGATTCCCTTGGAATCTACTGACAAGACCAACTGCATAGCAAATGTCGGGCCGCGTACACATCATCGCATACATTAGGCTACCAACAGCGTTAGCATACGGAACACGAGCCATCTTTTCCTTCTCATCAAGAGTCTTAGGACACATATCCAGACTTAAGGTATTACCCTTCTCAACAGGAGTGTCTATGGGTTTACAAGCTTGCATCTGAAAACGCTCAAGTACATTTCTTATGTAAGTCTCTTGAGACAAACCAAGAAGTTTCCTTGATCGATCTCTTAGGATCTTAACTCCGAGCACATAGCTTGCCTCTCCCATGTCTTTCATTTCAAAATTTGAAGACAACCATGTTTGTGTGGCGACAACCATCTCCTTGTTGTTTCCAGCTAATAGTATGTCGTCTACATACAAAGAGAGAATCAAGAAACTATTCCCAGAACGTTTAACATACACACAATGGTCCTCCTCAATCATCGTAAACCCATTTGAAGAAATGGCTCGATGAAATCTCAGGTACCATTGTCTAGATGACTGCTTCAACCCATAAATGGATCGTTTGAGCTTGCAAACTTTGCGCTCTTTCCCGCTAGTTATAAAAACAACAAGTTGATCCATATAGATTTCCTCATATAGTTCTCCATTGAGAAATGCAGTTTTAACGTCCATCTGAAAAAGTTCTAAATCCATATGAGCGACAATAACTAAAATGAGACGGATTGAGGCAAACCTCACTACCGGTGAGAACGTTTCCTCATAGTCAACGCCTTCCTTTTGGGTGTAGCCTTTCGCCACAAGGTGAGCTTTATACCTATCAATAGAACCATCTGCCTTGCGTTTGACTTTTAGAACCCATTTGTTTCCAATAGTCTTTCGCCCCGACGGAAGATCTACCAAGTCCCAGACATTGTTCTTCCTTATAGACTCCATCTCATCAATCATTGCAACTTTCCATTCAGTCGAAGCAGGGGATGTGATAGCCTTCTGATAATTTTTAGGCTCATCTACATCTTGCGGAGTACACATGAAAGCTGCCCCCTCAATCTCAAAACGACGACATAGGATACTTTCACGATTGCTCCTACGCAAGTGTGGACTTTGGGAATCATTCTCTAATGGAGGGACACTCCCACTAGGAGGTTGCACACTCCCACTAGGAAGCGAGTCGCTCTCAACATCCTTATTCGGATTTGAAACGCCTTCATTCGATTCGACCATTTCAAACAACTTTATGTTTCTGTCCACATCCCCTCTCTTAGGGAATTTCTTCTCTAGAAAATCCACATCTCGTGACTCAATCTCAGAAACAGTTCCATCTTCTTGTTCACCAAGCATCACATATCCTTTAGATTCCTCAGAATATCTAATGAATATGCACTTATGCGCCCTAGGGCCTAGTTTCCCATGTGAATGAGAACTAGTGTGAACATATCCCGCCGCGCCCCATGGGCGCAAATGGCTTAAGTCAGGCTTCCTGCCCATCCAAAGCTCATAAGGCGTTGATGAAACAGATTTAGAAGGCACACGGTTGAGGATGTAGGCAGCAGCTAAAATAGCATCCCCCCAGAAAGATATTGGGAGGTTAGCTTGCGCCATCATCGATCTAACCATATCCAAAAGGGTTCTATTCCTTCTCTCCGCTACACCATTTTGTTGCGGAGTATATGGAGTAGTTAACTGCCTCTGAATACCTTTTTCATCACAGAGCTGCTTAAATAGCTCAGATAAATATTCACGTCCACGATCAGTACGAAGAGCCTTAATGGTCCTTCCACTTTGATTCTCAACCAACCTCATAAAACGCTTAAAGCAATCCAATGCTTTAGACTTGTGGGAGATCAAATATACAAAACCGTAACGTGTGTAGTCATCTATAAATGTGATGAAATAGCTAGCACCATGCCTTGCCCTCACACTAAGTGGGCCACAGATGTCTGAATGTACTAATTGCAAATAAAAAGATGCTCTAGTGGCCTTTCCAAACGGTTTTCTAGTTGACTTTCCTACTAAGCAATGCTCACAATTGGGCAAACTAACTTTAGCGAGCTAACCTAATAAGCCCTCTCTAGCTAATCGATTCATTCTGTCCTGGCCTATATGACCAAGTCTAGCATGCCAAATTGTAGAATTATCAGTAGAAGTCACAAAAGAAATAGAATTATTATTACTGGAATAACAAATATCCAAAACAAATAATCCATCCGAAATAAAACCACTACCATAAAAAATTGTTCCATTAAAAATACTAACATTATTGTTCTCGAAAACTACTCGAAATCCTAGCCTAAGCAAAGCAGAAACTGATAAAAGGTTCCGTCGAATATCAGGAGCAAACAATACATCATGGATCAATAGGTCGCGTCCACCGCGCATGCACAGCTTGTAGGTACCAATACCTATAACCTGAGCAGCTTCTCCATTGCCCACGTAAAGTACTCTGCTTCCTGCTGGTATTCGGCGGTACTCCACATATCCAACTCTATCCCTCACGACATGTTCGGACGCTCTTGAATCCACAATCCAATCATAGGAAGGATGAGCTACCATAACATGACTTGTTACATAAACAAAAGGAGAATTAGAACTTGAGAGTACCTTCTTCGGCTCAGCGCAGTCACGAGCGAAGTGACCTTCCTTACCACAGTTAAAACATGCTTTATCGGCGCTGCCCTTCTTACCACCACGCTTGCCCCGCTTGCGTTTGGTAGAGTTTGCCTTCTTAGGCGCACGTTCATCATCGTTCCTCTTCCCGTTGTTTTGGTTCTTGCGCTTAGATCCAGAAGCGCGAACCAGAGTGAACCACAGAAGAGGAATTATTAGCTTTAGCAGCTTCCAAGCGCTCCGCCTCTAACTCCAAATGACGCGCAAGATCATCAAAAGTTTTGATATTTTCATTGTGCGTCATATTGACTCTCATATGTTCCCACGAATCAGGTAGAAAACGAATCCCAGCTTGAACCTGCTGCTCATCGCTCAAGTTGTTCCCAGCTGCCTTGAGCTCGCGAATCATAGTCGACATCTGTCTAAGATGCTGCTTCATCGGGGTGTTAGAACGCATCTTATATGAGTCAAACTTCAAAGTCAACGCGCGCAACCTAGTAGTTGAAGTGGAACCATACTTAGCTTTCAGGGCATCCCACATTTCTTGAGCAGTCTTACAGTCCTCGAACGCGCTGATCAAGTCATTGTGCATGTTGCTAAGCATAACAAAGCGCGCACAACGATCCTTCTTGACCCACTGAGTGTAGGCCTCTTGATCGCGCCGATGTTGGGCACCATTGCCATCCTCCGGTGGTGGAGTCAAGGACTGGGTCAAGGTTTCCAAAACCTCTTGCTCATCAAGGAGATATTGGATCTTACGGTGCCAAATATCATAATTGTCACCATCCAATTTCTCTCCTTTATTCAAGTCAGCAACAATGCTGTTAGAAGCAATCTAATTATGCGCCAAAAATAAGAATATTTAATAAGGATATTATTATCAGCACAACACACATAATATTTTGCAGCACAAATCTTAAATAAAATTTAATAGTTCAAACATGACACGAGATCGAAAGATTGCTACGCTCAAAATCATCTCCCCCATCATGTGATATTATCAAATTAAAATTTAAATTACGCGCAAAAAATTGTATAGGAGCTTTAAGCTACCACTACACTCCCACTATATAAAACAGATAAAACATGCAACACAATTATGATATATATATAACAGTAAATAATATCAAAATTGCATGTATCGTAGCAAAAAAAACACTACAAAACCGTTTTATTTTCTAATAATCAAAAAACTATTTTTCCAAAAAACAGAAAAAACAAAAACTGTTTTATTTTTAATAAAAAAAAACTGTTTTTCCAAAAACAAAAAAACAAAACTGTTTTTATTTTCTAATAATCAAAAAACTGTTTTTCCAAAAAACAGAAAAAACAAAACTGCTTTATTTTTTTTTAATAAATAAAAAAACTGTTTTTCCAAAAACAGAAAAACAAAATTGTTTTTATTTTCTAATAATCAAAAAACTGTTTTTCCAAAAAACAGAAAAAACAAAACTGTTTTATTTTTTTTAATAAATAAAAAAAACTGTTTTTCCAAAAAACAGAAAAACAAAACTGTTTTTATTTTCTAATAATCAAAAAACTGTTTTTCCAAAAAACAGAAAAAACAAAACTGTTTTAATTTTTTTTTTTTTTAATAAAAAAACTGTTTTTCTGATGCAAACAAACCACTGCCGAAAAACACATCACTTATATATATATATATATGTAAACCTCAGCACATATATATACTGCAACTGAACTTATATATATCTATATTATAAAACAGTATGTTTGACTCCAAAAGTCTATTGATCCAATGGCTTAGAATATATATGTTTTGGTATATATTAGTTTTACACCCTTAGATTAGTTTTATACTCACATTAAGATATCACATCACACTCACACCATTAATATACACACAATATTTTCACACATTTATATACTTACACATTAAAATATCAACTCTCCCACTCACACACTTGCACACTCAACCATCAAATCTCAACTCTCCCATGTCACTTTTAACTTTTTAATCAATCTCCCTCATCTTTCAACCTTTACTCCCCCCTCTCTCTCTCTAACTTTTTACATTTTCATGGATGATAAAGGAAAATCATTCTCTCCGACAGTTCCTCATCCGCCGGAGCGACCTCCCCCTCCACCATTGCCGCAGCCTCCCCCTCCGCAGTTGCCACCTACGTTGCTCACTCCGCCGGTGACGCCTCTTCTATCTAGAGCTCGGCTCTCCGTAGCCTCTGTTTCCGGCACCAAAAAGGGTAGGTTCTTCTTGCTTTGTCTACTTCCTCTTTTTTTATTTGTATATTCTTATTTGTGAGTTTAGTATAAGATTGTATGGTTTTATTTGTGGGTTCATCCGGTGCTTTGTGTTTGAATTTTGTACTTTGTTCATTGAACTATTTTGCAGGTGCACCCAATTCGTTGCTGGTTTGGTTATTTTTGGCTTTTAATGAGTTTGTGTATGTATCTCAGATTGCTGCTGCTTTCTATTGATTGAAATTGTTGTATTTAACTCAATGGAGTCAGACTTGAAGGCCGTGATTTGGGTGAGGTCAGTGTTTTGTTCATCTTTATAAAATTTTTTATTTATATTTTTTTAAATTAGTAAATTTTTTATATTCGGTTGTTTTTTGCTTAAAAGGGTGAAATTAAGTGTTTTTGATAAGAATTTTTTTTTTCCCTTTGTATTGATTGGTGGGTTTGTTTTTTGTTGAATAGGTTTGATGGTTGAATTGGATCTCCTTTTGACCAAAAAGAGTGGTGAATCAGGTTGTGGAAATTATGGGATTAATTGAACAAAAGAGGTGATGATTTTTATTTTCAAATACTGGGTTCTTGGCGTGCGAGAGGGGGAAGATTTTAGGGATAAAATTATTCTTAGTGATCCAAAGGAACTTTAACAATTATAGGCAATGTGAAATAATTTGTTGAAGATTTTTTAGATTTGGCATGTTGAATGATTGAAGAATTTTTTAGATTTTGCATTCTAGCATAAATCTGTAACCTATTTTTTTTTCCTTAATTGTTTTTTTGCAAAAGGCCATGTGAAATAATTATTTAGATTTTTGCAATAGGTTTAATATATGATCATTATTAATTAAAAAAAAATAGCCCACTTCAAAGTGTAATTTTTTTGTCTAATAGTTTGAAAACTTACAAAAAAAATAAAATTTGTAAGAGTTTTACAAATAGGTATGCAAATGGCTTAATTATTAGAGTCCTTTTTTTTAAATAGCTTTAATATATCTAAGATCTCATGGTTGGTAGAAGTAGGTGTGATTTGTGATTAGAATTTGAGCTGTGTGATCTGGTTGGTAGAAGTAGGTAGAAGTAGTCGTGTAAAATGGTTTTTCACATATCTCATGGTTGGTAAAAAAAATAGCCCACTCCAAAGTGTAATTTTTCCCTCTGATAGATAGATAGATATAAGCAAAAAGGGCCATTTTTTAAAAAAAAAACACTCTTCATCTCACACAAAGTTAATTGAATTAAATGGCATAGTCTCTGACAAATCAATTATATATAATTATCTCACGTGTAAGCTTAGATTAAGGATTGGAGATGCCCTTTTATTTTCCACCAAATATCTTTTATAAAATACTTATTATATAATTTAAACTTACCACTCCACTAATTCTCAAAGGTTAGGAAACTTGATTCTCAAAGGTTAGAAATTAATAATGGAATGCACATTGCCTACTAGGTTAATGTGGTGTGTGGATATTTTTGTGGCAGAGAAAAAATAAATTATGACCTATTTTTTTCGCATTTTTTTAGCTTTTAGAGTAGGTTATTAAGATAGTCACTTTTAAATTAATATGGGAAATTAATGGGATAGTAGTTTGCTTTGCTGATAGAGAGGTCTCAATTATGTTGGTCTCAATTATATTGTTGTACGATGTATACATTATATTATATTATGTCAGAGTTTGAGTAATTTAAGTTGGGAAGTAAACTCAAGTAGTCCTTTTACATGTGAACGTAAATAATTATCCAACTAGATTATAGAAAGAGGGAAAGTCAGGCATTAAATTGAATATGTCATACCATGGTAACATTAAGTAAATAATTATCCAGCTAGATTATTGAACGTAAATAATATTTCATTTCATTTGTCCACAAATAAAAATTCGGATTTAACTTTTACAAGTTTTTAAAATTTATTGATTTCATTGCAGTCAATAATTTATAATAAAGCATGTTTCTTATTACACATTTTGGTATGTTTGATTATTTTTGAAAAAATAATAATAATAATGAACTGTTTAATTATCAATAAAGGAGGGGAAAAAAACAGCTTTTACATTTCTCTGTTTAATTGTGACCTCTCTCCTCTTATGCGCGTCTTTTTAAATGTGTTGCACATTGTTGTATACAGCCTCCATCTGTCAAGAAGAAATAGGAAAAGAGCCCATGGGTGGAATTTTTTTTCCACAATCAAATTTGAAGGAAATACTTTTATCCACGATAAAAAAAATTTATTATAAATTCATCAATATTATAAAACAGCATGTTTGATCAAATTTATTTTCAAAAAGTATAAAAATCTAATAGTTAAAAATATATATGTTATGGTATACATTAACTCTACATCCTTGGATGAGTTTTATACACACATCAAGTTGTCACATCAAAGTTAAAACACTCACACTAATAATATATACACAATAAATTCTCACACACCAATAATTTTTTCTATATTAAAAATGACATAACTTAAAATAAAAAATTCAAAATTTAATAAAAAAATTAATATTTAAAATCTACTAATTAAGATAGTTAAACAAGATCCATCATGACTATAAAATTATGTAAAAAAAATAAATATTTTTGAGTAACATTTAACACCAATAATATACACAAAAGTAAACTCTCACACACCAATAAATATTTTTACATTAAAAATGTCATAACTTAAAATAAAAAATTCAAAATTTAATATTTAAATATAATAATCAAGATCAATTAAACAAGATTCATCTTAAAATAAAAAAAATCAATATTTAATATTTAAAATATACTAATTAAGAAATTTCATAAATAAATAATATTTAAATCTATTAATCAAGATCAATCGTGACTACATAATTATGAATTTAATATTTAAATTTACTAATCATGATTAATTAAACAAGATTCATCATGACTATAGAATTATGCAAAAAAAAATAAGAAAAATTATTGAATAACATTTAACACCAATAATATACACATAATAAACTATCACATATCAATCATTTTTTCTACATTAAAAATGTCATAACTTAAAATAAAAAATTCAAAATTTAATATTTAAAATCTACTAATCAAGATCAATTAAAAGAGATCCATCATGACTATAGAATTATGTAAAATAATAATAATAATAATAATTGAATAACATTTAAGTACATATTTTATGTGTTTGTACATTATTGATCATCTTAGTATATCATTTTTAGGAGTGTTTACAATATGTTAGTCAATATTTTGAACTATTTTCAAATCATAGCAACAGACATGATTGAATTATTTTCACATATGACATTGAGTTTAATTTGTTAAAATTTTATTTTGCCGAGATCAAAATAAGATAAAAAAATATGATTAAAAAATTCTTTACAAATTAAAAGCAAGTTTGTCGATTTAAATTCATCAAACGTTACTCTTTTTTATTTTATTATCAGTTCTTATTTAATTTATCGTGCCGGATGGCACGGGTATACCCTAGTATATATATATAAAGTCACATCAAACCAAGACATATATATAGTTAACAAAAGAAGAAAGAAGCCGCACAAAAAAAAACAATCGGCAATTGCATATATATATATTATAAGCAAAAAACATCGCAGCTTGAAACGATGGCACAAAAAAATACACATGTGTGATTTATGTATGAAGACCAATACGAGCTACAATTCAATAATAACTTCCAAAATGAAAACAATGTGGCTACTCTTAACCTAAGTTTTGCAAAAGATATCTCTACAGCCTTTGAAAAGAATCCTCAAAGTAATTCTAAAAATGATGATAGACTTATTTGTTGGAATTTCCTTCCTACAGGTTGTATCAAAATAAATACGGATGGAAGTAGCTCCTTGGAAGATCACAAAGGTGGATTCGGAGGTCTCGTGAGGACGGATAGAGGAAAATGGGTTGAAGGATTTTGCGGATACATTGGTTATGCGGATGCTCTCAAAGCGGAGTTGTGGGGTTTAAGGCATGCCCTCAACCTTTGCAAAGAAAGAAATTGGAGAAGTATCAACATCGAAACAGACTGCTTAAATGCAGTGAACTTTATAAAAGATACGGAGAATGAGGAAAACCATCCGAATAAGATACTCATTGAAGATTGTAAAGCTTTAGTCATCGAGACGGACGCTCGGATTGCTCATATTCCCCGCAACGCAAACAAATGTGCGGACACCTTGACTCACATGGGAAGTGAGCAAACTGAGCAGGAGGTTAGAATGCTCATTCCTCCTAATGAAGTTGTGGAAGAAATGAAATGCGATATGAGAAGAGCCGAGTTTGGCAGAAACCTTTAATTCCTGTTGGTCTGTTTTTTTTCTGTTTGTTTGTTGTTTTTCTTTCCTGTTGTAACCAAAAAAAAAAGAACGAGGATGGCCCACCATTCCTGCAACTCTGCACACGGGGGAACCTGCAAATTTAAATTATTATGGTCAGTGGATTTTAACGTTTTCGTTTTGACAAAATCTCTCCAAATCTGAGCTCTTGTCGTCTGCACTGATGCGTGGCCCCACCATTCCTGCAACTCTCTGCACACGGGGGAACCTGCAAATTTTCTCCAAAAAAAATAAAATAAAATAAAATGAAAGTAGAAAACTCACCAAACTTTCATCCTGCAAGAATTGAAGAATCGGAGGAAAATCTTTATGATTTATTCATCATATATTCGATCATGATTGACATTTGTGTTCCCCCGTTTTTTTTATTTTTTTTTAAATTTAAAATAATAATTTTCAGCATAAAGTTGAAACATTATCGATATATAATTCAACGGATATAAAATATAAAAAATTATTGCTATAAATTTACTTTTAATTATAGAATTTTAAGAACGAAGATGAACTTAAACTAAACGCAACATTATTGCTAAAATTTAGTATCAATTTGGGATTTTAAGAGCGAATATAAACTTAAACTAAACGAACTAAATGTAAAATAAAATTCTTTTATTATCTTAGCAGCAAACCTTACAAGTTTTGGTTCAATTTTGAGTCCACGCTCTAGATCAATAATTGAATTCTTTTGGTTTAGTTTGTTGGATTGGATCTTTTTCCAAATTCTAACGAACAAAATTGCATTGAAAAATTATTTTGAAGGCTGAATTATTTTGCTCTCGGGTGATTTTTTTATTAGAGAGAGTATGTTGATGAATTCACTACTCTCGGGTGATTTATCGGACAAAAACTCTCTCCTCTTTTTTATAAGGTTTGTTATTGCTTGGTGGACTTAAAATCTTTTTGGTTTTTAGTTTGTAAAAATTTTAGTTTGATTTTTTTTTCAAAATCTATATTTTAAATCTTGACTTTTCCTATTTCAAAATTTTCATTTAAAAAGAGTAAAAAACAAATGAAATGCCAAAAAGTAAGTAAGGTCCAAAAATTATTATTCACCACTCTTTTATATTAAATAATTTTTTAATTGCACAAAATATATTTTATTATAAATTTTTATTTTTATAATAGTGCCGGATGGCACGGGGCATACCCTAGTGTATATATATATAGTAATTTATTTATTAAACTCCTTAATTGTTCGTGTTGTGCCAAGTCCTAAATTCGGGTGGTGAAAATTTAATTCGGGTAGTGTTTTTGTAGTTTAAACCTTTATAATACTCTATAATAACTTAATTATACTTGCGTAATAGGTAGCAACACAATCCGGGTGGTCCTAATGAAATTTAGACAATTAATCGATTACATTTTATTAATAAACCAACCTTTCTTACTTCAAAAAATCATAACTTATTCATATAATATCCAAATGGATCCAAACTGGCAACATTGGAAAGGTAATTTGATTATCTAAAACTTTCCATTTTATTGTTAGGTAATATTCTCACATAGAGATATCACCGGTTTATCAATTCAATGGTTCACATTTAGTTATAATAAATAAGATAATATTTTGGCAATTAGATGTGTATTCCAAATATCAAATAAAACAAGTCAACATTTTTTTCTCTTTCTTATTTTACCAATCTACTCTCTCTCCCACTTTTGTCTCTCGTTAACTTCTTTTTAAAATTTAAAATAAATTAACTTTAAATACCAAAAACTATAAACTATTAAAATTTGCATATTTGAAATTTACTAATCGATACCTATAAAATAAGATTCACGTAAAAGAAAAAATTAAAGAAAAACTATTGTAATATGCTTTTCTCTCTTTAAATATATTTTTTCTTCATATACTTATATTCAAATCACTTTACACAATTAATTTTTTTTAAATCCAGTTCCAAACTAATTCTTCCTTTGATTTAAAAATATAAAAAAATATATGTTTTTATTTAACCTTTTATAAACTTAAATATTTTATTTTATTTTATCTTAAAAAAATATATTACTTTTGTAAACCAATGTTACTACCAATAGTACCATATACTTACAATTAAAATTTGAAAATATGTAATATTGTTATATGGCACCAATAGTTTTTTTAAAGCACGTTACTTTTTATAAATCAATGTTACTATCAAAAGTACCAAACATATTTGTTAACAGAATCATCCCCATCAATGGGAGTACATCAACTTAGCAATCAATAAATTCGTTGACAAAACTGTCCTAACCAATAGGAATATATCAGCTCGACACCTGATCAATTAATAAGTTTTCTTTAAATTATTTTATATATCTTTTAATAATCACAATGAAATTTATTTTGTCGATCTTGATTAACATATTTTAAATATATAAATTTTAGAAAAGTTGGATTTGTGGAATTTTTTTTTTAAAAAAAAACTCTAATGTTAAAAATTGATTAACTTTTTAAACACTAATCTTGTTTGTATAGGATAGTGGTGGGCACATGGTAGGCCACCTCTACTTTTGTTTTTTTTTAGAATTAAGGGAGAGACTTAGATCTCTCTTAATTTAAAAAAAAATAAAAACAAACAAACTTGTTTGTATCTATTTATGTATTTGCTCCTAAAAATTGATTAGTTCCACACCCTATGCTTTCTCATCTACCCCCCGCTCCCCCCGTCTCTCCACCCCAGACAAAATTTTCCTCCCCTATAAACTGAAGATTTTACTGTTCATGTAATTAAACCACCGGCTTTAGAATCCATTGGCTAAGAATATAATTTGTGATTTTAAAGTTAAAACATTTGAAAGATTTTTTAAAATTTTAATTAGAGAAAAGCAAAAACAGGTAAGAATTATTTTTGTAGATATATTTAGTGTGTAAGTAAATATTGAATTAGTGTGATGTTTTTTTACGAGTGCAAAGTGATTTAATTGTTTAAATTTTTTAATACCATTTAAAATTAATATAAATAACTGCTTATATTTGAATTGTTAAATATATTTTTGGCTATTGGATTCTAAAGCCTGTGGTCCAAATGAATGAAGAGTAGAGTCTTCAACTTTACTTGGAGAGGAACTTAAGTCTGCCGGGGGGGGGGGCGTTGTTGAAAAAGTTTTGTCACACATCAATTCAATCCATCTCTCAAGGGAGAGATAAGAAGTGGGACCCATCAATTAAAAAAAATTAAAAAAATTAAGATGGGTGCTATTTGTATTTTATAAAATATTAGGGCTCGTTTGGTTCGAGTTTTAGGAATGGAATTGGCATTTTAGATGCCAGGAAACCTTTATTCCTGGCATCCTTTATTGGATTCCATTAATGCTCGTTTGGTTGGAGTTTTAGGAATGAACTCGGCAAATAATTTTTTTTAATTTTCTGGATTTTTTTTTCATTTACCGGGAAAAACATTTTTTTTTTCATTTTCTGGGGAAAAATATTTTTTTTCACTTTCTGGGGAAAAAATAAATTTTTTAATTTTCTGGGAAAATTTTATTTTATTTTCTTTTTCTGGGAAAAAATAATATTTTTAATTTTCTGGGAAATTTGTTTTTTTTTCATTTTCTGGAAAAAAATAATTTTTTTCACTTTCTGGGGGAAAAATAATATTTTTAATTTTCTGGGAAATTAATTTTTTTCCATTTTCTGGGAAAAAAATATTTTTTTTCATTTTTTGGGAAAAAATAATTTTTCTCATTTTCTGGAAAAAAAAATTTCACTTTCTGGGAAAAAAATATTTTTGAAAATTTTCTGAAATTTTTTTCATTTTCTGGAAAAAAATAATTTTTTTTCATTTTCTAAAAAAAAAAACAATTTTTGGACAAAAAAAAAGGATTCCTCAAATTGGGAATCCAAGATTCCTCCCAATTTATAAGGGAATAGATTTTGGCAAAATGGGGGAATTTAGGATTCCTAGGAATCCTAAATTCCTAGCTAAAACTCCAACCAAACAAAATAATTCTCATGGAATGGAATTTAGGATTCCAGGAATCCTCAAAAACTCCAACCAAACGAGCCCTTAGGGTATACTCGTGCCATCTGAAATAATAAATTAAATAAGAACTTATAATAAAATAAAAATGAGTAATGTGCAATGAATCTAAATCGACAAATTTAAATTCAATATATCTTCATGCTAGAACAATTAAAAGTAGACTGGATTGGACCTACTTATTTTTAACTTTTAAATAATCTTTTAATCATATTTTTTGATCTTATTTTGATCTCAGCAAAATAAATTTTTAACAAATGAAACTCAAGGCTATATGTGAAAATAATTCAATTACGTCTATTGGTATGATTTAAAAATAGTTCAAAAATTTGACTGATATATTGTGAACACTCCTAAAAACGACATACTAAGATGATCAATAATGTACGAACACATAAAACACATTCTTAAATGTTATTAAATATTTTTTTTTATTTTTTTTTTACATAATTCTATAGTCATGATGGATCTTGTTTAATTGATCTTGATTAGTAGATTTTAAATATTAAATTTTGAATAATTGGTGTAGAAAAAATGATTGATATGTGAGAGTTTATTGTTTGTATATTATTGATGTTAAATGTTACTCAATAATTTTTCTTATTTTTTTGTTTACATAATTTTATAGTTATGATGAATCTTGTTTAATTAATCATGATTAGTAAATTTAAATATTAAATTCATAAATTATGTAGTCATGATGGATCTTGTTTAATTAATCTTAATTAGTAGATTGAAATATTATTTTTTATGAAATTTCTTGATTAATATATTTTAAATAGTAAATATTTTTTTATTTTAAGATGAATCTTGTTTAATTGATCTTGATTATTAAATTTTAAATATTAAATTTTGAATTTTTTATTTTAAGTTATGGCATTTTTAATATAGAAAAACTTATTGTGTGTGAGAATTTATTGTGTTTATATTACTGGTGTGAGTGTTTTAACTTTGATGTGACATCTTGATGTATGTATAAAACTCATCCAATAGTGTAGAGTTAATGCACACCTTAACATGTATATTTTTAACCATTATATTTTTATACTTTTTGAAAATAAATTTAGTCAAAATTAGTGTTTTATAATATAAATTTGATAATATTTCACTTTTTATTCACTCGATATATAACAAGTGAGTAAGTGCATATTATTACTTTGATGACAAGAGAGTAAAAACTTTAATACCTTACTCACTTGTTATTGGGCGAGTAACATACATTTGATCGCTTATCACCGGGTGAATAAAACATAAAATAAAATGAAATATTTAATGGTGTGCAAATAGCAGCCACCAAAATTAATGCTAAATTTGAATACTACATTTGTATAAGGGAGATATTTGATTTGATTCTGAGCCAAAATTAACCATCCACCCTTAGATTTACTACAATTTTTTGTGACCACACGAATTTAAAGTTTGTGGTTAGAAAACATTGTTATGCTATGTATTGTATTGTAGATAGATAGATTGTTCAAACTTCTAGATTTACTTGGAATTTAATATTTGAACTCAAAATTAAATGTTTACTATGTATTTGAGAGTGAAGTGACCACAATCATGTCTCTAAAAACTAACATGTTCTCTCACATAAATTTAGAAAACTTTTGTCACATCTATATTTTTATACTAAGAGCATTCCCACCGGATATGTTAAATGGTCAAATTTAGCTTACCCTAATCTATAGCGGAAAAACTTGTGTTATAAATATTAGGTTTATATGGTATAGAATGAGTAAACTTATCATACTCCTAAATTTTACTCATACGACTTTCCTTCACTCATATCAATTATACGGATTTAAATCACTCTTATGAAAATAAATAAAAAAAATCATACAGATGTGAGACATTCGTATGACACTAAATATATATATATATATATATATATTATTTTTCATTCTATCTCATCTCACAAAAAATAAAATAAATGCTCATACGAGTGAAGCGCACACTTGTATAAGCGCATACGAGTTTGCTCACTCATATGAAGCATTTCTTTTTATTTTTCTTTTTTTCATAACTCAAAATTGATACGAGCGAAATATACTTGTATGACTATTTTTATACCATACCTATTATATCTTTTCTTAATCTTTAATTAATATTTACAAATTTTACTCTAAATTTTAATAATTATACTATAAATGCTCTAACAATAATAGCTAAAACGCCTTAAATAACATATACGGAGTAAAAAAGAAGAGAAAAACTCCTCCCCAGGAAAATGATAGATTTCTGCTTTGCCTGCATTGAAAAACCAAGTATTTGAGTTGTTGTTTTCTTGTTTTTACCATGAGAGAGAGAGACGCAAAACAAGTAAATTAAATGTGGACGGAAATGCAGAAAGAGACAAAGGAAGTAAATGGGGGAAGTAATATTCTGACAGAGAGAGAGAGTCATGTTTGAAAATTTAAAATTTAAATTCAACAGTTGTTACTATTTTTTCATTTTATTTTTAAGTAAGTGGACCATGCAAGCCGTAACGTCTGTAAATTTGTGTTGACTTACATACACATATATGTCACGAAGAATAGTGAATTTGCTCCACAAATTCAAAAAGACTTCCGGTACAAATGGAACTTTTACTTGTGTCATAAATAATAATAATAATAATAATTAATTTGTATTTACTAAAGAGACTCTATACTATTAAATACGTAGTTCATCAAAGAAAATGAATTTTTCATTGAACAAGAATTATTATCCCCCCAAATTTATGATAAAAAAATTTCAACCCTCAAATCAAAATCTCTTGGACAACAATTTCACTAGAAATAAATAATTCAAAACAATTTTTTTAACTAAAACTCTATTTATTTATTTATAACCTCTCCAGAGTAACAAAATTGTTTTTTTTTCCAAGATCATTAATATACGAAGGCTTTTACAGTAAACCTACTAACATAAATCGATTTGTGTCAATTTCTTTTCGAGTTTTAACGACTTAGTATAAATTTTGCCACCACCCAATAAGTTATCCAGTGAGTTTACGTATTCGTATACAAGTTAGTTTGTTATCATGTGACAAGACACAACTCAATAGTACTAGTAAAGAATTAAATAATTATTTTTATAAAAAATTCAGTATTTTTGCCATTAGAATAATATAAACGAATGACTAAAATCATCAAAAAGTAAAGATAAATATCTATAGATACTAAAAAAGGTACATATCATTTTTTTTATTCAATCAACATTGGTTTTATTAAAAAAAATAAGGGGTCTAATGGTGACTATATTCATTAATTATAAACCGTTAGCCAATTCGTTATTATTTCAATTTATGTCAAAAGAGTTAACTCTGATAATCACCGGAATTCGTTTAAGATTCACCCATTAACTTATAACTTCGTGCCAGTTCATATGGTATTATCGTGTAACATCTTATTCTATCAAGTCTAACTTTTATTGTAAAACTAATTAATTAGATTATCCAAAAAAAAGACTAAAAACATCTATTGCAAATATGTTTAAAAGCGGACATCGGCCTTTTAGCTTGTTTGTGTACCCCGACCACTGGCTCACAGGAGAAGGACGCTAAATTTATATTTATATTTATATATATAATGAGTCAAAGTAATTACTGTTTTAGAAAATAATAAAAAGATTCAGCAAAAATTAATAAAATTATAAGCTTATTTGCTTCTAACCTTCTTAAGGGCTATCATCAATCCTTACACCGGGACGTGTATTCCGTCAATAATTAATATTTATCATACATATAGTGTCATCATTTAATTCATGAAAATTATTGATCCATAAATGAATGTAACTCTTAATGAGTCAAAACAACAAATACTACATACATATATATATATATATATATATGCATATTAATTATTTCAAGATTAAGAGTACAAGTAATCATAATAATCATGGGATTTTAAATTGTTCTATGTTGTTAGTATCAAAATAATTAACTCAAACTGAACATGTTCAATACACTCAAAGTGTACTAGACAACGAGTTAAAACTATACCATTTTCTGTAATCAATATAAATTGCTAAAACTTATACTACAATTTTATTAATAAGCGTCCAATTTCAGGTTAGACCGTGAACCAATAAACTTATATTCTATAAAGACCGATAATATGATCTTCTATGTGTAAGTTATACTCTACACAAAAATCATCTACTATATAAAATAAAAGACACACATGCACAATATTTAATTAAATAAATAATATAATGTAATCATTGCCTATAAAGATTCTCATTAAAATAGCAAAAATGAGCTTATAACATATCAAAACCAATACAAAAATTATGACTTTTAGTATATCACTGGCATGACTGTCCTCCTTTGTTGTTGTCCTTGGTTTGATTTATTGATAATATTAGTAGCTATGTAGTTTTAGGCGTGCTAAAAAAATTTACACATCATTTAAGCATGAATGTGATCGTAAGCCTAACAAAAAAAAAATATTAAGGGATGTCTAAGTCTCTCTTAATCATATAAATAAAGAAAAAAGTTCTCATACCCCATGAGTTGAACTCTTGACCTCAAGATAAGGGTGGAGGTTGCTTATTACTGGCTAACATTTCTCCTCAAAAAAAAACAAAAAAAAAACATATTATGACCACTCCAGCACCAAATAATATTAAATGTTTTTATCATGTTTTAAAATATGTATAACTTTAAAAGTTATAAGTATCAGAATAATAAAGTGTGCTTCGATAATAGGTTAATATTGAAGTATTGGATAGTTATGAAATTATTACTAATTTATAATTTTGGAAAATAAGTTTTAATCATTAAACTAATATTATAATATGAAATTTAATTATTTGAACACTCTACTAAATCTCATTGAATAAATATATCTAATTAATAAATTATAGTGCATGTGTATGGTGTGTTCTTTTTTGTTGGAGTTTGATATATTTTTTGTTTCTTTTACAAACTGACATACTTTTTTTTTTGGTGAATAAAACGGAAAGAAAAAACAAGCCAAAAAACAACAACAGAAGCAGTAGTTTCAGTAGCCCCTGGCGTACGCAATCCCCTCCGGACCAGTAATCAAATTATCAACAAATTTTATGGGAGGAACTAGAATCTTGACTAATTTTTTATTTTGAGTACTTCCCAATTTCACTATTTTATCAGCGCATCTATTAGCTTCCCATAGCACTTGCAAACCTTCAAACTTCCACAAGTCACGTGTGAGAAAATTGATAAATTAAATAGAGATTGTTTATGGAGCCAATCCCATTTACTTTAAAGATTCTTAGGATCCATTTGATAATAATATGAAAAAATAAAATAAAAACAGTTAGTTTTTGTAAGAAGTTGAAAAATATGGTAAAATATTTTCTTACTTTGTGATTTTTTTCATAGAGAAATTTTATTTGATAGTTGTAGAAGAAAAAAAAATCACAAAAAATTATGAAAAATGAAGAATATATACTCATAAAATGAGTATGAAATAGAGAGAATTTTATCACATACTTCAACTTATTTTTTAATATTTTATTAAATTAAATATTTTTATTTTTCTTTTTTATGTAATTATTAAACATAGTTTTATAGTCCAAGTCAAACTAAAAACTTAATTATGGTCCTTGCGCAGGTACAAAGTAGTCAGTCAAATAATTACTAAGGAGATTTGGAAAGATTTGCGAGCTAAGCTATTGTTTCCTTGAAAAAGAAAAAAGGACCAGTCACACCACCCCCACCTCGAGAATCTCATCACTACCAAAATAGGAGAGATACTCCTATAGAGATTGTCGCGGCACACAGCCTACACTTCCTTTATTTCATACAAAAAATAGACTATACATGCATAAGTAGTACATGATGAGATTTTGTTTAGTTTATTTCAATATGTCTAAAAATCCATGCCTATCTCTAATATTAAAAGTAAAATATCACATACAGGCATGAAAAGACTAATGACTAAGACTAATTTTAATGATATAATTAAAATAATAATTATAATTAAATTTAATAATATTAATTAAAAATATTCTTTCAATGGCATAGTTAAATGTTAGCAACTTTTTCACTAATAATTAAATCTACTATCTTTCTAATCAAAGTTAATAACCTTCTTCAATAACTAAAATGAGGAAACACCAATTTTATTGGTTAAAAGAGAATTTTTTTCAAATTTAAATCATTTTTCTCTTCTTTTTTTGAAACAAAATTTAAATTAATTAATTTGTGGCCAATTAATATAGTGAATTCCACAAATTTAATTATTGAGAGAAAATGACCATCAAAGAAACTTACATTGTTAACTTAAAAAATTATTAAATAAATAATTAAAAATTATTTAATTTTAATTATATCATAAAAAATGTTCTAATGCATGCAAAAAGAAATTTAATGTTGAAGAATCAACAAAGTTTGATGAAATCAGAAAAGAAGCAGCTTTGGCTGAGCACACAGAACAAGATGGTAGAAGGAAACAACAAAAAAATTACACGGGAAACAAGAAAATTACGCGTATACACACACACCCCTAGGCATATCTGCTGTATGATGTTTGACTTCGTTAACACATTTATTGAGGCAATTGTAGTCTTTATAATAATATACTTTATCACATATTTAATTAAATTGTTAATAACTAAGAAAATAGGTTGTATAATTTTTCCTTAGTTGGATTATATATATAATTAATAGCAAGTATCACTGCAAACTTTTGTATTAAATATAATATTTTAAGTGTGCAAATTTAATCTTTTACAAATAGTAAGACATAATCAAATAATCAATTATTTAATGACGAAAATATTGGCACCTCTAATATCTCTTGAAAACACTATCGCTTTTCATTGAATTATTGATAACTGAATAAGGTATATGTTAATAGGTTGTAAAAGAGCAAGTATAAACTTGATAATGCCTTACTTAATTGTCAAGGACCGAGTATAAACTTGATAATACTTTACTCGGGTGTCAAAAATTTGAGTATATAGACTTATTCTCAGTATTCAAGAACTGAGTAACAGACACTTTACATGGTTGCGCATGACCGAATAAAAATGAGATTATTACCACGTATTTTTAAGGATTCTAATATCTCCACCCTTATTTAAAGTTACTTGATTGCAAAAGACCGAATAAAAATAGTAGCATTTTTAAGAATTTTTAAAGATGCTAATATCTCCATCCTTGTTTAAATGAGGTTAAACAGTGAGCCATTGTGTATTCACTTAAATTAAATTTGGTAGGACAACCTAACAAGACCTTATTGGGTCATATATATATTTATTATACATTATATTGTGTTCGAAAAGTAAATCTAAATATTTTTAATCAATTTTTTTCAGTATATAATAAAAAAACTACTCCAAAAACAATTTAATATACATTTTTTTTTCATTAAAACTGGAATTCAAAGTTGGAAATCAATAAGTAAAATACAATAAAAATTTGATTTAAGTTTAGAGTGCACCTTTATTTATTTATTTTCAAATTTATTTTTTAAACTTTTGCAAAAATATTAGTAGAGAAAAACTTACTGCATGAAGTGACTCGACAGGCAGAAAGTCAATCATTCCAGCACATTTATTTCATGTAGGGGACTGGCCCCATATATGGTATAGCATAAGGGATATTTGATAGCAGGGATCCTTTATGAGGGGGAGAGGGTATTAGTTTTGGCCTAAACAGTGTGAGGAATATTAATAACTATCTATAAATAGGAACATTGTTGAAAGGTGAAAAATAGAATTAAAGTATTAAAGATAATTAGATCTTCAAAGGATTGGCTCATTTATTATTTTACTATAAACACCGACACTCTCACTATAAAATCCATTTATTATTTTACTATAAACACTGACACTACCACTATAAAATCCAAAATTTTTTGTAATTGATGCAATAACTCTGATAAAATTTAGTGAATAGTTTTCACGTATTTCGATTAATTTTTATTTATAATGTGTGATTATCGCTAGTTAAATATTATTTTGATCTATTTAAGATTGTTCTAATGTCAGTCTTGCACTTCTAAAAAAGGGGTCACGGTTGAGATCGACATAAGATTTGGCATATATTTAATTTTTCCCATTGTCGACCAAATTACATCTATTAACTTCAAAATTTAAAAATAGCGACAACTTGATCTAAAATATGAAATATTATAACTTCAAATACCTAAGTTTCATTAAATTATTCAATTTTAGTTATTTTATTGAAAATGCTCTTAGGATTTTAAGGACATTTTTTGACCCAAACTAGAAACCCAAGGAATAATAGCGCTTACCAAAAAGAGTTAGTATAGTAAATTGACAAATTTATCATACCTATTATTAAGAGTACGTAGTATATATACCAATAAAGTTCTTTTCCTTGTTCTCTTTCAAGTGAAGTTATTTTCCTTATTGGCCATTGTTATGTCAAATTGGAAAAAAAATTAGCATACCTAATATTCCATTTTTATGGTTAATTGATTTCGGGAAAAAAACATATGTGAAAACCGAATAAAATTGAATTGAAAAGTTTGATTCGAGTTCGGGTAAAGAAGATTTAGAAACTGAACCGAAACCGAATTTTTACATTTGGTTTGAATTTTGGATACCATAATTTCTATCTCGACTAAAATCAAAAACACCCATACGTTAAGTATGCCATTATAGTTATAATGTTTAACAAGTTTTTGAGAAATTATTTTATACATATTTTAATAATCACAATAAATTTTTTCTTTATAAATCTTATTTTTAAAAAGTTGGATATGTGGATTTTGTTGGTCGGAAAACAACCCTAGAGGGGGGTGAATAGGGTTTTTAAAACTAAATGCGAAATTTAAAAATCTTTTCAAAAAGTTTAAGTAAAACAATTTACTTAACAAATATATCAAGGAATGTAAGCAAATAAACAATCAAGCATAAGAGAAAATAATTAAGCAATCTCAAGCAATAACAAAACAATCAATAATAAAGAGATTGAGTAAGAAAGATTGAACCGATTTGAAGTCCAAGGCTTTTTGTCCACACGGTTTTGGTTTACCAAACCATAGTCCGCGCTCGGTTAGTTCCCCGAGAATTTCCACTAATTCCAATCTCCTTCCGGGTGAAGATCAAACCACTACAAGTGTTGTTGTCTCACACACTCTTTACAAATATTGCTTGACCACAATATTCTCACAAGACACTCTCTTGCTAACCTTGTGAAATTTACCTTTCACAAAAACTAAACAAGAATTTTCCTTCTTGTTTTTCCTATGAGATTTACCTCTCACAATGAAATATAATTGTTTGGTGATTCACACCAATTTACAATAACTCTCACAAGTGTATAAAGAATACAATTTGAAGCTCACACTAGAGTTATCCTATTTGATCAAGATGATATAGCTCAAATGATAATAATTGATCAAAAACAATTTCTTGAATCTTTAGATATTGAAGATAGATGAAGTATGGAGTATGAGAGTGATTCAAGGTGTTTAAAATGAGTCTTGGAAGTCATATTTATAGTCCCAAAAATGATATAGCCGTTTTAGAGGTTTGGTAGAAGTTTGGTACCAAAAATGGTTAAAAATCAGAAATCCAACGGCTATATTCTGGGCCATCAGTCGACTGAGCCAAGCTCCTTAGTCGACTGACTGAGCCTCAGTCGACTGAGCATAAACCATCAGTCGACTGATGGACTCTGCTGTCCATCAGGCCAAAAGGCCAAAATCCCAATTTTTGCACTTTTGCATATAAGCTCCAAAATCAATTCTAATGCTTTGGGGACTTTAAAAATAAGTTCCTAAGACACCTATTTTTGGGAAAACTCAAAATATGATCATTTGAATTTAATATGCATTTATTTCAAAACCGGTTTTTGCTAAAATGATGTTTTGAAATGATTTTTGATTCAAACTGATTTTGATCAATCTAAGAAAGATATTTCAATATATATGAGCTATATAATCAATCAATGAAGAAACTTTACATCAATCCTAAGCATACACTCAATTACCGAATAGGTGAGTCTTCGAATGCTTCGATTGTTTCTTCAAATTGATTCTTTACTTGAAGCTTTTGCATATGATTCTTGATCTTTGTGCTTCATGGATTTGCATTACTAGCTTGTGAGTGACGAGATTGATCTTCTTGTCTTGTCCAACGCTTGTAGAAGAATGATCTTGATTCGGATAGATTGGTTTTAGTCGAATGCTTCGTTGACTTGATCGGATGTTGATTGAATGATCCTTGTCAAACTTCCTTTGAGCAATCATGCTATTCTTGATTTTTCCAAATAAGAAATCTATAATCTTATATCAAGAACTTGTTAAATTACACATGATTGATTTATTGTTATTATCAAAATAAGATTAAGACCTTCACGGTCAACAATCTCCCCCTTTTTGATGATGACAATAAATTAATGTGTGTTTTCAATAACAAGCATAAATAGCATATGAATAATTGAAATATGCTCCCCCTCAATTTATGCATAGATAAAATACATGATTTGTAAAAAGCATTGCATATATTTGAGATAGTTTTAAAACCAATAAAACAATTTTGATCTCAAATAAGGTTTTCAAAAGAAAACAATTATCAATGTTAAAGACATAAAGTATTTAATAGTCTTACCAACATTGATTGCTACTAACACACATTTTCTCCCCCTATGGCAACATCAAAAAGGGCCAAGGCCACGGAGAGAAAATGGTTGCCTCCATGAGTGCTTCATCGATGAGGGAATGATTTGTATGCCTCATCATCTTTTGCCATAAGGCAAAGGTGTGCCATCTCCTCATCGCTCGACTCGATATCGGATTCGTCTTCATCCGATTCGCTTGAATGCCCTTTGAGAGCATCTTTCAACCTCTTGTACAATTCTTCCTTCTTTGCTCTCTTCTCCTTTCTTCTAACAGGACAATTCGTCTTGTAGTGTCCCGGTTCATGACAATGGAAGAATTTCCTTTCCTCATTGTCAACTTTAGGATGAGTTGATCTATCATTGACATTCTTTGAGGATGAGGGATAGTTGTTGAGCTTCCCTTGAGAGAATTTCTTCTTTGCTAGGAATTTTTCAAATTTCCTAGAGATGAGGGCCATGTCTCCATCTCCTTTTCCACCTTTTCCTTCATTTGGCTTTAGAGCGAATATTGTCATAGGATTTGCTCTCCCTTCTCCTTCTTCTCTTGCCAATTCCTTCTCATGGGTTTTGAGAGAACCCAATAGTTCATCCATGCTAAGCGTTTTGAGATTCTTATCTTCTTGAATTGCCGTCACCTTAGGCCTCCACATCTTTGGAAGAATCCTAAGTACTTTTCTAATCTTCTCTTCATTTGAATTGATCAAAAACAATTTCTTGAATCTTTAGATATTGAAGATAGATGAAGTATGGAGTATGAGAGTGATTCAAGGTGTTTAAAATGAGTCTTGGAAGTCATATTTATAGTCCCAAAAGTGATATAGCCGTTTTAGAGGTTTGGTAGAAGTTTGGCACCAAAAATGGTTAAAAATCAGAAATCCAACGGCTATATTCTGGGCCATCAGTCGACTGAGCCAAGCTCCTTAGTCGACTGACTGAGCCTCAGTCGACTGAGCATAAACCATCAGTCGACTGATGGACTCTGCTGTCCATCAGGCCAAAAGGCCAAAATCCCAATTTTTGCACTTTTGCATATAAGCTCCAAAATCAATTCTAATGCTTTGGGGACTTTAAAAATAAGTTCCTAAGACACCTATTTTTGGGAAAACTCAAAATATGATCATTTGAATTTAATATGCATTTATTTCAAAACCGGTTTTTGCTAAAATGATGTTTTGAAATGATTTTTGATTCAAACTGATTTTGATCAATCTAAGAAAGATATTTCAATATATATGAGCTATATAATCAATCAATGAAGAAACTTTACATCAATCCTAAGCATACACTCAATTACCGAATAGGTGAGTCTTCGAATGCTTCGATTGTTTCTTCAAATTGATTCTTTACTTGAAGCTTTTGCATATGATTCTTGATCTTTGTGCTTCATGGATTTGCATTACTAGCTTGTGAGTGACGAGATTGATCTTCTTGTCTTGTCCAACGCTTGTAGAAGAATGATCTTGATTCGGATAGATTGGTTTTAGTCGAATGCTTCGTTGACTTGATCGGATGTTGATTGAATGATCCTTGTCAAACTTCCTTTGAGCAATCATGCTATTCTTGATTTTTCCAAATAAGAAATCTATAATCTTATATCAAGAACTTGTTAAATTACACATGATTGATTTATTGTTATTATCAAAATAAGATTAAGACCTTCACGGTCAACAATCTCCCCCTTTTTGATGATGACAATAAATTAATGTGTGTTTTCAATAACAAGCATAAATAGCATATGAATAATTGAAATATGCTCCCCCTCAATTTATGCATAGATAAAATACATGATTTGTAAAAAGCATTGCATATATTTGAGATAGTTTTAAAACCAATAAAACAATTTTGATCTCAAATAAGGTTTTCAAAAGAAAACAATTATCAATGTTAAAGACATAAAGTATTTAATAGTCTTACCAACATTGATTGCTACTAACACACATTTTCTCCCCCTATGGCAACATCAAAAAGGGCCAAGGCCACGGAGAGAAAATGGTTGCCTCCATGAGTGCTTCATCGATGAGGGAATGATTTGTATGCCTCATCATCTTTTGCCATAAGGCAAAGGTGTGCCATCTCCTCATCGCTCGACTCGATATCGGATTCGTCTTCATCCGATTCGCTTGAATGCCCTTTGAGAGCATCTTTCAACCTCTTGTACAATTCTTCCTTCTTTGCTCTCTTCTCCTTTCTTCTAACAGGACAATTCGTCTTGTAGTGTCCCGGTTCATGACAATGGAAGAATTTCCTTTCCTCATTGTCAACTTTAGGATGAGTTGATCTATCATTGACATTCTTTGAGGATGAGGGATAGTTGTTGAGCTTCCCTTGAGAGAATTTCTTCTTTGCTAGGAATTTTTCAAATTTCCTAGAGATGAGGGCCATGTCTCCATCTCCTTTTCCACCTTTTCCTTCATTTGGCTTTAGAGCGAATATTGTCATAGGATTTGCTCTCCCTTCTCCTTCTTCTCTTGCCAATTCCTTCTCATGGGTTTTGAGAGAACCCAATAGTTCATCCATGCTAAGCGTTTTGAGATTCTTATCTTCTTGAATTGCCGTCACCTTAGGCCTCCACATCTTTGGAAGAATCCTAAGTACTTTTCTAATCTTCTCTTCATTTGAATTGATCAAAAACAATTTCTTGAATCTTTAGATATTGAAGATAGATGAAGTATGGAGTATGAGAGTGATTCAAGGTGTTTAAAATGAGTCTTGGAAGTCATATTTATAGTCCCAAAAGTGATATAGCCGTTTTAGAGGTTTGGTAGAAGTTTGGCACCAAAAATGGTTAAAAATCAGAAATCCAACGGCTATATTCTGGGCCATCAGTCGACTGAGCCAAGCTCCTTAGTCGACTGACTGAGCCTCAGTCGACTGAGCATAAACCATCAGTCGACTGATGGACTCTGCTGTCCATCAGGCCAAAAGGCCAAAATCCCAATTTTTGCACTTTTGCATATAAGCTCCAAAATCAATTCTAATGCTTTGGGGACTTTAAAAATAAGTTCCTAAGACACCTATTTTTGGGAAAACTCAAAATATGATCATTTGAATTTAATATGCATTTATTTCAAAACCGGTTTTTGCTAAAATGATGTTTTGAAATGATTTTTGATTCAAACTGATTTTGATCAATCTAAGAAAGATATTTCAATATATATGAGCTATATAATCAATCAATGAAGAAACTTTACATCAATCCTAAGCATACACTCAATTACCGAATAGGTGAGTCTTCGAATGCTTCGATTGTTTCTTCAAATTGATTCTTTACTTGAAGCTTTTGCATATGATTCTTGATCTTTGTGCTTCATGGATTTGCATTACTAGCTTGTGAGTGACGAGATTGATCTTCTTGTCTTGTCCAACGCTTGTAGAAGAATGATCTTGATTCGGATAGATCGGTTTTAGTCGAATGCTTCGTTGACTTGATCGGATGTTGATTGAATGATCCTTGTCAAACTTCCTTTTGAGCAATCATTCTATTCTTGATTTTTCCAAATAAGAAATCTATAATCTTATATCAAGAACTTGTTAAATTACACATGATTGATTTATTGTTATTATCAAAATAAGATTAAGACCTTCACGGTCAACAGATTTAATTTTTAATTTTTTTTTAACTCTAATGTTAAAAATTGATTAGTATAAAATAATTTTTTAAACTATAATCTTGTTTGTATTTATTTATATATCTGCTTCTAAAAATTGATGAGTCCTACACCCTATGCTTTCTCATCTGTCCCCCCTCTCTGCCTTAGACTAAATTTTTCTCCCCCTATAACATGAAGATTGTACTATTCATTCATTTAAATCACTGGCTTTAGAATCCAATGGCCAAGAATATAATTTGTAGATTTAAAGTTAAAGCATTTGAAGGATTTTTTAAATTTTTGATTAGAGAAAAGTGTTGTAAAAAAGTAAAAAGAGGTAATAATTATTTGTGTATATATATTTGGTGTGTAAGTAAATTAAAGGAGCATAAAATTTGATTAAGGTAAACCGGGCCGGCCCAATTCCCTTGAAGGCCCATTCCTTGGGCCAAACTAATGGGCCAGACCTAAGTAAATAATATCAAATAGAAGATACGCTGAAATGCGAATAACGCCGAGACGGCTAGTCGAGGCCGAAATCCACAAGGAAAGATGCACGTGTCGTGACAAGTGCGGAATGTATGGGGAGTGTGTGAGGAGGATCATGCTAAATCACGCAGGCCAATACAGAATCGTACAGATCTCCACTGCCCCACTACTAACGTACGAATTCATAAACTATTAGCGGTGGATAAGGGAAAAAGGCTGGAGTATTATCCAAGTCTTACCCTCTTTAGTCATTTTACTATTAACCCTAATGAGCAAATATTACCCTAATTCTATACGTATAAATAGAATAGGGGAGGCTCGGAAAAAGGATTGGTTGCTGAGAATTTGGGCAAATAGTTGCAAGTTTACTTGATCTGTTTTAGAGAGAGAAAGCTTGTAACACCATTGATATTACCTTAAGAGCTCAATACAGTAGCCACACACACAAATCGAGGACGTAATATTGGATCAGTATAAGCATTGCCGGGGGAACCTACCGCACCCAAAAAATTCCTTTGTCATACTTCACCTTCTTTTCCATTCATTAAGACTCATTTCTCAATTTATAATAGTGGGTCGGACCTAAAACTTTAGCCACCTATATAAATATTGAATTAGTTTGATATTTTATTATGAGTGAAAAAGTGATTTAATAATTTAAAAATTTTAATAACGTTAAAAATTAATATAGATGAATAACTGTTCACATTTGAATTGTTAAATATATTTTTGGCTATTGGATTCTAAAGCCTATCTAAATGAATGAAAAGTAAAATCTTCAACTTTACTGGCAAAGAACTTAAGTCTGGACAGGGGTGATGAGAAAGTTGTGGGACACATTAATTCAATCCATCTCCAAAGAGAAAATTGTGTAAGGGAGAGATGAGAAGTGGGGTCTGTCAGTTAAAAAAACAAAAAATTAAGGAGGGTATTGTTTGTATTCTATAAAATATTTAATAACATTATACTTTTCATTTGTTCGATTACAAATGAGTAAGTGTATGTTACTCACTCCATTACAAGTAAATAAATATATGTTACTCACCTAATAAATAGATAAATAAATATATATTATTCACATGATGACAAGCAAACAAATTATTCTTACCATACAATCTTGTGGCTGATGAGAAAGCTTGTAACACCATTGATATTACCTTAAGAGCTCAATACAGTAGCCACACACACAAATCGAGGACGTAATACTGGATCAGTATAAGCATTGCCGGGGGAACCTACCGCACCCAAAAAATTCCTTTGTCATACTTCACCTTCTTTTCCATTCATTAAGACTCATTTCTCAATTTATAATAGTGGGTCGGACCTAAAACTTTAGCCACCTATATAAATATTGAATTAGTTTGATATTTTATTATGAGTGAAAAAGTGATTTAATAATTTAAAAATTTTAATAACGTTAAAAATTAATATAGATGAATAACTGTTCACATTTGAATTGTTAAATATATTTTTGGCTATTGGATTCTAAAGCCTATCTAAATGAATGAAAAGTAAAATCTTCAACTTTACTGGCAAAGAACTTAAGTCTGGACAGGGGTGATGAGAAAGTTGTGGGACACATTAATTCAATCCATCTCCAAAGAGAAAATTGTGTAAGGGAGAGATGAGAAGTGGGGTCTGTCAGTTAAAAAAACAAAAAATTAAGGAGGGTATTGTTTGTATTCTATAAAATATTTAATAACATTATACTTTTCATTTGTTCGATTACAAATGAGTAAGTGTATGTTACTCACTCCATTACAAGTAAATAAATATATGTTACTCACCTAATAAATAGATAAATAAATATATATTATTCACATGATGACAAGCAAACAAATTATTCTTACCATACAATCTTGTGGCTGATGTAAGAACTCTGATAAAATCTTGTGACTACTGGTGCAAGAACTTTGAAAAAATTGCACCTATATAAAAAAGGAAAATGAAGCTAGTTAGAAACACAGCCTGCCATATATTATAAATCCCGTTAAACCCTTGTGATTGATGCAAGAGCTCGGGAAGAACTGCACAAATTAAAACAAAAAAAAGTAATACACAAACAAGCGCGTTGTGTTCGACACTACACAATAGACGGTTTTTTTTTTATTATTATTTTTAATGTGTTCGACACTACACACTGGTCACTGGTCATTGTGGTTATAACACTGTCTCTTTTTGCCACTTATCTATAATAGAGGAATACATTGCAGTTGTAGAATCATAAAAAATTCACAAGGTGATGTACACTTGTATGGCTCATTTCAGTGTACCTCATTTATATGAACCTTTTTTTTTAGCTCAAAATTGATATATATGGGCTTCGCACGCTCTTATGGCTATATTTTATACCATACTATTGTATCAAGTCTGAAAACTTAGTAACCAATTTATAAATCTGGCTATAAATTTTAGTATCATGCTATAGATGCACTTAGAACCGGAATTCAAAGATGGAAACTAACTAGCTAAAATGCAATAAGAATTTGGTTTAAATTTAGAGAGCACCTTTATTCATTTATTTTTGAATTCATTTTGTAGAGTTTTGCGAGGAGGCTAGTACATAAAAGCTTATTACATGAAGTGATCTGCCCGTCAAATCAAAGTATCATAAAATAAATAGAAAACATTATTTATTTAAAATTAAATAAATCAATGTTTGTGGATTTATGTTGAATCACAACCGTAAACAGCTTATATATATATATATATATATATATTTTACTTATACGGTTGTGCCACAACCATTTAAGAATTAGTTAATTTTTTGAGTAAACTATTTTAATGGCACTTAAACTAAGGGCCTAGTGTCATTTTGACCCTTAAATTAAAAAATGCCCCACGTTGGCCCTTAAACTATTAGCGAGTGTCAATTTAGCCATTCCGTCCAAATTTTCTGTTAAGTTGGATGGAAATAGAGAGTAGTTTTGTCATTTAAATTATTTTTTTAAAAAAATAAATTTAATTAAATTTTTTATTAAAAAAATATTAGAAAAATAAAAAAAGAAGAGAGAGAGAGAAACCCAACCATACATACATACATGCATCTTCATATACATACACACATCTCTCTCATACACATATATACACAAACACACACACACATATATATAGATACATATATACCACTACCACCACACCGATTTTTTAAGAAGCTCAAAGATCAAAATTTTCATTTATTTATACAATTTTCTTTAAATGTCCATTGTCACAGTTAATTATTAATGTAATTGAGTTGTGTATTTTTTTTTGTGACATTATTTTTGCCGTATATGGACCGACCCTTTAGCAACCAAATGAATTTCGCCGTTAAAACATTAAAAAAATATTTTTAACAACAAACATTTGTTGTTAAAATTCAATCCTTATATTAATGTAAGTACCAGATTCTTTATACAAAATAACCCTAAGAGAAAGATTTGCTTAAAGCCCCTCAAAAGTTAAGATAATTACGTAAGTTTAAAAAGAATTAGTTATTTCAATTAGCTAATCCGAAGATGACCGTTATCAATCTTTTCTTTTAGTTTAAATTTAGATACTTTTTAATATGACAAAACAAGCTAACTAAAAACAACAGTCTAGTTTTGATCTATATAATGGGATTTTGTGAGGAGAGTGAAGCAAAAGTTAAATTAATGGTTCCATGTTGAATAATTGGTCCTGGCTAACATTAAAGAGTCTGTTGAAAACCACCGGTCCTGAAAAGGGCTTTTCTTCTTCTTTTTTTTTCTTTTTCAGTTTCACTTTTAATTTTTTATTTAAGAAAAACACTAAGCCCCTATTTAGTGGCTCTCTCTCTTTTTTTTTTCTCCAAATTTTAAAAACTCAACTCAAAATCAACTTTACTTTTATACTTCCTAAAAAAACTTTAAGGGTGCGTTTGATTGCAAGCATGAAACTTGCATTGAAAGAAAATAAGTTACGGGCAATTGAATTGCCTAGAATTGAGTTGCATGAAAAATGTAGTGCAGTGTGTTTGATTGCCTTAGTTTTCTACCCGAAAAATATTTGTTGTATTATGGCATTTTTAATGTAGAAAAAATTATTGATATTTTTTTTTACATAATTATATAGTCATGACGGATCTTGTTTAATTGATCTTGATTAGTAGATTTTAAATATTAAATTTTTATATTATTTTGAATTTTATATTTTAAGTTATGGCATTTTTAATGTAGAAAATGGTAAAAACCTTGTCTCGTGAACCGTGCCTAAGCATGGAAAACAAAAACCACCTCCCCCCAAAGAAAACATTTTCCTCAATTGCCTTGAAAATGCACATGTGTGAGGTAAATGTGGGAATTGAATTGCCTAGAAAAAAAATGCAATCAAACACCTTAAGTTATCAAATCAAGTGGAAAATACTCATTTTCCATGGAAAATGTTACCAATCAAATACACCCTAACTTTATTTTCTCTCTCTAAATTTTTTTTTAAAACACTATAACTTTAAATTCAAAAATCAAAATTAAATAAAAAATATATATTTAAAACATACTCGTCGAGATTTATAAAATAAGATCCATTTTGACTATTTTTTGAATTTTTTGTATGAGATTTTTAGTTCGTTCAAAAAAACTAAAAAAAAAAACTAAATCCACTTTTCAACATACTTCTAAATTCTACCAAATACCATATTTTAAAAAATCAACTTAAAAATTTAACTCAAAACATCTACCAAACAACCCCTAAGGCTCCATTTGATAGCAATATGAAAAATAAAAAGAAAAATAATTAATTTAGGTGAGAAGATAGAAAAATATGTTGAGGAATGTGGTGAGATTAACTCTTACTTTTTGTTTTTTTTCATGACAAAATTTTCTTTGGGTGATGGTTGAGAATTTTTTTTCACAAAATATTAAAGGAGGATGGATGACATATACTCACAAAAATGAGTATGAGATGGAGAGGATCTCATCATATGCCTCAACTTATTTTCCATCTTCTCACCCAAATTAATTGTTTTTATTTTCATTTTTCATGTTGCTATTAAACAGAGCCTAATTAATTTAAAACATAACCAGTTAAAAGAAAAATATTAAAGCCAAAACAAGATTACTCTCTTTGTTTAAAATTGATTGTTTTATTTTCTTTTTTGGTATAAAATCAATGTAAATATGTTAGATTAAAAAAATATTTATATTCTTGATTATTAATTAAATTAAAATTATTTTTTTTGAAAAAGAGTTAAATTAAAGTAAAATAATTGATTTAAAATGGAGGAAGCGGGAGTGGAGCTTAATTGTATGACCCCATAAAATTTCTAAAACTATAAAAACATAGAATATAAATTTCTTTTAAAAATTAATACGTGGCCGGAGTAAACAGAATCAATTTTAATGCAAAACTTGTTTTTAATAATGATTTTAGCAAAACACTATTCACTTTCTATTTTTCCATAAGTAGTATCAAAATTTTAAATTTGCTTTTTTGGTATTATAACAAATATTACACAAAATATATATATGGTGGTTATTAAATAAGTGTATTAAAAAAATCATTTTTTTTTAAAAATGGTCCATTGTAGAGGGGCCTAGGCAGAAAAAGTTGTTTTTATTCCTTTTTCTTTTCAACAAGGGGACAGCCTGGATGTTACAACACTTTTTCTTTTTTAAAACAATGCAGTAATAGATTCTTTGCAAATTCAGATAGTTCTTTATAATTTTTTACAATTAAAAGAATTCGCGCTCTTAAAAATGTTTAAGAAAATTAAGTCACACTCACTGAAAAAAATATAAATAATAAGCATTACTTTATGTGTAGTTAAAGCCTTAGTATTAATATATAATTGTCACAAAATAATAAGCATTCCTCTTCGGCTCTTCCTCTCCATTTTCCGTATCTCTGCACAAAATATATGCACAAGCGTCTCCAAATCATGGTATTCTCTCATCACTTCCCCTCTTTTTATTACCGCCCATCAACTCAATTATCGAAACAACCCAGCTCCCTTGTTATTGTTAAGACAAGAATATTCTTTTAATTTAAAGAGGCAATGTTCTTTACACTACGACATTGATACATTTGAGGAGTTTGTTGAATTGGATTTACCCCACATTGCCAAAGAAAATTGCTTTATTAGGATTGCCGGTACATGTAATGGATTGGTATGCTTGTATGATCTTCACGAATACAATGTGGCCTTATGGAACCCCTCTCTTAAAAAATCAATCATCCTTCCAAAGCCCCGTGCTGTACGCGAGTCTGGTGCCTTTTATAACATCGGATTTGGAATTGACCCTATAAGTAATGACTACAAGATTGTCAGGCTTACCAATACCTATATCATTTTGGATGGGGTTCTAGAACGGATAACACCGCCAGAGGTAGAGCTTTTCGAGCTTAGCACTAGCTCTTGGCGAGATATTAATGTTGGTGACTATCCGTATGTTATTGGGCGTTGTAATCACTCAGTCCTTTTGAACGGTGTTGTCCACTGGGCTGGATATAACCAGAAATGTAAGGTTGGTAGCGGTTTTCATCCTTTTATAGTGTCATTCGACATGAGAAACGACATGCTAGGTGTTGTAATGGCGCCACCTTGTGCGCAAAATTCTCGGGACTGGTGCCTGCGTTTCATATTATTTGGAGAATCGCTTTCTATTTTTCATCGTGATGTAGATCATTCTTGTTGCCTATGGGTTATGAAGGAGTATGGTGTAGGAAGCTCTTGGACGAAGCAGTTTACTATTGATCTAGGACAACGGTATGTGGGGAGACCACTTTGCTGTAGTAAGAATGGTGATATCTTATTGGAGAAAAGAAATTTGGATTCTCTTGCATGGGATTTGGTTTCCTACGATCCTAAAACTAAACTAATCAAGAATCTCGGAATACATGTACCGGCAACTTTGCATTTAGATACTTGCGAGTATAAGGAGAGCCTTGTCTTGCCTAAGCTTTAAATGACTTATGGAGGAAGGAAAATGTAGTTGCTTGCCAGGGGACACCCGTTCTGCCTAGAGAAGATGATGAAGTTAATAAGAAGAACTGAAAAGGAAGGAAGAATTCAAGAACATGAAAGGTACGAAGATACAATATGGCACTTACCATGCAACATTGATAGCTTGGGTCCAATTTTGTTGAAGTACCTTCTTTTGTTAAATGTACAAGTATGTCTTGCAATTATCTATTGCGTTGAAAGGCTTGTTTGAGTGCAGGTGATGGTGAATTATATGTTGAAATAAAATTTAATGGTGTGTTCAGACTTTCCTCAATGGAGTATTAAACAAGACTAACTTTGTCGGTCCTTTGCATTACTTGATGTCTCATATCAGTTGGTGGGATTCTGTTTTTCAGGGCTTGTGGCTGGATTTCTTGAATTGGGGTGGAAGTAAATGTGAAGATTAGTTGGAAGACAGGATGTCGCTCGGTGAAGGTTTTAGCTTAGTTTCCTTTTTATTTAAATCCTCATATAGTATATGTGGTTGATAAAAATTCAGATATTCACCGTAGATATTGTATTATTGTTCTACATTACGAAACCCTCGCAATGGATTGAAAATGACATCTGTGTTTGACAATGACAAGGTCAGCCACATGATAGTTGTTAGGCAGTTCAAGATAAATTTAGTTTTTCGGAATTTTATGTGTCAAAACTGTCAATTGTATGATAGACTAAAAAGAGAAATTAAATGTTGTTTGTATCTTTAGCAAAAAAGGAACTTTTAGATATAATGAAGGATCTAAGGGAATGTTTACATGATAACTTTTTTGTTGCTGCACCAAGTCCTACTTTTTGAAGTCCTGATGGTTTATAAATTGTTACTGATTGAGAGAAACACAAAAAAATGTCAAAAGTATTCTCTTGGATCCCTGATCTAAGGTCCTTCAACACTGAGTAAAGTAAAAATCCCATATAAATTTGTACTGCTCAAATGTTTTATGCACCCTTACTATCTCCTGAATCTTTATATTGCATTTCGACCTTTTGTTTCTTACTTTCTTGATACTTGATTATATGCCCATGAGAACTCGTGTTTCTTTTGGAGTGAGGCTTTGTTGGGGTTGCTCTCTTATCAGTTGGGGATAATGAAGTCCTGTTGGATATTTTGTAATGACCCACATCCCACATCATTAGTGCATTGGGAAGTTTATTGGCTTATATGTGGGTTCAATGAATTTAAACTCTTAAAGTACTCACTTGGGCTAGCCATTTCGGGGGAAGACCCCGGTTGTTACATATTTCTAATCATATGTGGAGAAGGCACAGCCACTCTGCTTTTCTCTTTTTTCCTTTTTGGGGCGGCTGCCATCGTTGTTACTTTCCCCTCTTACTTTGGATTTCTTGCCTGTCATATGCCTATGTAACATGTTTTTTGGGCATCAAATTTATTCAGAGCAATCGTCAAGTTATTAATTGTTTACTATAATGTAGATTTGTATATAACCTTTTACATCTGAATCTTATGATTCCACGGCGGTATGATTCGCTGTATGATTAAAGATTTGACGATTATGTAGATAGGCCATTTGATGTTAGGCACGACACAGAAGATTAGAACATCCACACGATGAGAGACTAAAAGCATGTAGCTTCTTGGATTGGCTTTTGGTATTAGAGTACTAAAATGGCCGAATCAACCAATACATCTAGCCTTGCTTCTGCCACCTGCCATTCTTTCCTCCCCATCTTTTATGCCTTTAACCCATGCTCACCACTTTATCTCCCTGAAACTCACCTCAACGAATTTTCTGTACTGGAAGACTCAGTTACTTCCTTTCCTGCGTGCACAAAAAATTGACGGATATATAGACGGAACTCGTCCTTCTCCCCCCGCTAAGATCGTTGTTGACGGCAAACCCACTTCCGACGATAGTCCCGAATATAGTCTTTGGGTCGACCAAGATCAATTGCTTGAGTTTGTTGATTTCTTCTCTATCAGAAGAAGTTCTCCCATTAGTTGTTGGGCTCTCTACCTCGTACGAGATCTGGAGTGCTCTCGAATCTGCTCTCGCTTCTCCGTCCAATACCTGCATTCTCAATATCCATATGAACCTTCAGAATCTTAGCCAAAAGGACCTGTCAGTCACTGCCTTTCATCAAAAAGCAAAAGGTTACTCTGATGAATTGGCTGCTGCTGGATGCCCCTTCTCGCTTGCTGATTTTAATATTTATATATTCAAAGGACTACGACCTGAATTCAAAGACATTGTTACCAAACTCACAGCTAGAGCGGAACCCGTATCTTTTCATGAATTACATGGGCTTCTACTTAGCCATGAATTCCTTCATGCTGAGCACTTCTCCTCCCTCACCATATCATCTTCCAGCGATGTACCGCCTCACACTGGTGGTTGCTCTTCTCGTGGCCGTGGTCGCTTTAATCGTTCCAACAATCAAGATCACACCCGTCTTTATTTGAACAACAATAGGGCTCCAAATATGCCAGATTCTTCAGATTTTTCACAGGATTCCCGAACTTGATGTCAGATCTACAACGGTGGGAACGATAATGCAACTACATGTTATCATCGTTATTCACATACAGTCAATCCCGTGGTTGCTTCCTCTGCTCCCATGGCACACATGGCTGCATAACTGACAATGTCACCTCCTTTAAATTGGTTTGCAGATACTGGTGCGACTCATCACTTCACGCCTGATTTAGCCAGCCTTTCTCATGCTGAGGAATACACATGTTCTGGTCAACTTCATGTGAGCAATGGTAAGGGTTTACTCATATCTCATATCGGCTCTACATCAATTAAATTAGTGCAAAGAAAAAAAAGTTAAGCGCAAATCTGCTATGTTACAAATTATGTACCGATTATCTTGCTAAATTAGGGCAAAGAAAAAATATTAAGTAGAATTTTTTTTAAAACTATTTTTTAATTTGATTTGTGTTTAGTACACAAAAAAATAAATTAAAAACCATAATATATAATATTCTCCTTTTCTCATTTATTAAAAAAATTTAAAATACAAAGAAAAACAAAACAAAAAATATATTTTTTTTACTTTTTTACTTAAACAAAATAAAGAAATTCATTGCAAAAAACAAAGTACATTTATTAGCCAAGAATAAAATCTAAGAACTATAAGTAATGTATTAGTCAAGAATAAGGGAACCCATTAGTCAGATATACATTTTTTCTATTATTTTAGTACATATATTAATTTCGCTAACTTTAATCTAATTAATTGTCAAAAAATATATTAATTTGAGACACCTAAAAATGAAAATCGAATATTAAGTGATACTTCATAATGATTTTGGTTAATATTTTAATTCTTTTATGGACATTTTTAAAATACAATGTACTTGATTATACTTAAACTACATATAAAAAACAATTGATCACGTGGTGTGCTCTCATTCAGAATTTCATTCCCGGTCATGCACTATTAATATTTAAATTAAAAAATTATTTTAACTACATATAAAAGCAATTGTAAAAGTGATTCTCATTTTTATTATGTATATTTTTCTTTACTTTTTTTATGCCATGTCGTGCCTTTGGGCACGGGCATTACTCTAGTATATATATATATTCTTCCGTTTGAGGGCAGGCTTCTCAAAAAAAGGACTTTGGTAAACCCTGGGCTTGATTCTTCTTTTTTCAAACTTTTTAACTTACGGTAAATTTAATATTTTTTAATTACTTGTGACTTCTGATTTTTGGCTTGCAGTGCTTGTGATCACGGTAATTGGTTACTCAAGCACAATAATCAGTTACCCAACTATGCTCACATATATTTCTCCTGTTTTGTACTATAGTAACTTTTATTTCTCGACATTTTATTTCTAGTTACCCAATTACTGTAACATGTAATTCTCAAGTTACTGGATTACGATAATCGGTTACTCAAGTATGGTGATAAATATTTCTTAGATTATTTGAATATGGTATCTAGGGAAGTGAATGGTAACTAAAAATTGATAGGGATTGCAAGTTTTTAAAAATAAACAAAAAGAATTACGAATCACAAAATAAAAACAAATATAGGGGGCCGCCTTATAAAACCCCACTTAATTAAAAAGGTCACCATGGCCTTGGTGTGTGGTTCTTTATAATATCTATGCCGACCATGCCTTTCACTTAATTTTTTTTAATTAATACTTTCTGAGCTAGATATATAGCTTGATCCAAGTTCGAATCTAAGCCTGCTATACCTCATGTTTGAATTTGTACCTTTTTTAGTTTATATCTTTTATTGAGTTGCCAAAAATATACTAAACAATTATGCATATATATATATATATATATAAAGATTTAAGAGTGTGGGTGTTTGTAGGAGTAGACTAATTTTAATAAACAACATAGTTTAGTACTAGCGATTTTGTGTAAGGTGCACAAAATCAAACTTACTTGTAGAGTAATCCAAGAATAATTATTAGCATCAAAAGTAAAAACAAAAGCACAAACATGTGAGCCCTATTTATGGCACACTAATCCAATTCCGCTCAAGTCTCATTAACCTAGTGAATCCGAAAGAGTCAAACTTGTAAACTTAAAAAACTGATCTAAATAAAAGAAGGTAACTATAAATTTAGTAAGAATACCGACCTAATAAATATTCATAATAGATGTGGTCAAAAATAACAAATTAGTGGTAAAAGAACTATAATGGGTTTACAAAAAAATTAAAACTTACATGTTAATTTATAGTGTTTTAGATTAGATTCATAATAGAGATATAACAGAAATTAGGAGTACTTTAATTTAAAGACAATGTGATTGCTATAAGACCAAATAAAGTTGCATTTGATGTCTAATATTGCGTTAAGACCAAATATTGTAGGTGCGGGAGCCCAAAATAGAAGTGCACAATTATACCACATACCCAATTTTCTAGTCGGCCCATATCCCGAATTCAAGTACTTGATAAAGAAAGTTTAACTTTGAAGACCAGGAATAAGCCACAACTCAAGGAGAGAAGGGAGTTCGCCGAGATGGTCATGGATGGCCAAGATGGTCGTGATGACTCACTATAGTGTCGAGACGGTCATGCAAATGTGGAAGGATTCCTTTTAAAGGGGTGGTGTTACTTATGCCCCCTAAATATGTCACAAACACCCTATTGCAAATGAGTAATTCTTAAAATGGAATAACACGAGACTCGATGGGGGATATATCTGTAACACTTGTCCAGTACGTACATCTATCCTTGAACCCCGTGAAGAAAAATGAACATATATCTCTAATGCCAATTTGTGACTCCTTGAATCCTGTTAAGAGATTTAGACCTTCGGGATCCGATTAATCACGGTATCATACATAGACGACGGATGGAAAGTATATATGTTAAATTAGAATATCATTGAAAACAAGCCACCCCAAAAAAATTCATTTTAAAAATTTCGGTATGTACAGTTCGTAAAACCAACCTTTTAACCTACGAATAGTAAAAACGTGATATCACAAATTATCCTCCACATTCAATTAGTGTAATAAACATTCCACATCTAAAAATTAACAATTTCCAGAAGTTCATTAAGAATACAATATTACATTAAACAAAAATCCAGTCCATTGACAAAAGAGCCTATTTTTTAATATATTAGACTTCATGAGTGCAACACAATTATACAACTTAATCCTTAACGTAAAGGATTACAAAATGGTTCATAATCATTATAGGTTTTTAAGAAGATGGATCAAGCGCCACCCACAAGACTTAAACTACAAAACTGTTATAATATGGGCGTGAACTAAAACTAGGCTCAATTGGAACTAATATAAGTTTTATAGAAAATATACTTTGCAATCAAACATGCGCATGAATTATACTAAAATATAGTTTAATGCATCTTAAATAGTATGATGAACCTATCCATTTGGATGTCCCTCCTTGTATCAGAAGCTAACCCGCTACCCAAACTACTACCTCGACGCATCATAATTAACCAATGTGGGTTTTGGGACTATCAGCAAAAAATGATGTTAGTTCTTCTTTCACCCTGTTTAAATGCTCGTACATGCCAAGTTACTTTTGTATAATGTCTTGTTGTTTTTTTTCATCATGTATAAATGATAGCGTAATGCTACTCTTTTGTTGTGTTTAGTTATTATTAGAGTATGAAGCATCCAACCCAAAATTAATTGCAATAGGTGGAGTAACCCTTATTCTTATATGCTGCTAAGGATCTCATTTTTGGATGTGGGATTTATAGTCTCAACACGTATAGTTGTCTAATAAGTTAATAGAGGGAGAACCTAGCTATTTTCACTTATATAATTAACCGACTAGCAAAACGCTTCTTTGTAGTTGTCTTTAGTTTGCTTCACTCTGTCTGTCTTTGCAAAATGACAAGGTTTTGATTTATGTTTTTGTTTCCTCAATTTTGTTATATAATGTAGCCTTAATAAAGAATTAGTTGATTAAATATATTGAAGAAATATATGATATATGTGAGCCATATATAACACTAAACAAACTGGTTTGACAAATAAAGGAGCCACTTGGTTCAAAATAAAATAGGATTTGAACTCTCAGTATTAGCTATTTATTATATTTTAAATATTATTTTTTTAAGTTACTTATATTCAAATAGTACATACATTGTGTGTGCAAGAAACTCCAGTTGCTTAATAATTGGCCCACACTGACAAAGACTTATTTGATATTAAAATAATTCTTTTATGTAAATCTGGCAAATCAAGAAACGACACGATAATACAACATGAATCAACACAAAGTTAAAAACTAATGGGTGAAGTCTTAATTAACAATTTTGGGTCTTATTGGTGCTGACCTAATAAAACGTGATAATTTAATAGGTGAGTGAGTTAATATTCACTAACATAATAATAACTGTTAGAACCGTTAATAATATAGATACCTACACCCATTTTGAGTCATTTTAAAAATTGTACCCTATTTTAAATATGAATTGAAACCACAAAAATAAAGATTGAATCTTGCTAAGTTAAAATTGTCATTTTTCCATATTGTTGGGCCCTATGGACACCACGTATCTCCACATTGGTAAATTATCCGCTTTGGACCTTGACTCGCATGAATTTTACCCAAAAAGCCTCACACACATAGAATTTTTATTGTTCGTACTTACGAATCCATAATTCGGCCTCCTCACTTCTAGCCAAAGTAGGAGATTCTTTGTACACAACAGTCCTCTCCTCGAAACAAAGGAGAACATCATTACTTATGGCTCAAGCCTCCCCTTAGATGATTGCACATAACAATCTTCCCCAGGGATCAAACCATTCCTCATGGCTCCCCTTAGACGATCGATAAATTATCCGTCCAATCTCCTACACCTAAGATTGTCCACCACGTTAAGGCATCCTTACCCAAAACACCACCTGCCTCCAAAGCTTGCTATTAACAATGTTTGCACCACCGGCCTGTCCGATAGACATCAACAAAGGATCCCATCGTGAGTTAACCGGTGCTCACCACCTTTGATCAGTATCTAGAAATTTTCTTCCACGTACTTAATTCCGGGGGCTTTGATACCATTTGTTAGGCCCTATGGCTATCTCCACACGTACTATGCCTTATTTTTCTATCATTATGAGTTAAAAGTTTGATATAAATTGTTAGTATTTATTTTAATACTTTTTGCAATGTTTCGTTGTACTTCTTGAGTTACAACTTGTATAATGAGTCATTTTAATTGAAAGGTTATGTAGTCAAATATATTTTTTAAATTGAGTTATATATAGAAAATTTGATAGGGTTATTATCTGAATCCAAGATATGCAATGGGACAAGGATAAGAAAAGTTTAATATATTATCTAAAGGGATACGGATAAGGATTTGGATAGTAAATTTAAAAAAGGGATACAGATAATGGATAGTGTAGTATCTGGTTTGTATCCAAACCGTTTACACCCCTAATACCACCCATACTACTCTATTTCCAATTCTTTTTTCTATGCAAATAAACAGAGCACGAAAAGAAAAAAACCGCACAAGTGGATAACTGACAAACTCCTTTTAAATTTTGCAATCAAATGCACATGGAAAAAAAATCTTGTTCAATATATCATAATCATAAATTTACTTCACAAAGAAGGTAACTCTTAGGGTCTATTTGATAATATATAGCATGGAAAAGAAAAATAAAAACAGTTGATTTTTTTGAAAAGTTAGAGTACAATTTGAGATATGTGGTGAGATGTCTTCTTACTTTGTACGTTTTCCACATAAAAAATTTCCACAAAAAATAATGAATGAAGGAGGACATCTATTCATAAAAATGAGCATGAGATGGAGAGCCCCTCATTACATTCCACAATTTATTTTCCAACTTCTTATACAAATTAAGTATTTTTCTTATCATTTTCCATGTTATCACCAGAGCCTTTTAAAACAAAAAATTCTAAATAAAATCCTGAATCTATAGGTCCAATAGTTCGATTTCCCAACATGAGTTACAAGTATAATTTGTTAAATAAGAAAAGCGTGCTAGTCATTATTGTTCTTCACATTTTGTTTATTTCCCAAATATCCAGTAATCTTACTATAACTAGACCTCGGCAACTCGCTTAGCTTCCCAAATTTACTTTCATAGTACTCCACGAGCTCAAACCTGATGATATTAACCAGTAAAACAAATAAATTTCATAAAAATGTACAATAAAAAAATATACTGTTGAATTGCGTCGATTGATTAGGAAAAAAACAAATAAGATGACGGAGAAGAGGGAGAAGAGGACATTGACATACCAATATGCCAAGCACTGGAATGGAGCATACTTGTCATAGATTTGTTCAACAATTGCTTTATCTGTTTTCTTTTTGTGAATTTCAATTCCACGGACCTGTGAAAACTGGTATACTTATAAGGAAAAAAAATATCATTAAATTATGCAGCATGAATTTTTAATTTTGTATCATCTTGATGGTTGAAATTGATTGGAAAATCATGATGAAACTAAGAGTTAGAATAAGTAACCTGCCGTAGATGTCTCATAGTTTCTGAATCAATTGGAACCTTATGGTAGAAGCCAAGGCACATGAGAACATTGGTACAAACAAAAGGACCAAACCCGTTTATCTTCATCAAACTATCGTATATTTTCTTAGATGAAATTTCTTGTTCATATTTCTCTAGCTTAATTTTTCCATTCTCAACTTTCTTCGCGAAATTAAGAATGTGAGCCGCTCTGTATCCAAGATTGCACTGTTTATTCAATGTATCTTCATCGAGACTAGCCAGTTCTTTCGGGCTGGGGAAGTTTCCTATTTTTTCATCGGAATTTTGTATTTCAAATTGTAAACTTGGTGTTTTTCTGCTGTTAATAGTAGTTGTAGTAGTAGTAGTAATTTTTCTCTTGAATCCTCTTTTTCTCGTGGAATTACGATCTTTACTATTAGGTGTCGGAGGACCACGAATTATGCCATTAGTTAATTTTGATTGGAACTTGCAAAGATTTTCAGCCATTTCCAAAGCTCTCCTGATCCTGAAAATAAGTAAAAGTACAACCAATTTTTTTTTAATTAAAATGTTCAGAAGGACAACATTTTTGCAATATCTCAAGTAGAACCAACTGCATATCCCTCATCATCAATATCTTACGTAGCACTAACCACGCATGCTAATTTAATTTCTTAAAATTCTATTTTATTGTGTGAGAAGAAAAATGGTATAAGAAAAAACATTCTCAAAGAAAAGTGAAGTTAACTTTAATTTTGTTCAGATGGCTCTTTTATTGTGAAATTTGCCTGGAATGCTATTAGGGGACTCAAAGCCTGAAGCGAATTGTAAGGATAGATTGAGTACTATGGACAAATTAGTAAGGCGGGGAATAAAGCAAAGTAGTAGTTGTATGCTGTGTGGTGAATATATGTCAAATCGAGAGATCAATTGTTCTTTCAGTATGCTTATTCTAGAGTGGTTTGCTAGGTATATTAGGCAATTGTTGGAATGGTGAAGTGGACGCTATGCTTAATTCGGTCAAAAGGGAATATATTTCAAGCTAGGCTAAGGAGGGTGGCTTTTGCTATTTTTGTATATTGTATTTGGCAAGAAAGAAACCAAAGGATCGGATCTTACGTAATACAGTTAGACACGAGAGAATGGTGATTAGGGATATTGATAACTACATTGAAGGTAAAGTTTCTCATCGGCAGATTGATAAAACCTTCGTGAATTGGCTTCTTTGTAAAGAGTGGGGAATGAATGAAAGGGTTTTGTTGTAGTTTCCAGGGATATGCCCCTTGAACTGTGTCTATTTTTGCTCTGCTTATAAAATTCTTTGACTTTTATCCAAAGAAAAATTAAAAAAATTTGGGATGGCGACCCGCTTCAATATCACCCCGACCCAAGGCAGGTTTTATATTGGAAAATCCTACCGGCCGCTTGTCAGTATACTTGGGTCTGAACTCACCCCCGCCCCGCCCCTATCCAGTATCATTATAGAATATGGCAGGTTAAAATCCCACCGGTTCAGGCTATTTTGTCACCCTTACTCGTAACAGGGAGGCCGGTCCACAGTTTGATCTATATGAATGTGATTGTTGAATCATAGATATACATACATACATACATACACACATACATACATACATACATACATACATACATACATACCCACAAGCGCAAAGGAGTAAAGACTTGACGGTGTCCTCAAATAAGGTTGGTGAACGGAAAAGCCTCCCGAACCCTCTCTTTTTAGCTTCTGGATACACTTTCTGAAATTCAATCATGTCATTTTCGTCTTTGCTTGATATCCTTAACATCCATCGCACTTGATCTTGCATTCATGCATCTTGATTAATTAAGCTTCAACTTTCAATCTCTCTTTTTAAGTCTTAATTTTAATGCATGCGATCCAACTTTAAGTCTTAATTTTAATGCATGTGAATAACTTCAGAGACTATTCTAATGCATGTTCCAGGCCTGCAGACGTAGTTTTGTTTTTCATTATCAATTCATAATTGAAATTATATTTTTTTATGTAAAGTTTGATAGAACTTAATTCTACAACATTATGAACTTCAGAAGAACATTATTTAACATTGTTCTTCAACATCTAATGTCCAATGTTTTGTTTTGGCAAGAGTTCTATTGGGTTGGATAACAATTTTACATTTTTCAAACCACATTAATATTTTTTTTAGTTTACCATAATTTGGGTGTGGAATGTGCAACTGGTTGAATAACCTCCGGCAACAAATAGAGGTTTTTCGGTCTGGAGTTGTGGTGGTGAAGGGTCTTGCCGGGAAACATTTGATCGAGAAGATGAATGATTTATCTTTCTTTTTTTTTCAAAGGAGATGAAGGTTCTTCGATCAGCTACGGGGCGGCGAGAGACTAGAGGAAGGTTTCCGGCGACGGGTTGTCTGGGGCTCAGGCTTTGTGGCTTCGTCCATCGAAGAAGACGTTGTTTCATTTTTATCTGTATTTTATTTTCATAAGTATTAATAAAATTGGCTGATGTGGGGATGATTCAGCATTTGTGGCCAATCCCAAGAGTGAAATTTACAAAAGGAGTGGGTCAAAAAATTTAAACTCTAATTTAGTCGAATTTGGTTGTACGTATGGCAGCAAAATTAACAAAAGGTTTAGACAACATCTATTAATAAATTACAAAGACGTTTGCTTCTCTTTTTATTTGGTGGTTAAGATTTGTTTGTTTCTCTTAAAATCTAAGGTTTATATGTGTTATATTATTCTAGTAATTTAATTATAGTTATGGCTATATATGGGCTATTGCATTTTTATGATTATATTACTAACTTTTAAATTGAGTTATTTTGATAATATTTTAATAAAGATCATTTCTACCAAGTTTTATAAAAAAATTATTTATTTATCCTTCTAAATGAGCGGTCGCATTTTGGGCTATATATATATGTATATCCATATAGAGCTTATGAAATTGATTTCTTTAATAAAAAAAGTATCTAAATTATTTTGTTTCCATATTAATTAACTGCCTACTAATAAATCACAAAGCATTTGAATGGAATCCCAATTAATGATGGACGAATGTTAACTATGAAGAATTCTAAATTTGGAATATTAAAATTTTTAGTTTCTATAATCAATTATAATCTAAACGTTAGTAAAAAATCTTTAATTTTGTGAATGAGTTATTAATACTACAATATGTTTCAATAATTTTAAAATTATAATATAAAATGTATTAAAATTGATATTTTCGGTTCTTATATATATGGACTTAGATTAACTAAAAGGGATATTTTTTTTTTCAATTCTTATATAGATGGATTTAGATTAACTAGGAAAACGTTAATGTTTATTTTTTTAATATTAAACTTAATAAATTAACCAGTTTAACCGGTTTTGAGTTGACCCAACATGAATATAATAATATTTCTTCAAACACATTATAATATCACATAATTACAACATGTTGGGTGGGTCGAGACGGGACAAATCATGTTTGGCTAACGAATATAATAAAAAATATCTTAATCGGCTGGTTAGACCATGTTCTTTCTAATTGGCGGGTCATACATATTGAATTTTACTAGATATACTGTGGATTAAAATCTCTTTAATGGGTCGGGTTTGAGGCACTTCTATTTAAGATAAAGTTGGGTATCTGCAGTTATACACAACAAAAACTCAGCACATGTTCGGGTTGAGACTTCCCAAAAATTGACCCGTTTGACTCTACATGCCTTGAATATTTTTCTTTAAATAACTTTATAATATCGTATAATTACAATGCGTTAGGATGGATCGACGTCGTGCAAGTCAAGTTGGGGCTTATGTATATAGATTCGGTATGGGTATAGATTTTTCAAACAAAAATTTGCACCATAGATATCCAATAACTTAATGCCTCTCCCTAGCAAGAGTTGGGTTTGAAACATAATTTTGATTATGAGTAACACAACAAAAAAACCGGTACGACTTCGGGTCGGTAGTGTCGTAAGCACGAATATATAATGTGTATATATATATATATTAGCCATGCAAAATAAAAATAAAAAAATATTAAAAAATAAAGCAATTATAGAAACAAACTCTCATTTTAATTAATTAAATTTATTACGTTCATGTTATTAAATCCAATCTCAACTCTAAAACATAATTAACATAAAGTAATTGAAGAACACTGTTGGTTGGGCAAACTAATTGCTAGAGTAAGAAAGTCTTAGGTAAACACTATTATTATCAATTGACTAACGATATAATTGTCATAAGTAAAAAGGAAAAAAGAAATCATAGTGTGAATGATTTTATATATATAGTGTAGATGCAGATATTAGGGACTTGAATCCTCTCCATTATTCTTTATATCCAAGTACATTTAATAAGGTATTAGAGTCTAGTTCGAGGCATGAACAGATGAATTTTTTCACGAAATTGGTGGAGATAATCTTTATAATGACGAGATCATCTCAACAAAAGTTCATAAATAAATTCAAATTAGACGTAGGTGTACTAAAAATTTGATACATATGTTCGTTTTCGACCATTAAAATTTTAGATGATCATCTCACCTACTTCCTAGTTGAATTTGATACATATGCCCATTTTTGACCATTCATGAAATAATTCATCCATAAAGGGTTTCGAACTAGATCTAATTAAACGAAATTGGATGAAAAGATAACGGAGAGAAACTAAGTCCAGATATCAAAGAAAGAGTATATATGTACGTGTACGAACCAGAACAGCTTGGCAATCAGAAGAAGAGATGGGACGATGATGATGAATAGGATGAATGCATACTCGCAGAGAGTTGGGATTAGCACCATCCTGAGATACGGAAACAATGGCAGAAGTACTGGAGTCGTCAAGTCTCAAAGCTCGAGTTAGGGTTTTGGTTAATGGATTCCAATCATTTGGAGCCATCATGAAAAAACCATGATTACAAACTGCTTCCTCCAACTTTGCTGATGATCCAAAATTTCCCCAAAGTCCAGTTCCAGTTCTACTGCCTCCATTAATATACTGCTTTTAATATCAATGATAATAATAATAATCTTTCTCTCCCTGTGTTTTTTCTGATAACTATTTTCTCTAAAGACGATGAATTCAAAACCTATGTATGATTAAGGGGATTTCAAAAAAAAAGCTATAATTAAGGGTGATATTATATATATATCGCTATATATCCAACGTCATTTATAATTAACCACAATTAAAATTTCTACAATGGAAAGATAATTCCATTTAATTTGGAAAAAAAATAAGCAAATTAGCAAGGAAAGGATTCTATATCCTAATAATTATTCCCCTCTTCTTTCTTGTATATTTGATATATTCAGCAGTTCAATTACTAAATATATATATATCAATTAGTTAAATCGAATTTGGGGTTAATTATATTTTTGAAACAAATTTTTGGCAGATAATTTGTGGTATTCGGCCCCTGCAACAAAGACAACAACATACGTATTTACTCATTCATTAATTGAATTTTGTTTTATGGGGTTTTTGGTCTAAAGGACAATTCTCATATTCTTTTTTTACCCAAGGACAAACGTTCTCACACATTAGATCAAAGGACAAATTCAAAAAATTATCATTTAATTTATTCTGGAATGTTCAATTAAATTTGATTTTCATAAAATGCCTCTTTGTCAAGATTAACTTCTACCTGAAATAAATGGGTGATTTTGTTTTTATTTACCATATCTTGCGGTTAATCCGTATTATCTGTTAAGTTAATCCGCGAACGTGGATAGACAGACAAAAAAATATTATTAATTTAATTTTATAAATATTATTTTAAATAATAATTTAATGCTAAAAATCATAGCCCTTGCTTTTGAATAAACAGTCGGGATGTTGCTAAGGGTTAAATTATGTCATTCCACCTCCTTCCCTTCCGTCCTTTTCCTCTTTGGAAATCTCTTATAAACAGAGCATGAAGTTAAATAGCAGAATACCACAAAAAATACAGAGCATGAAACCATAAAATATTGTACAAAATTAAACTTATAATCATCTTCAAATAAAAATTATTTTATTCTTAAATAATAAAAAAAATAAAAAAAATGGTAATATATATATATATAAGAAGCTCGAGAACACAATGAGAAATTGAACGATTAATCCACCCTAACCCATTTGAAATTTTTTGAAAGGTTAATATAAAAGAAATTTTATTTGGATTAGGAATCTTAATTAAATGAATCTAAATTTATACAATTATAAATTAATTTTAATTGGTAGATATACTTATCAATTTTGAAAAGGGTAATATTGTAAAACTTTGTACAAAATTTTCATGATTTAATGGTGGATTAACTGCAAGATATGGTGGATAGAAACAAAAATCACCCTAAATAAATTCTGTAAAATCTTGCTGAAGATATTATTCTAGATTAACCTAAAATTCAAATTTAAAGTTATATCTATCAATCACATTTTTAAAACAATAACAAATCAAAACCAAATAAAAAGGGACTTAACTCCTCTCCATTACCCCTTTGATCCAATTTCGTTCAATGGGGTTGAGTTCGAGGACTACACGAATGAATTTTTTCATGAAATTTGGTGGAGATGGTCTATGTAATGAGTAGAACATCTCTACAAAATTTCATCCAAAAATTCAAACCGGAAGTAAGTGTAACAAAAATTTGATACATATGTTCATTTCCGACCATTAAAAGTTTAGATGATCATCTCACCTACTTCTAAATTGAATTTTCTAATAAAATTTTGTGGGAATGATCTACTTATCATTGAGATCATCTTTACCAATTTTCACGAAAAAATTCATCGGTTTATCTATCGAACTAAATCCCATTGGACGAAATTGGAACAAAAGATGATGGAGATCGGAGCCAAGTCCAATATAAAGAATGCAATTTGACATAATTTAACAGTGAACGAAGAAAATCATAAAGTAGGCGAGAATAGGAAATATGTATGCACGAAACTTTAACACAAACAATAAATTGCAACATATTTTACGTTTAAGCATATTAACGCAAGCAAGACCTTATTGGGTTGGCCTACTTATCCCCTAAGTTCCTGTGAAAAATGATCTATTTAGTGGAGAGATCCTGTACTCAAATTTATTCCAAGTGTAGTTGCTAAAAAAAATGCGAAAGACAAGACCTCATGTTGGAACATGTACATCTAAGTTGACTTAAAAAATATAATAAAATAAATAAAGTATACTAAATTTTGCAGTAATCATTTATATCTATACTATATATAAAAGTACGAATAACTTAAGTGTTTTTCCCTTTTTTGTGAAGACAAATATGCCCATTGATTTTAAGCACAAGATTTTAAAATTTACACCAAATAAAAAAGTATATATCCCTTTGAAAATAAAAAAGTATAACTCCATATATTTTTATATTAGTATAAGTATTTAAGATAAATTTAAACTCTACTTTATTTGGCTAAAATAGTTAAATAAATATTTTAAAATTTACATTAAACAAATAAAAAAGTATAAACAAATATTTTAAAATTTATATCTATACCTATATATAAAAGTACGAATAACTTAAGTGTTTTTTCCTTTTTTGTGAATACAAATATGCCCCTTGATTTTAAGCACAAGATTTTAAGATTTACATTAAATAAAAAAGTATATATCCATTTGAGCACAAGATTTTAAAATTTACACTAAATAAAAAATTATAACTCCATAATATTTTTATATTAGTATAAGCATTTAAGATAAATTTAAACTCTACTTTATTTGGCTAAAATAGTTAAATAAATATTTTAAAATTTACATTAAATAAATAAAAAAGTGTAAACAAATATTTTAAAATTTACATTAAACAAATATTTTAAAATTTACATTAAACAAATAAAAAAGTATAAACAACTATTTTAAGTTTTACATTAAATAAAACAGATAAATCGATTTTAAGATTTACATTAAATAAAAAAGTATATATTCCCTTGATTTTAAGCACAAGATTTTAAGATTTACATTAAATAAAAAAGTATAACTCCATATATTTTTATATTAGTAGTATTCCAGATAAATTTAAACTCTACTTCATTTGGTTAAAATAATAAACAAATATTTTAAGTTTTACATTAAATAAAACAGTATAAATACATACATTTTTGTATTAGTATTTTAGATAAATTTATACTCTACTTTATTTTGACTAAAATAATTTAACAAATTAGAGTTTTTGTTGAATTAGATGTATTGTGTAAGACTTATATATAACTTGATAACAAACTTCCATAGAATGAAACTATTTAATAGATCATACTAAAATTACAAAGCTTTTAACTTGAATTAGAATTTCATTCCAAATTAAACCATAAAGGTATGTATATCAAATTTTACTTTACTATATTCTAAAACTTATTTGATTATTTATAGTTACGTTTAGTGTTTAAAAAAAAAACATTTATTAAAAGAATTAAACGCGACAAAATTTTATCATATATTTATAATATTTTTCTATAGTGACCAAATCTATGATTTTCTTATAATTAAAAAATATTTGTTATTATTTTTATTTTCCACTTCATACTAACTATTTAATTCTTTCTATAGTTTACTAATTATATGAGTTTCTTATAAATATTAATTAAATTTTACACGTAATACTATGTTTTTGTTTATTTGTCATTATTTTTATTTCTTAAATAAACTTTGTCAAACACTAAAACCACATGCAATGTACGTGGACAAAAACTAGTAATGAATTGGCCCGTTTTATTTTTTCAAAACAATAAAAAAAAAGTGCACATGTAAATAATAATTAGTTATATAAAAAATATTATTCGATTAGCAAAAAAGTCTAACTGACTAACATTGCAATCTAAATGGGCAGATATGAATTTTGTAACCAAAAAATGGAAGAGATGATAATGATTAAAAATCAAGCCAAGTGGAACTTGCCAAAATATATATAATATATATATATATATATATATATATAAACATGTTTTTTTACCAATATTGTTTTGGTAATTTAATAGCTAATTTGATTAGAAATGATGTTTCTATATTTTTATAATGAATAAATGTGACAGAGTGTATGCTAAACATATCGGTATCCTACTTTAACAGGCGTATATGCATATTCGTATTCATATCATATCGTATACTTATCTCGCATCTAAATCCGTGCTTCTTAGGCTAACTCCTTTTAATTTACTTTTTATAAATATAATACTGGGAAAAAAAAATCTATACTTGCTTCAGAAATTGTTATAATAACTCTCCAACCAAAACTGGTTTTCGAAACATGGTGATTGACCGCTAACCGTACATCTTTACCACTTGGGAAGTATCTTGATATTCATTTTTTTAAAATTATATTTATATATATATGTGTAAAGTTTGCCCCTCTTTAATTTTAAAAAATTACTAATAGCATTAATCTTGCCCAACTAATCTTGAACAAACGTAACATTTTGCAGAATTTTAACGATGGCTGCATCAAAGTTACATAAAACCCTGTGATTAAGTAAGATCACATTTACTTTTGTGAGTTCTTTTTTTTCTTTAGTTACGGAGGGTGCCTACTGCCTAAAGCACCTAGGCTGGGTCTATTTGGTCAACCAAGAAGCACATAACTTGTACAATGGAGGCGTATATGTATCACATACCTATACTCTCAAGATAATCTATGATACATATTGGATAGTTATCCATTATTAATGAATAAATACCGATACTTTGAGCAGTCTTGAAAACGAATCGAAAACCCTACATATCCAAAATTTTATGTACTAGGTAAATATTTAATTGGGAAAAAAACAAAGAAAACCCTGAAGTTTGGGGATATTTGCAATCGTGCCTCAAAAGTAATTTTTCACTGCAATTTGGACCCTCCATCCAACTCCTCTGTTAAAGTTAACGTTTTGCTGACGTGGCAATCAATTTTAATTTTTTTTTTTTTTTTTCTAAAACTTCTCATTTTCTATTAAAATGAGAAAATATGTAGGCAATGAAAACACATCAAAAAGCCAAAAAAAAAAGTAACTAAAATTTCTTTTGTTTTGCAAAAATGACGTAAAATAATACTACTAATTTCCTAACTAAAAAGGCAAAATATTTTGTTTTTTCACTAAATCTACATGCTTCTAACTGACACAATCACTTTAAAAAAATTAAGTGTTATTTAAAGAGGGTTCAAATTCGTGGCTTCCTTGCATGTGTTTATTTATTGTGTTATTTAAGAATTGTTTTGTTAGGTTTTGAATTAAATTCAAATTGCAAAAAATATCTATATTACTCATATTACTTATAAAAATATTGGATTTTTGTGGTGTGCTTATAATCAATTTTGTAGCAATTTTTTTTTGCTCCCATGTCGATATTAAGAGTTATTTTAAAAAAAAATTAAAAATGAATGCAATTATTGTAGAAATGAATGTTCTCACCATTAAATGTATTATTATGTTTATTTTTAATTTTTTTTAGAAAAATAACTCTTAATGTCGACGTGGGAGCGGAAAAAAAAAACTGCGACAAAATCGTTTATAAGCACACCACAAAAATCCAATATTTTTATATGTAATATAAGTAATATAGATATTTTTTGCAATTTGAATTTCAAAACCTAATAAAACAATTCTTAAATAACACAATAAATAAACACATGCAAGGAAGCCACGAATTTGAACCCTCTTTAAATAACACTTAATTTTTTTAAAGTGATTGTGTTAGTTAGAGGCATGTAGATTTAATAAAAAAACAAATTATTTTGCCTTGTTAGTTAGAAAATTAGTAGTATTTTTTTTACGTCATTTTTGCGAAGCAAAAGAAATTATAGGTACTTTTTTTTTTGGCTTTTTGATGTGTTTTCATTGCCTACATATTTTCTTATTTTAATAAAACATTTTAATAGAAAATGAGAAGTTTTAGAAAAAAAAAAAAAAAAAAAAATTTTTTAAATTGGTTGCCATGTCAGCAAAACGTTATCTTTAACAGAGGAGTTGGACGGAGGGTCCAAATTGCAGTGAAAAATTACTTTGGAGGCACAATTGCAAAGTTTCAAATTTTGGGGTCAAAATTGCAAATACGCCCAAACTTCAGGGTTTTCTTTGTTTTTTTCCCTATTTAATTTATATTCTTCAGACTTGCAAACATGTAAGAAACAAGTACTCAAAAAAAAAAAAATGTAAGAAACAAACATTCCATATAGAGTTATGACTTCAGCATACCAAAGAAGTATAATAATTAAGAAAAATCAACTTGAAGACTATATCAAAACCAAAACTAGGCTAGAAAACATTATATATATAAATAATTATATACCGCAAATATATAAACATGTTTTCTACCAATATTCTTTTGGTAATTTAATAGCTAATTTGATTGGAAATGACATTCCTATATTTTAGTTCAATTTAATGAATCTTCTAGTTTCGTTTATCCAGACAAATATATATATATACTAAACAGACTCTCATCCTTTTACATTTCCATCTTGTATATCTCCTTCGATAGACATCCGGCTCGATTTCCCATTCTCTTTCGCATCTGTCAGTAGCTTCCTCCTTCACAACTTCATTTCTTTCAATTTTTCTTTTCTTGCCAAGATGCTTATCATCATCCAAATCTTGTTCTGTAGCAAGAATAATTTCGAAGAATGAGAAACAACAAAACAGCACACAGCAAAGTAATAGTAGATAGCACAGACAATCTTAAGCAATGTTCTAAAAATCCCCATCAAAGCACTAGGCTGTGGCTTGCCGGGGAAACCTACACAAGCTGGATTGGAAGCTAATTTTCTTTTGTGATTGAATTATGAAAAATGTTCGGTTAGTGAACTCTTAATGTCCCTTCTTCGAATGAAGTTAGATTTTTTGTAATTGTTTGGAAATCATATTTTGTTAACTCCTTTATGAGGCTTAACAAACTTTTGCAACATGAAACTCTTCTTCTTCTTCTTCTTCCAAAAGCATTTCCATTATCGTCATGAAGCCTCCTATTAAAGAAGAACGTACATAACCACTCCTTAAGAAATGATGTCAAAAATATTGACAATGTTAACAAAAAGTTTAGGCTAGGTCCTAAGACAAAAAATTAAAAGATAAAACGAAAAATCATGCCAATAATTTATAAGGGAAACATAGTGTAAATAGAAAAGAAAAAAATTCATCTGTCAAACAATAAAATCCTTACACATTTGGTAGTATTGATTGGGAGACCAAAGGATGATCTTGTGGATTGAGATCCTTCTCGCCAAAATTGCCTTCTTCCATCCTTAATTTCTTCTTCTTCTTCTTCTTCCTATGGGAGACCGAAAAACTACTAGCTTGCCTGCTTAGTTAAATAAAATTCAAAGGAAAGGATTACGTAAAAGAAAAGGGCTCCATATATATGGATAATTAACTGATGAAAAGTCAATATTAGATAGAACAAATCAATATAGTTATTGTTATTATTAAACATAATTTCAGTGAATACATAAACATATTTGAATTGCTTACTCATCAGTAACATCAGCTAGCTTATCATTCTGACCCTGCTCTCTATCATCGACACCTTTTATAGCTCCATTGTCCACAGACTCCGTTGCATAAACCATGCTAAGGTCACCCCTAACCAGAGAGAAATAACAAGCCCAAATGTAAAAGAAACATTTAATTTAATTATTCGGTCGATAGATTCTTCATTTCTTTTATCCATAATAGTAAAATGTAAAATGCCATTATAATATATATATACAGTGGTGGAGCCAGGAATAATTTTCAGGGGGGCCAAAAAAAAAAATTAAGCCAAATCAAACTCAATAATTATGTTTACATGCCAATTTTTTACTAAAATACTTCTTCATTTTGTTTCGATATTTCGAAAAAGTTAAAAATGATATACTAAAATTAATTATATATTTTGAAATATCTTTTGATATATAATCCAAAAAAAAAAAATGAGAACTATGTTTAAGAGGAAAAAAAAAGGGTAGTAAAAAACGGCTACCTAAATGAGAAAAGAAAGAAAATAAAAACTTAATATATATTACAAACTTAAACCCTGAACTTATATGGCTAATTGCACAAACACCCCCGCCTCGCCTAACACTGCCTGCTTGACAAATATTACATCCCCTGCCCCTACACTTAACAGCTAATTACACAATGGCCCCTCAAGTTTTCCTTCCCGCACATAGACCCCTGTACTATCTGAAAATTCTTAAAAAGTCCACCCCCCATGTGGCTCCACCCCTGTATATATATACACAATCGGTTGCTTACATCAATTTTATACTATGACTAAACAATAAAAACTGATAGAGCTGGGCCAGCTATGAGGACATCTCCAATGGTCATTTCTACCAATAGAAACTTCTATAATCGAAATGCGGATTGTAATAACTTGCTCCAATGGGAGTTTCTATATGTATTTCCATGTGACATGGCAAGTGAGTCGCATGGAAAATTTCTATCGCCATTGGCTATATAAATTTTCTATCCTACAGAGCTCACAATGCTTTACCCAATCAAATTAATTTTATTTTTGAAAATCAAGTGGCTACTAAGATATGAAAGTAGAAGGAGATGGCACTATTGCAAAAACTTTTCTTGAGATTTTTCTATCAACCCTACTGTATTACCAAATAGACATAGAAATCAATTAAAAGCACCATGACACATGGGATAGAAATAAATTTATAGAAAACACCAAAGAAAAAAAAACTATTGAACATCATTAATCCTCACTGATCATGTTGCAATTTCGGGGGTGATTTTAGCACATCATCTGGTAAATCAAGAGCCTGGTTTCCTAGAGTGGCTTCTGCAAACATTACTTTCTTTATTTTTTCCCTTTTGGAGGCTGATGAACCACCCGCAACCACCCTGCCAACCAAAGTCAGTTAGAGATCAAGCTGTAGTACATTTTTTTGGATGAAATTGAAGTATATCAATCACATAGCTTTAACCCAATTCAAATAAAATTGTGGAGATTTATTGTGGGAAAGATACACCACAAGAAGGGTTCGAACCTTGAACGTCTAAAAGACCAAATGACGTACTTTAAATAGTAAAATGAAAAACTAAGACCATGACTGATTGCTTACTCAATTTTCTTATCATCTACGATATTGTTTTGCCTTTGGTTTATGTCGTTGGCATGCGATTCACTCTTCTCTTTTCTGTCCTTTTCAACACCTCCAGCTCTATCCTCCATGTAATCCAATGAGCCAAGGTCACCTCTAATAATACATCACCAATAGCACCAACAGTAATAAATAAACAAACACTTATCGGATTAGTCTTTTAACAATACTTATTATATACTAAAATACTACTACTACAACGTAGGCAAAAGAACTCTAACCCTTTTCAATTTCCATCATGTTGACCACTTCTTCTTTGCTGACTTTCGGTCTCTTGGGTGAGTTTTCTTCTCTTTACAAGTTCTACCTGTAGCCATTTCTTTTGCAATTTCCTTTTCTCTTTCCTTAATAATGTACTGGTCCTGTTCTTGTTGAAAAGGATCTTTTTCCCTGATAATGTACTTGTCAAGATGTGTATCATCATCTTCCATAACTTTATCTGTTACCAAAATCATGAAATGTAAATAAGCTTAAAGTTCGATAATACATATACAGGCTAGTTTGAAAAGCCAGAAATAATTTATTGGTTTTCTTACTTTTTTTCTTCTTCATTTTCTTTGACTGGCTGTGACTTCTTGTATATCCATCCAGTATAATTCATGCGCAACCAATCACATAAATGAACAAATTCAGGAAGCCCAGAGGAATTTATGGCCTCATTGTATCATGTACTTAATAACTGAACTTACATTCATATATAAAGCATTATAGCATAATTTTTTAAAAAAGGGCCGTTTTAGCTTTTTCCTCACTTTTAGTGCAAAATAAGACTTACCCTTCTTTTCATAATCATTTGACTTCAACTCTTGCATGCAGGAGTATTTCAAAGAACTACGTAACAAAAGGGATCTAAATCTATTAGAGTTTGGAGATCCAACCCACAACCAATTGGCTATGGGTGGAGTAGCCCTTCTATCTTATACATTGCTTTGGGAGGATCCGTCTTCCCAATCTGGGATATATAATCTTCATACGCCCCCTCACATGTGGCGTAATTTTGAGCCTAACATGTAGGCTAATTATATTAGATAGTGTGGAGCTCGTGTGGCCGGTGGGCCTGAGGCATGGGTTAATAGCCTTTCACTCTGATACTATACTAGAGTTTGGGACATCCAACCCAAAACCAATTGGCGACATGTGGAGTAGCCCTTTATCTTATATATTGCTTTGGGAGGATCCGTTTTCCCAATACAGGATTTATAATCTCAACAAAATCAAAAGATTACCAAAAAAAAATTAGAGATTGCCCCTATTTGTATGTAAACTTTTGAGCTACCCCCTTATGCAGGCGAGTTAAACTCAAAATGATTATCAAAATAAAGTGGTAAGTTTTAATTTTGTATCAAAACCCCCTTTTTCAAAACTGCCATCTCTCACCTCTACTTCCTTTAGTTTTTTCTGAGGCGAGATTGACAAACTTTTATCTTGGCTGCATAACCAAACAAGTTTGCCTGAGCATGATGAGAACAAGATGGAGAAGAAATACGTACTAGAGGCTAAATAAAAGCATTCTTGTTGGTGTTTAAGGAGTCAAGGAGGAAAAAGGATAAGAGGCAATAAGTGAAGAAGGATATACATCACATATCATGATCTGGTAAAAACTCTAGATGCAATTAAAAAATCAATTATCATGATCTCATCCCAAACTAAAAGTCAATCCTTTTTTGGTGTGTCCCAAGTTAAGAGTTCACATTCCTTTTTAGAACATAATCAATGTAGCAAAACTCACAATAGAAAATAAGTTTTGCTAAGGATCACTGTATATTGGCTTTCTGCAAAATTTCTCACACTTTGAAAACTTGTACCTCGGACACGAATCTGTTGTGACAGTTCCAAAGTTTTTATCCCTAATTGCTTGATGAGCAGCATTTCTAGCATCATCCTCCACAAGTTTGCACTCCATGACTGTTTCTTTTCTTTTCTTTTTCTTCACTTTAACACAACTCCAATATAACCAAAAAAAAAAAAAGATTGTGCAACTTTTTGGCTAAAAAAGAACAATTGTACCTCAAAACATTTCCATTCTCTTGTAATAATAGCTTCTCTGAACTACTACTGTTGTTCAGCTTTCCACCATCACCTAACACGAGGTCAACTTCTTTTACAACCTCAGAATCGCATTTGTGGACTACACTCCTGCTTGTTGAAAATAATCAAACAAAAAAAAAGTAATAAGAATTCACAAAATGAACAATAATGCAACAAAACCAAATTTTAGTTAAAACATAGGAAAAAAAGAAAAAGAAACAGAACAGCATATTGACAAACAGAGGGAGCGAGAGAGAGACCATAGTGTTACGGATGGTTACCCAGTGGCAACTCTCCTTAAAAAGTAGTATATATTTTCTGTATATGGTGCCATAATTGGGGCAGACAACAACAAAACAACTTGTACTCTTCACAACTTTTATTGGTTTTCTCATTTAAATGCTCCTCGTTAGCATCATTCGCCACTCAATCAACATTCTTGATTCTTGAATACTCGCCAACTACAAACATGTAAGAAACAAACGATGTTCTTTAGCAAGCCAAAGAAGTACAAGTATTAATATAAATCAAATCAAATTAATATTATATCACAATAAACAAGAGGCAGATTCTATAATTGTAATTCTATAAAAAGATGATTATACTGAATAACACAAGTAATTCTATAACACAAACCTATATATACAAAGTCTTGTATCTCCATGGGGAGTCTTTGCATAATTCTGTTCCGACCTGTCATCCTAATGTCCCAGTGGAGTTTTATTTCTCATGGGATGGAAATTTTGTAAAAGGTTCTATGTCAGCGGCTATAGGGGGAATTCTAAAATCTGCTAGAGGTGAGATTATGGACGGTTTTGGCAAGAAAGTTTTGGCCTCATCTTCTCTCTTGTGTGAAGCTTTAGCCATCAAGGAAGTTTGTACCTTCGCTTTTGCTAAAGACCTCTTTAATGTCTCTATATGTGGTGAGAACAGACCGGCAATCCTTTTTAGCAGCTCGGAAAATGTTCCCCCATGGGAGATTAGCTCCATTATTGAATGTATTCATTTTTTTTGGCTGGGCGGTGCAATATTTCTTTTTCTTTTTTGAGGTGAGAGTTTAATTTGATTGCTGATTGAATAACCTCTTTAGCTCGGAAAAGGCGCTTTTGTTTAGTTTGTTTCCTTTCTTCTTTGTTGGGTAAAAAAAAAAAACAGAGTGGATGTAGGCCTCTGAAGGTTGAACCAACCACCTATATATATATCTGTCCCAAACCATCAGTACTTGTGATTGGTTGTTTTACATTCTCTTTTATGATTTGGCACTTAATTAACTTCAGCGATACAGACAATTACTATATCATCACACTCACAAATATGCATGCCCATTCATACATGTACTTTTGTGCGATTACTGTTTCTGTAATACTGATGATGCGAGTATTACAACTCAATTAAGAATTTTACGATATTATTTCAGTTTGGGTAGTGGGTAAGACTAAGAGCATGCTTGGACCCGCAAAATTATAAAACGGCAAACCACATTCATAGTACAGATTCTAAACAAACTTTTAAAGTTGTTCAGTACTTTGTTTTAAACATAATTTGATCAAACCTTTGAATTTTTTTACAAGAAAATATCGTTTTATGTCAGCAATATGCATACCTCCATATTCAAGCTCATTGATGTAGGCAATATTCCTGTCTTGAGAGTTAAAGTTACTAGGTCCCTCACAACTCGGCTTTGCTATGTCCTCTTTTCCTTCCAAACCGCTACACCAAATACAATAGTAAAGGAAACACCAAATACAAAAACAGAATTATTTCTAAAAAGTTCTTGGATCAAACATTGATCCCACATCGAGAAAAATTGTAGAATTCGACATAGATATACAAGTAACTATGATCTTAGGAGTTTAAGTTGAGGACACTATTGTAACTATGTGCAAACACCGGTGGGCCTCGCCCGTTTGCCTTCTTGGCCTATGATCATTCTGCAGAAATTAAACACTTGTCAATTTAGGCCAATGGTTTTTACCTTTCTTCCTGCAGATAGTGCTCAAAGATAAGCCAAAAAATTCAATGTATGGTCATTTTCTCCATTTCTATCTCTCTACCATTCTTTGCTACTTTAACTTTTTCCTTCTACACAAAATGGAAACCACCAAAAATTCATTTTTTGGTCATTTTCTCCATTTTTATCTCACTTACCCTTCTCAAAATCCTACTACTTTACCTTTTTCTCTATAAGCACAAAATCAAAGGAAACCACCAAAAATCATGTTTGGTCATTTTCTCCATTTTTATCTGCTTACCCCTTGAAATCCTGCTACTCAATCAAATTAAATAATTCTCAACAGACGTCAATTATATTCATTTGCAGGGATAAGAAACTTGTCAATTTTGTGTTTATTTGTTGTGCCAATGTAAAACAGATGCGAAAATTTAAGAAAGCACTAAGGTAGGTGGAGGTTAGTTACGATTTAAGAGACGGTTCTTCATACAAAGATTTCAACACAAGGCAGATAAGGGGAAGGTTGGTGTATCTCTCAATGCAGGGTGCGAAGGCGCCTCATCAAAGATGAGAAAGAGACAAAGACATTCCACCAAACGGGGTTAATTCAACGGGTGTGAAGCAAGGCAACCCATTATGGTCGAGATAGATTGACAAACTTCATAAAAGATTTCATAAAGCATTTCTTATGATTTAAAGAATGAAAATTATAAAGTGAATATCAATGAAACGGAATGAAGTTTATGGGATAAATTCTTACGTTTATTATTCATGGTAGAAAATAAAGAGTCTAAGTATCATAAAGTGTAAGAAGAAATCAATAAATGAATCTGCTAAAAATTTATAATCCATCTATGGAGTTTTATACTATTTATAAATTACAAAAGGGTAACTGGGGGAAAAAGACTACAAGCTTTCTCATATAAATATAGATTACACAAAATACAAGGCAACGACTTAATAGAAACTAGAAAGCATGAAATAATGAAAGATATGATGAAGAAGAAAAGGACCAAAAATTCATGGATTGAATAATCACCAAAAATTTGCAATCAACCTCCGTCATTTTCATAATAGATCCAAATATTATAGAAGAAGAAATTTTTATCAAAAACTCAATGGAGAAATGAAGAACTGAAGAACTAGCTCTCCCCCTTAGAACACCTAATGTGTGTCGATAATAATAATAATAATAAATCTAAGACTACTACTAATGGAGTACAAAAACTTACCAAGGGAAAATATTAGGAACATTCCACGAAATCTCAGGAGTTGGTGGATTTCCCCGCCACAGATGGCCAACCCATGCACATGGGGTCTTCTGCCTGAAATCAAAGAGTTAACCCATGATCGAACCTGGGGAACCAAAATTTTGCGAGCTTTTCAATGTTTGGTCATTTAAACACATAGAAACACAACAAAAGCACACCTCCATGTTTACAAAACTTAAGACACTATCTCGAGATAAGTGGATAATTCGCTTAAAGCAACCCTTCTTGAAATCCAATATTATGCTACTCAACCCCCTTTATGTCATCCTTTGTGTTCAGGCTTGTTCGTGTATTAAAGATAATTTTTTTTCCTTCTTTTTCTTCAGTTTAAGTGTAAGAAAAGTATTGGTTTTTAAGTATGGTTCAGATATCTTCTTTTCTTTTTCTTTTTTTTTTTTTTTATAAAATCAATAGCCTCCTAAGAGGACTAAAGGACTGCCATAAAAACCAAAAAAGAGATACAAAAGGAGAGGGGGAAACAGTAAAGGCCTTCCCTAGTGACCCAAAAAACACCAATGAAAAGGTAATGTAAATTGGTAAATGTACTTAAGGAATTCACCAAGAATACACCTGCCAATTTCCAAAAATTGCTAGAAATCCTATCAGGTAAAGCTGCACTACGTAACTGCCTAAACAAGTGGCAGATCAAAAGGCATGAAACATAAAAGGTGTGCCATTGAGTCATCTTTTTAGTGAGATTCAAATGGCCACAACTATGCAAAGAGGAGAAAATACTATGACAGTAATAAAAACTGTTTGTGTGCTGTAAAATGAAGCAAAATGGGAGCTTTAACTGTTTCTGCAGATAACTTTGGATGAATCTGTGACTGCTGTAGGTAATTCTGCAGAATTTGTGAGAGTTGTGACAGATTTTGGCAACTGAATCTATCCACATAGCTTTCTGAAGAGGACTGTAATTGAAGGAGAGACAGGTTGAGAATGTAATCATTTGATAAATCTGTAATTTGGTTGAGCAGCATAATCATTGCCCATGAGATGACTGATCTGCTGAGGGAAAGAATTCCACAATTGGGAAAATTCATTCCCATTTTAGAAAGATGGTCTGCAACTTGATTACTTTCTCTGAAAATATGAGTGTACTGAGTTTGCATCCTTTGAAGTTTGACTTTACAATTTAACCAATCAGTTTTGAGGAACCAAGGAGGAATGAACCTTTTTGTCCTTAACACAGTTAACCAGCACCTGAGAATCCATTTCCACCCAAATTTTGGTCCATCCTTTGTCCCAAGCAATGTTTATGGCTTGAATGAAAGCCAACAACTCTGCTTCAAAGGCAGTGTTTATGCAATTATGCCTATACTGCCACAAAAAGCACCTTTTAGCAAAACCTCGATGATTTCTGAAAATTCCTCCAATGGCAGCTCTTCCAGGAGATCCAAGAGCCATACCATCTGTGTTAACTTTATGGTTCAGATATCTTTCTTGTTCTTAGCTTTTGATTATATATTGGCAAATTGTTGTTGTTTAACTCTTTTTAATTAGTCTTTGCAGCAGGCAGTAATATATAAAATGCCAAAAGTTCAAGCGTTCAATTTCCATCTAAGGAAGAGCTAATGAAAGAAAAATTTACTTCTTTGATTTAGGCTTATAATAGGTTCGGTTCATGAGCTCAGGTGAACGAGATTTTGTGGGACTAATATTTCAAAACCTTAAGCATCTGATATATAGGTCGAAAATCGTGGATTACAAGCCTCTCTATTCTAATTTGCAGGAAAAAGGCTACTGAGGGAAGGCCATCTCGTTGGAAGAAAAGGCAACTGTAGAATTTGGTCCAAGAACAGAACAGTGTACCAATGGAAGGGTGCCCATGGACTCATTCTCATATAACGCTCTCAATCTTCTCTTTTTTTCCCATCCTAATAATGTTGACAGCATTTACAAGATGCAAATAACATCTGAAATAAAATAAAAACACGCTAAAGAACGAAGTATCAAGTCAATGATCATGCAGCATAGAGAAAACGCAATGGAAAAAAAAAAAGGCAGTACAGGAACTGAGCGTTGCGCACATACAGAATCCCATTTCATAGAACTTCAATTAATAAAAACTTTTCAAAAGTGCTTCTACAATAGCACTCCCCAAAGAAACATCCAACAAAAACAGTGTTTTAATTACTTAAATTACTTAAAATAGATATAAACAAAATAAACTACTGCATTAATTTTTTTACTGACCTTCCTAATTCTACCCTTCATCAAATCGCCCCCTATCTCTGCATTGACTTGAGCTCTTCCACAACGGAAGTCACAAACCCCACTTTCTCGGAGTAGAGTTCAAGTTCTTTTATCATTAAAGCTTTTAGTTTCTTCGTAAAATAGGCCCTCTTTCCTTCATCAAAAACCCCCAAATCAATATGGGAAATTCCACCACCACCACCACCTATAGCCATGATCTTATGCAAGTAATCATTTACAAAAGTCATAAACTTGGAATTTACTTCGACTCCCGCTTCCTGTTTTATAATGCCTCTTCCTTTGTTATTTGTCGATTGATTTTGATCCCCCCAAATCTTTTGGCATAATTCAAATACTTCAACGTCATGGGGTGTGTTCTTCTTCTTGCCTCCCTTGATAGCATTTGTGTAGTTATTTTTCACCCTCCGAATCTTCTCGGACATTTGCCTTTGGGATACCGGGAAAGAAATCGATGGCTTAATCAAATCAGTAAATTCTCTATGTTGCGGTAACCTTTTGTGCTTAGAATTAAAATCCACGTATCCCTTCATTATCACGAGTTCATCTTCATCTGTAAACTTTTGTTCGAACTTCGACCTCGGCAAATTTCCAGTGACATCTGCTTTCATCTTCTTCCTTCCTTGGTCAGCAGCACTCGAAATGTCGTCCTCCTTTTCCTCCTCCAGTTGCCTCTTTGACGACGACCGAGCCTTGGCAATTTCATCTGTGTCAGGGTTGGAGACGATGACTGCATTTGGTTCCTCTTCTTCGGACTCGGACACTTTCTCATCCTCGATTGAGGCTGCATCGAGGACCATAACATCGTTTTTCTTCTTCATCCTTATTTCGTGGTTTGATCTCCTCTTAGACTCTTCATCTTCCTCAGATTCTTCATCATTATCACTTTCTTCTTCTGATTTTTCTTTCTCTTGAACCTTCTGATTTGCAATACGAGACTCTTCTTCTTCTTCTTCTTCTTCTTCTTCTTCTTCACTTCCATATTCTTCTTCGACTCCATTTTCTTCTTCAGATTCATCATCTTCTTCTGATGATGAAGACGATGATGATAATGATGAATCAACCTTCGCCTTGTTGTTGTTGCTAACATCTTCTTTTTGTTTGTTCTTGATCGAGATCACAGAAGAGGACCGTGGATCGGAGCCGCTTTTGGATTCGACTCCTTTTTCTTCTGAGGATAAATCTTTTTCTGAGGATGATGAAACAACAAACTCTTCTGACGACGACGAAGAATCAACAACCTCGTTGTTGTTTGTGGTGTTGTTTTCTTCTTTTTGTTGAAAATCAGAACTGAGTACGGCCATTGTTTGTATTATAAAAAAAATGAAAGGAAGGAAAATTGTTATATTTTGAGAGAGGGGATGAGCAAAAGATAAATTAGAATAATAATTAATTAAAGTATATATATAGAAATTATTCCTATATATAGTTTGTTTAATTGGGCGGGAGTTTTTTTCTGTTGGGCGGGAAACATTTAGACGTAATTAGCATATATATATATAATAACATAATATAATTTGGGCACTTTTAGTGTAAAATAAAAATTGCATTTATGAGACATAACATAAAGGGTGTTGTTATATATATATGTATATATATCCTTAATTTATGGCAAAGATACCACAAAATTATTTGATGTTGCGGATATATATTTAGTATTTTGTAGTTACATAATTAGAAGTTGGTTGTCTAATTACATAGAAATTTGTGATAAGTTGTTGATTCGAAGGTTCATATTAATTCGGTGATAGTTTACTGAGTTAGAAATTAAAATTCGATTAAAGATTGCCGTTTAAATCAAATAGGTGAAACTTTATTGAATTGAATATATGAGTTCGGCAACAAGCCACCAAATTGGTGCTTAAATTTTAAATATTCTCGGTGATAGTCTTGATCTTTAATGATATAAAATGTGGAATTAGGGTTATAATAGTATTCTGACTACAAATTAAGGGTGTATATAATATCATCATAATATAAATACTTTACTTAAAGCGAACATCACCTGTAATGCAAAGTGAATTGGATTTTTTTAGTTATGAACATGTACGTATATATAGTTTTCTTACATAGCATAAAAAATCATTTTTCATAGTTATATATATATATATAAGCATATCTTGTGATTTTGTCCATGAGATTGTTTATTGAAATATTCATCAAATTTTACTAAACTCATTCAAATTTTACTCAAAAAAAAAGAAAATTATTAAATTTTACTTAATACACGAAGAGTATCTCCCATACAAAATAAATTGAATAACAATAAAGGAAAATAAAATATGAGTGAAAGGCCAAGGGATAAGCATATGAATTATGAATATGAGGGTAATTATTAATTTTGGGAAATAAATATGAGTGGAGAGGAATGAAATCAATCAATTATCCACGAAATAGGCCATCATCTCTCACACGTTTACCGAAATGCATTTTTCACGCGGGATTTTTTCTTTCTTTATTTATTTTGAAGGGAATAAATTAAACATCTCTTTTGACAAAGATTAGCATATATATTTGGAGTATCTCTGGTAAAAAAATGCATTTTTTACTTACAAATCTCAACACTTACTTTTATCCAGAGCATTAAATGAGTTGTATATTTGTTATATTTTATGAAGGTATAACTCATGCAATGTATGCCGATAAGAATATATAATAAGAATACTAGGTAAGTGTAACATTGTTCAAAATATAATTTATCAGGTGGAGAGATGGAGTCAGGAATTATACTCAGGATGAGCCAAATTAATATAGGTTTCTAATAAATTTTTGCATATACTCTAATAAGGCCAAAAACAAAATATTATATTTAAGCTTTTAACATCATATACGTCAAAAATCAAAATCACATATTTAGTTACAATACTCCTATTTGAGACTTCATATTTTGAAAACACTAAATAATATATTTATTATCGATAACTTTAAAAATATTTTTCTCAATATATGTTACCGAACAATTATTAATGAGATTATTTTCCAATTAATTCCAAAGATTTGAGCAATTTGATGATTGAGAGCCGTAAATAAAAATTGAAAAATAAATGTAAAACTATAGATGGAGACCAAAAAACAAACAAACCGAACAACATAATAGGACCGCCATAAATAAATAACAAAACATAAAAGAAGCCTCACATATATCAATCTTTTTAAAATACAAACCTCCACCTCGAACTTTTACATCCCATTCCGCGTAGCCCCCTCCAAATAACTGATCATCAAAGCAATGCATAATAGGTAACCCGCAACAAAACTCCTCCCTCAACTTTTACATTTTACTGCACATGACCCCTCCTTAATTATAACTTTCCCCCTGTGCTTACTGGTGTACTCCCTTACAGCCCCGAAACGCAGCATATATAATCAAAAGGCCTAAAAGCTCATGTGGGGGGGGGCCCCCCCCCCCCCCCCCCCCCCCCCCAAAGCCTCTATGTGCCTCCGCCCCTAATCAGGTGGCATTACACTTAACACAAAATAGGGACACAAAATAAGGATACACCATACGTGGCAGTTGAGTCAAATTTATTTTATTTTATTTTAAATTTTAGGCTAGTATATTTCTTTCTCCTCCCTCTCCTTCATCTTGTCTTCTAGTTGTAGTTTCACTGGTGTGAGTGTCCAAAAATTTGGGTCTCTCCCAAGGTAAGTTATTAGCAAATTTAATTGGATAAATGAATAAAAAAAATAGTAATGAAGATAAGGATTTTGCTTGTAAAGTAAGTTCTTATGGTAGCGTTTATGATTTCCTAGAAGTACGTCTTTCTTTTATGTTTGTATTTATGTATATAAGTTCAAAGGCAATACACTCGGAGAATATTACAAATATGATACCAGTTTAATTTCTCTCTTTATAATTAATTACTTATAATTTAGGATCTTTGTAATTAGCATTCATTCTTCTATTTATTGGTTAGAATTAGGATTACAATACTTTATTAGGGCAAATAGTAAAAAGTATTAGGGCAAATAGTAAAAAGACTATTGAGGGCAAAACTTGGACATTATTCTAACATTTTACGGGTGTTCAAAAATAGTACAAGTTACAGATGTCCCATTCTCATCCATAGCCCACGTGGAGACGATAAACTTGGCCAAAACACAACCATATCAGCATATGATGACGTCATTGCAACCATATCGGCTATAGCAAAACTATATCGGAGTTTAACTATCCACCTTGGCAAAAGAACGACCATCTCGGCACTTAACCCAAAGTGAATTCTACATTTGGACTTCTGATAGTTTATAGGGTTGTGCCCATCTTAATGGTGCGATGGATAGTAAATTTGGCCCAATTTATAATCTATAACTTTTTGGCTCCTTCAGATAGATAACAATGTTAAGCGATTATTTTTTTAACATTTTGAATATAAATGATAATAATTGTATAATAATGCATAAACAAGTTAAACATAGTCATCAGATCTACTATCCAAAATAAAATCGAACAACTTCTTCACATCCATACAAAATATCAATTTATTTTAAGGAACGATAATAAAAAAAAATAGTGAAAACAAAAGGCAATAATAAAAGAAAAATAAAAAGCAAATTCAAGATTGCCTTCATAATCTTCCAAACTCAGACCCAAACCAAACTTTTTGGTTCGATTTTATTTGGTTTTCATTTATTTTTTAAAAAAATAAATAAATTTGCAAAACAATACTTATAGTGGTCAAAAAAATAATAACTCTATTCTTGCTCTTACTTAATTTAGACAAAAAAATATTAACACTTATATTTATAATATAGCTCAAGTATTTATTATAGCTCAAAGAGTTGTGTTCACACTAGAGTTTATAAATTTTATGAACATAAAATTTTACATGGTGAAGTAATATTATTTTCGAGTCGTATATTCAATGATTCGGTTTGATACTTTGCATTGACACACCCCAAACCCAAATCAAATGTATTTGGTTTTGATTTTTGGATCGATTCGATTGTTCAATTTTCGGATTGCCACAACATTCATAATGTTCTCCAAAGCAAATTATGTTTTGCAAACATATATACATGCACTCTCCAACATATATACAATCATATAGATATCAAAATATTTTATCTCCCATAATTAGGATTGGAACTTGGAATTGGCTTTTTGGGGGGCAAAATATATTATACCTGTATTACAAACAAAAAAAAGAAAAGGATTTTGTGATGATATTTTACACTATTAAATGATTTAACTGCAGTTTTTTTCGCTCTCATATTGTCATTAAAGATTCCTTTGGTACAATGATATTTTCGACGGTGAAAACTTTCACCTATATTATTTATAACACAATTGTATAAAATTCATGTATTTGTTCACTTCTAAAGATTTCACTGTTTAATATAACTTATAGTAGTAAATATGACTATTTTCTTGATGTACTTAATATTAGTATTATTCTTATATTTACGGTCAGGAGCAAGATACTTACTTCTTTTCAAAAATATTTGGAGGGATGAGTTCTTATAACGTTGAAAATTTTATAGCTAAATATGGATTATGATAATAAGAATTTTCAAATCCCCCCCCCCCCCCCAACCCCCCCCCCCCCCAAAAAATAAAAAATCATAATTGTCTACCATGCACACACATATTCATAGAATCTTAAAATTAAGAAATATACAATAATTCTATAAGGCGATGATCTTTTTGCGTAATTTTGAGGTAGAACTTGATAAATCTCATAATTTATGTAATTGAATAGTGTTATTTTGGGATAAGTTCCTGACAAATTTTGAAATCATGTAAATTATGTAATTTCAAAATCCACTCAAAAGGTTGAAATTTTGAGAATCCCGTGTTACATTAAAAGTTTGAATTTGATCTATCTCCTTTTAATCTTATCTGTCCTCTATTATTGGTCAATAAGACTTTCTCTCTCTAACGAAAACAAAAAAATGAATAAGAATCACACTAAAACTCAAGTCACATTATTATATTTTTATAATTTTTAAAATACTTAAGAAAATTTATAGTTTTTTTTAAAGAAAACCTAAATTGAAAATCGTGAGATTTTAAAATCACAAATTTCAAAATCTAATGATTTATCAATTCACATGATTTTAAAATTTTGTGAAAAGAACACAACCCAAAAGAATTGATCAATGAATTCTATCATAATTCCTATCTAATTTGATATATCTAGACACACACTCGTACCTTTAGTTAACCTTAACTAGTCTTTTGGGTGGGAAACATTTACACTTATTTCTCAAAGATTAGCATATATAATTTGGGTACTTGTAGTGTAAAATAAAAATTACATTTACAAGACATAATATAAAAGGTGATGTTATATACACTCCTAATTTGTAGCAAAGACACCATAAAACTATTTAGTGTTGTGAATACACATATAATTAGGAGTCGATTGTCCAATTACATGACATACAAGTTGATGGTTAGCTGTCGACTTGAATGTTCACATTCGGTGACAGTTTACAGAGTGAGAGCCAAGTATCCTAACCAGCTAGACTACAACGGACTTGAACCCGAGTTGCTCGGGTAAAAGTCGAGTATCCTGACCAACTAGACTACAACGAAGTGCTGGCATGTATTGTTTTATGTCTTTTATATAAGTGTTATGTAAACTGATCCAAATATTAAGATATAAATGAAATTAATGTTTAAGAATTATGTTCCCCCTCTCCTTCTTTTAAGGTGCATACTAAATCAAGCCTCTGGGTAATGTGATAAATCAAGCCTTTGGGTAAATCAAGCCATAATGGGTTTTGGTGCCAATTTTGAGAATCACATCCTCTGTTTCTATATCTCTTTCTTTAATTGTTATTTGGGTCATATTAATAAGGGTGTGCCTACTAACACTCCAAATGAATACTCTAGCACTCCAAAATTAATGTACTTACACTTTATATGTATACTTTAGGACACTTTCTATAGTGCTAGAGTACCCAAAAGATATTAATTGTTACATCAAGTTATCTTATTTAAAGAATCTAAGCTACACTTTTTATGTAGCAAATACACTTTTTCAAAGTGTATATTCAAGATACGTTTTTTGTACCGGCAAGTGACCAACATTAAAGCACCACGACTACGGTGATAATCCGTTTGAACTATACTATGAAAATATACCAAAAAGGAAGTACAAGTGAGTGTGTTACATACTACTTTGCATATGCGTATAATATCATTTAGTATGATTTATTCATTCAGAGGAATTTAAGGGTGATTAAGGCAATTATTAATCTTTTTTTCTTTGTAGTAAATTTGGACAGGTTTGCTCAATTTGGTTTAGATTCCAAAGAACATTGGCTTTTGGCTGTGTGGGCATTAGGTAAATACCTAAGAGCATCCACAACATTTTACTTAGTGCACAATAAAATTGATTAAATATAACCTATATACTTTCTGTGTGAAATAGTAGTATGATTTAAAAAAAATGGTCAAATGAATAGGAAATTTCAGGCCAATTTTGACACTGAGAAGAACCGCGGGCAACCCCAAAAGAATAAAGTACTTTATTCTTTTGGTAATCTATCTGATAAATAAATTGTTTGTAAATTGTTTTTTCATTCAGCCTTTGTAGGTTTTTATTCCCGTGTAATGGCCTCCAATTTTTTTTTTTGGGTAATCTACCAGTGACACCTGATGCCTTATATATATAGATATCTTTTGGAATTCTTTTCATGTGGAGAGCTAATGACCATACATGAAAGAGAGCATTGTGTTTGATTCTGTGTATAGGTATGTGAACTGTAAGTGAGTGATTTATTAGTTTAATAATTTTGTAGTAGCAAAATTCAAGTTCATTGTTCATTGTTCATTTGATGATACAAAATGCTTATGGTGTTAATTGAATTCAAATTAGTTGTTATATATACGGTGTGACGGACTTCGGCACACTTATACATTAGATCTCGAATTGGCTCTAGATTTAAGAGCAATCACGTTGTCGATTAGTGTCTACGTCCCGGGGATAATCAGTTGTGTGGTCGTGAATTTTCTAATCAAGATTTTGGGAATTCGAAGAGTAAAAGGGTTTAGTTTTCCATCTTTGATCCTCCTCTTGGATGAAACTTTTTCCATTTTTAGTCCCCTCGTTGACAGAGAGTATTAGTTTTCAACAGCCTTCTTTATCCCCTTCTGCCTCCCTTTGTAATTCCTCCATTTTAGTCCCCTGGAAAGATGGAAAGAGATTGTCTACAATTATATATCTGTATACTCACAACACTACTTGTTCCTCTGCCTCAGGTTTCACAAAGTCACCAAATCAATGGTGTTAACTAGAAGTGGATGGAAACGGTTGGAAATGTCAAAGTTGACAACAAATTTTTCAACGTATTTCGTTTATGTTTGATTTTGGGTTTGTTATTTGAATTTTGTTAATCTAATAATTTAGCTACCTAGATCCCTTCGATCTCTTTAATTCAGGTCGTTGGATTTATAAAAATCCATTTTTTTTGGTTAATAATTAAGACTTGTTTTATTATGTTTTTGTGATTTTTAATTATATAATACACAGCATAAATATATATTGCATTATATTTATATATTGTATTAAACACTTGTGAATAATTTATGTTTCTAAAAGTAAATTAAAGTGATGAAGAATATATATATATAGGTATGTATAACCATGACAAAATTGAGGGTATATTTGAAGGTGTTTGTTATATATATAATTATTGTTTCTTTCACTCATTATAGATGACTGGACTTAACCAAGAAGGGGAAAGCGTGAGCATAAGCGACACGGATAGCATTTGCTCCTCAAAGAGTTCTCGGATCTAAGCGACAGGGATGTTGATGTCAAAACTTCCAACCAAAAATGCTCCCGCGTCCCCCGCTAGTTGGAACTCCACGGAGAACTTTGCAGCTTGTATCAAGGATGTTCAAGAACTGGGCTTTGATGGGCATCAAATGAACCTTGTTATAACAAAGTTTATAGAATCGGATGGGCGGCTATATTTCTTCCTCGAAATCTCTTGGGAGGCTAGAATAAGTTGGATTAGTAAACTTTGATGCGGATATGGAATATATTATTTTTTTAAATTGTTTTTACAGTTTGTTTTGTAAAATTTATTACATGGTAATGTATATTTGCTTTCTCAGTTTGTTTTAATTTTTGATGTAGTCCCAACTGAATCTTAATGTTATATATATACAGCTGAATCTTAGTTGTGTGTTGTGAAAGGAATATCACAACAAAATCTCCTCCAAGATTGAAATTTTGGGACCATTCTGTTATTTTCTTAAATGTGCAAAATAAAAAAATGAAATATGAATTAAATTAAAATCAACTCGCAAGATCATGTTTCTGACTTGTGAACAATGTAATTTACACGAGGTAATAAATAACAAATATGTTTGATTTGGTGTCATCACAATATTTTTGCACCACGTCGATATTGGAGTATTAGAGAGTGTTATGACTTAATAATATGAACTACTAATTTCTATATATGTAAAATAAAATGTTCATTATTTATGGGCGGCTCAATTGCGTCGAATAAATGTGCACATACGCGGTATTGTTGCACCAAGCCAATATTAGAGTATTAGAGAGTGTTTATATATACTTTGTAAATTATGAAAAATAATTTGTATGATTTGTTTACAAATTCCCTTTATTTTATTAGTGTACTGATAATATAAATTTAGTACACTATTAAAAGTTGGTAAAAAAGAAAAAAAAGATTTTTTTATAAGATCTCTGTAAAGTCAATAAGTGGAAATGTGTAACGATTATCTTGTTAAAAATTAGTGCGACTATCTTGTTAAATTAGTGCAAAGAAAAAAAATCAAGTGTAAATCTTCTATGTTACAAATTATGTACTGATTATCCTGCAAAATTAGTGCAAAGAAAAAAAATTGAGTAGAATTTTTTTAAAACTGTTTTTTAATTTGATTTGTGTTTAGTACACAAAAAAAAACAAATTAAAAACCATCATATATAATATTCTCTTTTTCTCATTTATTAAAAAAAATAAAATACAAAGAAAAAATAAACAAATTTTTTTTTTTACTTAAACAAAATAAAGAAATTTATTGCAAAAAACAAAGTACATTTATTAGCAGAGAATAAAATCTAAAAACTATATGTAATGCATTAGCCAAGAATAAAAGAACCCCATTAGTCAGATATACATTTTTTCTATTATTTTAATACTGATATGGATTACGCTAACTTTAATCTAATTAATTGTCAAAAAAATTATATATTAATTTGAGAACCTAAAAAAGAAATTCGAATATACAGTGGTAGTTCATAATGACTCTGGTTAATATTTCAATTCTTTTATGAACATTTTTAAAATACAATGTACTTGATTATACTTAAACTAAAAAAATATTTTAGTATTAATACTTAAACTACATATAAAAGTAATTGATCATGTGATGCTCTCATTCAGAATTTCATTCCCTATCAATTGATCATGCACTATTAGTACTAAAACTGAAAAATTATTTTAACTACATAGAAAGGCAGTTGTAAAAGTAATTCTCTTTTTTATTATGTATATTTTTCTTTACTTTTTTATGCCGTGTCGTACCTTTGGATACAGGCATTATTCTAGTGTATATATATATATATATATTCTTCCTTTTGAGGGATGACTTATCGAAAAAAGGACTTTGGTAAACCTTGGACTTGATTCCTCTTTTTCAAACTTTTTAACTTACGGTTTGTAAATTTAATATTTTTTTAATTACTTGCGAGTTTTGATTTTGGCTTGCGGTGCTTGTGCTTACGGTAATTGGTTACTCAAGTACAATAATCAGTTATTTAACTATGATAACATATATTTCTGATCTCCTGTTTTTAACTATAGTAATTTGTATTTTTTAGCATTTTCTTCTGGTTACTTAATTACCGTAACATGTATTTTTCAAGTTACTGAATTACGATAATAAGTATTTCTCAGATTATTCAACTATGGTATCTAGGGATGTGAGTCGTAATTAAAAACTGATAGGAACCGCACGTTTTTTTTTTAAAAAACAAAAATAATTACAAACCGCAAATTAAAAATAAATATATGGACTACCTGCTACCTAGCTTGTGATTCATTATAATATTCATGTCCATTACTTAATTTTTTTAATTAATACTTATTGAGCCAGATATATCAACTTGATCCAAGTTTGAATCCAAACCCGCTATACCTTATGTTTGAATTTGTAACTTTTTCGGTTTGTGTCTTTTGTTGCGTTGCCAAAAAATATACAAAACAGTTATGTATTTGTTCCCATTCATTCTAAATTATAAGAAATATAGATTTTTGTTTCCGTTCATTCTAAATTATAAGAAATATAGATTATGTCTTAATCCGTACGAGTGTCGCTTATTTATTATATGAAAAATTAATATCCAAAACGTATCACTCTTTTAATGAATATCCTTCTTTTATGCAGGGATTTTTCATTTATCTACCATAGAAAATTTGTAACAATGACAGTTTTACTCTCTTTGTTTGATTAATATATATACACATCTAAGATATTTTGTGTTATTAAATTGATTTAAATTTGAATTGTTAAGAATAAAATGTCAATATTTTGTTAAATTATTTGAGAATTAAGTGACTTTAAGTTGTACCCTAAAAATTCAAGTCTCAATAAAATTATAATATAACAGCATAAAGTTTATATATATTAGACTCTCATGGATCGACATTAGAATATAAACTGTTTACAAAATCTTTTGTGTTTTTGTCATAGTATTTTTGACACGAGCAAAACCTAATTTATATAATAAACTCCAAAAGTTTTTGAATCAAAAAATTATACCTCTCTTATTATAAAAAAATGTGTAACTCTTAGGCCTTGTTTGGTTCATGAAAGGGAAATCAACTCCCTTCTCTTGTCTATGTAGGTGGAAAATTGAAGTTCATATCAAGTTTTATTTCTTATGTTTGGTAAAGCATGAAAAGTATTTAAGTAGAGGTATTGTTATCCAAAATTTTTCTAATAAATGATAAGAAATCCCGTGGGTTTTGAAAGAATGGCTTTACCTCTACTTTTGCCTTAGTCAAGAAAATATTTTTGAAATTTGTGCTTATTAAAAAAAAGATTTTTTTTTAAATATTTAAATCCGTGAATCAAACGAGGCCTTAATTGATACAAAAAAAAAATTGAATGGCCAAGATCAAAGAAGATGGTCAAACGAGTGCTCTAATCAACATTTTTTGCACCTAGAACCTAGTTTTTCAATTTTTACAAATTGTTGACAAGATCTAACAATGTTTTGGGTATGGGAATCGGAGATTGTGTTAGACTAGCAATGCTTTTGTACTTTATGCCAAATATGTTTTAAGACTTGTGTTTTCTTGGCCGAAATTGAATGGTCAAATTTTCCCGCTTCTCTTTCCTGGCTACTTTAGTAAACAAAATACCCACTCTCTCACTAGACTGTCACTTTCAATTTCACTCTCACACTCACTCTTACTCTCATGAGCTCTTTCTCTTTCTCTCCTGGCGACAAAGCACCGTCGCCGCCATCGTCGCCGCCGGACTGAAGGCATTTATCCATTTTTTCTCTCTCATCTCATCCTCTCTCTCTCCCTAGTCTTATTCCCCCGTCTATTATCTATAAAAGGATCCCAATCCTATCTCTCTCTAAAACCCTAATAATCTTTTCTTTTCTTTTTACTTCGGAAGAAAACCTTTCCTCTCTGCTGACCAAAGATATGGTACACAAGCGCAACACCCTTACAGCAGCCATTCCTTCTTCCTCGGCCTCATCTGAAGCATCATCATCATCATCTTCGATACTGATGCCTCGTCTGAATCAAAATCTAAACAACTACAGAAGGACTTGTCCAAATCCAAAAAACTATTCCGAATCTGAGTCCAGCGATGATGATTCCGCCTCGTATTCCAATTCCGATTCCACAAGCAAGCTCATTCTCACCAAACCGATGCCTAAGTCCTCCGACCCCAAGAAACCGACGATGAAGCCCGCCGGCAAGTCATCGTCCACTCCGGTGCTTTTGGCTTTAGATATCTCAATTTCAATTAGGGCAGGCTTAATGCGTTATTTGTTATAGCCTCAAATACCATGTTGCCTTGGTACAAATGGTACCATTTCACAAATTGGCTCTTATACGGATCTTCAATCTATATATATATATGTGGGTCTTTACAACATATTTCTGTTGTTGATGCTTTGGGGTTGTAATTAGCGGTTTATAAGCCCGGTTTTAGTGAAATACTCCATTTGTCCCGAATTAAGATTCCATGTTTCACTTTCAGATCTTTTAAGAATGTACTAATTTCATCATAATCAATTATTTAAAATAAAACATGTTTCCTATCGTGAGTTTTGGTCCATTGATTATGTAACCAAAAAGGGAAATCGACAAAGGGAAGTTAACTTTTCATTTGGGATATCCTGAAAAAAGAAGGGTGGTGATATTTATTGCAAAGCAACTATTTTGGTAATAAAATTGCAAACAAAAAAATAAAAAAAATAGAGGACTCTTAATTTGAACAGAGGGAGAATTATTATGACGAGTGAATTTAAAACAAAAGGGGATGGATAACCAAGAACCTCCAGGTGGAATCAAAGTCCAAGGTATGAGAGTGTAGTGTTGCTCAACCAACTGGAGTCAGATAGAAAAGATGTATAACAATTCTTTTATGAAACCCATGAATCTTGTCCGTCACCAATTATTCTCCTTAATTTGTATAGATCCAAAAGTATGTCACCTTCTCAGAGCCCCCCTCCTTTTTCTTATTAAGGAAAATGCTATTGCCAGCATGAAAATAGTTAGTGCCAAAGTAATCATTGCATTAAGTTGCTATACATTATGCTTTGAACATAACACATTGCTCTGGAAGAAGTCATTACTGATTTGGTAATAACAATACCCTTTGATTAATAGGCTTTGCCCATGTGTGGGTTATCAGTGGTCCTGCTCACAGAGTCACAGCTACCAACTATGTTCACTAAGAGCTTTCATTTTCTTCATCTTTTCTATTGCCTCTTCACTTGGAGAAAGTTTTCACAGTTGTGAAACAAATTCCTCTGATTCTTTTGGATACCATTGCTATGAAAGTGGACCAAATAATCAGTGCAACACATTTGCTTTACTTAGCACTAATTCATATTTCTTGTCTCTCTTCAACCTGAGCTTTTTCTTGGGGTTGAATCAGTTTTCGCTAGCAGAAGCAAATGGATTCAATGCCAACAAAGAGTATCTCCCATCTGACCAGCCTTTATTGATTCCAATTGACTGTAAATGCAAAAATGGTGTCTTTGGTGCGGAGTTAACGAAAACAACTGCAAAAGGCGAAAGCTTTAATAGGATTGTTGAGTCTTTAGAGGGCTTAACAACTTGCAAAGATAAAAAAGAAAAACAACCCAAGTGTTTCTTCATGGGGTAATATTAAAGATAAACTTCAATTACTAATCCCATTGAAATTTGCTTGTTCATTTGAAATCAGCACTGAAGTTAAGCTTTTGCTTTCTTATCCTGTAAGTGAAAGTGACATGGTTTTGAACTTAGTTGTAAAGTTCAACACTACTCCTGAAGGAATAGTTTTTGTAAATAACAGATCGGCTTCGTGTTTTAAGGCAGATAGCCTCATGCCCTGTTCAACAATTCTGATTCCTTTGAGGGGTAAGCCTCTCTTTGGTTCCCTAGAAAAACCAAGTGAACCTGGGTTAGGATATCCAGCAGTTGTAAGGAAACACGAGAAAGTCCAAGAAAATGTGGAAGATTGGACTTTACATTGCTCTTAGTGGGTTTGCCTCTGGGATTAGCATTGCCATTGGGGTAGCTTTTATTTTAATGCACTAGAAGAAGAGGAAGATGGAGTATATAACCAATACAGCAAAAGACGTTGAGCTTCAACAGTTCAGTTTAAGCATTAGAATGACTAGCGAAAAGAAAGTTTCGTTCGAAGATTCACAAGACCCTTTTGAGAGGCTCAAATCAACGAGCCGACCACGTAAGGTGGCTGTGGAGACCTTCACTCTCGAGGAGCTGAGGAAAGCAACTGAGGAATTCCGTTCAAGCAATCTTATTGAGGATTCGGTTTTCCATGGCCAACGTAACTCAATGGGAAGAACATAGACATAAAGTGCACGAAAACAGAAACCGTTTCAAAGGTTGAGTTTAGCCTATTCCATGATTCGGTTCACCATCACCCAAACATTATTCAGCTCTTAGGGGTATCTGTGGCCAAGGACGGGGGCCCCGATTCAAACTTGGTTTTCGAGTATGCGAAAAATGGGTCTTTAAAGGACTGGCTCCATGGTGGTCTAGCAATGAAAAGCCAATTCATTGCTTCTTGCTATTGTTTCCTAACATGTAACCAAAGGCTAAGGATTTGCCTTGATGTTGCCGCTGCTTTACAATACATGCACCACATAATGAATCCTTGTTATGTTCACAGAAACATTAAGAGTTGAAATATTTTCCTAGACGAAGTTGGCATGGCTAAATGTGCTGAAGATGATATTAACAAGGCCAAAGCTAAGACCAGGACCAGGACCTAGATGGGGACCAACCTTGTTCAAGCCATAGTGGCCATTAGGTCAAAGGGTACTTAGCACCTGAGTATCTTTACCATGGGGTGATTGCATCGAGTATCAATATATTCTCTTATGGGGTAATTTTGCTTGAGGTTCTATCTGGGCAACTACTCATAAGCCGGAATAGCGAGAAAGGGAAAGGGAGTGTTTGGCTGTCGAAGAAAATCAAATTCGATATACTAACAGATAATGCAGAGGGAGTTGAGGGAGTGGATGGACAATGCCTTGGGAGAGAATTATTCATTTGATGCAGCCATCACAATTGCTAATATTGCAAGAGCTTGCGTAGAAGATGACCCGTCTTTGAGACCTAACGCAGGGGAAATCGTTGAGAAATTATCACGTTTGGTTGAAGAATTGCCAGAAGGAGAGCAATTTACAATCTGTGAAAGCTCTTGCACACCACTTGTTGTTAAGGCAGCTGCAAATAACTAGTGAGCAAACAAGACAGTATTGTTTGGTCTGTAAGCATGAATATCAACATCAATAGTTGTTAGCTAGCTAGCTAGTCTTGTTAATTTTGGAAGATTTAAAGAGTGGTAAAAGCTCTAAGTGGGATATCGTGTATATATGTATAATAATTAAGAAACCAAACTGAACACAAATAGTAGGTTTCTACTTTGCATTGTCTATGTTTCTCTTAAATAAAGTGAGTGTACTAAGCTTATGTTTGTGAGATGTTGTATGCAAGTAATTAAGAGGAATACACCAAGGCAGTCTCATTGGAGCATTTAGTTCTGATGTTGGTTGTTGTCGAATCATTTTAAAAATCAGTCAAAGATGTTAATCTCCAATCCAGATGAAAATGCATTACCAGAAAGGGGATTTGGTTATAATTATAAAATTGTTACCCTATTAATTAGAATTGGCAGAGCTACCCCTTGACTATTATCAAGACAATAATTTATAATATAATATGACTTTTTAGTGAAAAAATATGTGGTAGATTTTTAATCTTCAGTCTTTCAAGTTTTTTTAAGCAAACTTTCTATCAAAACATACATTAAAAAAAAAACACTCACTAAGATGGTGTTCTTTTTACAAGATTTTGACAAATGAGATTTTAAAATCTTGTCAAAAGAACGATTTTAAAATCTCATGATTTTTAATTTTTTTTATTAAATTTTAAAATTTTCATAAGTATTTTATAAATTATCAAAGGAAACATTGGATGCACCCACTAAAACTTAGAACTTTTTGCTAAAAAATTCTGTTCATTTTGAGGTCAAAGGTCAAGATAAAATAAAAATATATACCAAATTTCATTATGAAAAGTAAATAAAGTTAAAAATTCAAATAACCCAACTGTCTTTTTGTTACCTATCCACATAGGATTATTTGGTTTAGGACCCCATCAACTTTTCAGTTTTCACAATAAAATTTGGTACCCATTTTATTTTCTTGGGATTTGGCCTTCAAAATGGACAAAATCTAAGGATTAAAACATTAAGTCGCATAGGAGGGTTACGTAATCTTAAATCTTTTATGCTATAATATTATATTATATTCTCTTTATGTTAAAAAATAAATAAATGATAATTACCTGTTAGGGGTAGCCTTCTCAGTTTCGTCTCTAGTACAAACATTGCACCCGTCAAGCAAGTTAGCTAAAACATGAGCTGCACCTAGGATTGCTGCTACAGCCAGCTAGCCTGTAGGCTTCTTGGCTTAGATCTTTGCACTCAAATAACCACAAGTCACTTTACATGCTTATGAATAATTAATTAATTAATTATTCAGAAAAAGACAAAAAATGAAGTTGAGCTACTACTGTATTATATCAAGAGGATGCTTTTAAATATATATATATATATATATAGGTAGGCCATAAAAAGAGATTCACTCACTTTAGCTAAAAGATGATATACATATTTGGGGGGTAAATAGATGAATATTTGTTTTTTTTGAAATTTTGTAAAGATGATCTATATATAGCGAGTTGATCACCTCCACCAAATTTCATAAAAACACTCAACCTAGAACCGGGTGTAATGAAAAATATATATATATATATATGTGTGTGTGTGTGTGTGTGCATTTTTCATTGTTGAAATTTTTTATGATCATCGCGCCTGCTTCTATGTTGAGTTTTTTTTTTTTTAATGAAATTTGGTCGAGGTTCATTTTATTGATCATATGTACAAAATTTCAATAAATAAATAAATTATTAATTTACCCCTAAAAATAGAAATCATTTCTTTTACTTAAAGTAAGGAAATTCCTCTTTATAACCTAACTCTATATATACTAGCTAGCTTTCATGTAATGCTAAAAACAAAATAAAATTTCTTGCAAAAATATAGTCTTACAAATTGATGTTGGTATTACGTGAAATAATTTCATAAGTAGCTTTAAAAGTTTTAACCATTATGATCTATCACATCAGTTTATTAAAAAAAATTAAATCAATCTTTTTTTTCAATTTAACCTGTTTTTGAGGTGTAAGTGGATGATTTTTTTAAACTTTTTATAGAGATAATCAATATAGTGAGTAGATCACCTCTACTAAATTTTATTAAAAAAATTCAACTTAGAATTAAATGCAATGATCATAAAAAAATTTAATGGTGGAAAATGCGCATATATATCAATTTTTCAATACACCCACTTTTGAGTTGAGGTTTTTTATGAAATTTGGTGGAGGTGATCTATTCATGATATAGATCATATGTACAAAATTTCAAAAAACAAATTCATCAATTTACCCTTAAAAATGGGAATCCTTTCTTTTAGTTAAAGTGAAGTAATCTCTCTTTGTAGCCTAACTCTATATATATATACAAGCTAGCTTTCATGTAATGTTAAAAGCAAATTAAAAATTCTTACAAAACATAGTTTTACAAATTGATGTTGGTATTAAGTAGTTTTAAAAGTTTTTAACCATTATGATCTATCACATCAATTTATTAAAACAAAATTAGAAAAACATTTTTTTCAATTTTACCTGGTTTTGAGCTGCCTCGGCATTGATTCCAAGTATAAACAATGGGAGGTGGGCAAATTAAAAAAAGAAATTACTTTTTTTTAATAGAGTAATTTTATAAAATTAAATTTTGTACGAAGCCCAAGGGATTGCCACAGTGGTAACAGTGAATTTGGAGCTGTGGTCTCAAGTTCGATTTCCCACTGGGAGCATCTTTCAGTCGAGCAGCCAGGATCTCATGGGATTAGTGGGGATACTTCCCCGATACTCATAGATATCAAAAAATAAATAAAAAAATTGTACGTATAAAAATAAACTTTTGATGACAAATTTATTGTATATAAAAATTGTATTTTCCCCCTTATTTTTTGTGATTCAAGCAAAGGGAAAGGTAATGTTTTCTATTTTAATTTTCAAACTAAAATTTGGTTACAATTTTTCTTTTTTTTGAGTTCTAATTAAAAAAAAAGGGGGTTAACTTTTGATGACTAATTTATTGTATATAAAAATTATATTTTGCCCCTTATTTTTTGTGATTCAAGCAAAGGGAAAGGTAATGTTTTCTATTTTTAAATAATAAGTTACTACTATCACATTAAGTTTTTTTTTTTAAAATATTTTTTCCCTCCTTTGTCACTAAATTTTAACTTCGTTTAGATCATAATCAGATATGCTTAAGTATTATTTTAGCTCGTTAAGAGCTTGATCACATTATGGGCTCCATACAAATTCACTTGTTCTTTTCAGTACTTTAAACAATGGCATAAATTTATCAGAACATTTGAAAATAAATCTGTTTAAAGCGGCGACCATACCAGTGAGTTTCTACAGCCCTTTTAGGTTGGTCGGCCTCTGAATGTCCAGAATTGTTTGAACTTTTTTTTGGATTTGCTTCAATACCCTTGTGGTTTACTACAAAACTTAAAAACTTGTCCGAAATGACCCCAAAAGTACATTTTGTTGCGTTTAGTTTCATCCGATAGTATCTGAGAATGTCGAACATTTTCCCCAAATCCCCAATGTGGTTGTTTTCAAGTTTTCTTTTGACCAACATATCATTGACGTACAGTTCCATTGATTTACAAATTTCATCTCTGAAAATTTTAGTGACTAGTCTCTGATAAGTGGCTCCATTATTTTTCAACCCAAATGGCATAATCATGTAACAATACAAACCCATAGTAGTGATGAAAGCAGTGCATTCTTGGTCTGGTCCAAATAATGGAATTTGGCAATACCCCAAATATGTATCCAGAAAGCTCAATCTTTGATGGTCGGCTGCCAAATCTACCAACTGATCTATCCTCGGCAAGAGGAAACTGTCTTTAGGGCAAGCTTTATTCAAATCTATGAAATCTATGCAAACCTCCACTTTCCATTTTCTTTTTGATGACCACCGGGTTTAAGATCCACTCTGGGAATTCCGTCTCTCTCAATGCCCTAGCCTTATGTAATTTTTGCACCTCTTCTTCTACGGTTGCCGCTTTCTCAGGAGCTGTTCGATGTGGTTTTTATTTCATAAGTTTGAAGCCTAGATTCACATGAAGCTTGTGGCACATCACTTCCACTAGTATCCCAAACATATCATAGGGCTGCCACGCGAACACATCGATATTTCCTCTGAGGAATTCGACCAACTTATCTCTTTCCTCAATGTTCAAATTGCTGCCTACCAGGAAGTATTTTTCATCACTATCAAAACCATCAGTCGCGGGGACTTGAATTAGATCTTTTGAGACTCTCTCTTCTGGCTGCCCTCTGGCCCCACCATTGATAGGGCGTCCATCCTTTGCTTCTATTGTGCATGTTCCTTACCCTTCCTGTGACTTGAAGGATTAGGCGTGGTTTTCTTTTCAGTTTGTTTCTCATCGCCTTTCTCATCCACAATCATCAGCTCGACCTATTCAGCCTTTTTCTTTTTAAATAGCGATCATTTGACCACTAGATTAAAGCAATATCTTGTATATTCCTGCTTTCCTTGTACTACGCAAACTCCCTTCGGAGTCGAAAACTTTAACTTCTGATGGAATGGAGAAGCAACTGCCTTCATTTCCCCCAATCAATTGCTACCGAGGATAGCATTATATGGGGAATCAATGTTTATAACGAAGAAATCCGTAATGAAGAAATCCGTAATGATAACCATTTCTCCAATCTTGACTGGCACATTAATAATGCAAATCGACCAGACCACATCACCTCTGAAACTGTAAATTGGTGAGTCAACTTGCTTTACATTCTTGCTTGAAATAAATAGCCATAATTGGTTGTAGGCCTTCAGGTACATGATCTCCGACGAGCTTCTAGGGTCTATCAAAACCTTCTTAGCATCGAAATTACAGATATTGACCATCAGTACCAGAGCGTCATTGTGGGGTATGTCCACCCCCTCCAAATCTTCTTCTGAAAAAGTTAATCGGTGCACCATATTATTTTGTCGATCTTTCTTTGGGGGAGCTAAAATTGTCAAAACTTCATTAACTAGATGAGCTTCTGTTCTGTGGCCATTGTCCTTGTGATAAGAGCACCTAAGTGTGGCATCCCTTCCATTTGGGTCTCTAGCCATAGGTTTAGGCCATTTAAAAAACTATTCACCGTGTATCTCAAACATTATTTTATGAATGGGCTTTTTGAAAATGGTGTTCGATTCTTTGAAGGTATTCGACTTTTTGTCATCAACCTCAGTTTCCTTCTTGATCTTCTTACCATGACCTTCCCCATTACCATTCCTTTCTCTTTTGAACCCCTACCTATTCGCTGCACGGTCATCATCATCTACCCTCGAAAACTCATCCACCCTTGACAACAAGTCATTAAATGTCTTTGGCGGCCTTCGCGTAAGATCATTGTAGATACCGTTACTGTCTTATGGTAACCCGAACTTTAAGGTACTCACTACAAACTGATCACAATCTTAGGCTTCCTAAAACAGTTCCCAATATCTTTGGGAATATTCTCTCAAGCTTTCACCTTATTTATTTTTTAGGTAGGTTAAAGCCTCGGGTCCTTTTACGACTTTACTGTTGGTGATGAACCTGGCTGTCAATTGCTTGGCCAGTTCCTTAAAACTATCGATCTTTGTCGGGGGCTACTTATCAAACCACATCAATGTTGTGTCCCCCAAACTTACTGGGAATATTCTACACATAAGAGCTTCCCCATTCCTCCAATAGGCTATTACTTATTTATAATGCCTAATGTGATCAGCCGGTTTAGATCTACCATCGTAGATATTAAAATTTGGTTGACTTAATTTATTCAGTGGTGGCGCATCTTGGATTCGGTGAGTAAAAGCGGAACCATTATCTTTACCTAAAGCCTTCTTGGCTAATTCGGCCATTGATTTTCCCTCATTTGTTTTAATGGCAATAGCCGTAAAATTCACTATAGAGGGGGAAACTAAATATGGTTACCATATACGAGCCTTTTGTCACTGATTCCCACAGACGGCGCCAATTGTAGGTGGTGTAAATTTGCATAGGCCCAAAGAGAATAGAATAGGCCCAAATCGGTGAAATTAACAACCAGATTTAGCAAAGGTGGCAATGATGAATAGTGAAACAACAACAACAACAACAACAACAACAACAATAACAACAATGAGAATGAGATTTTTGTTGGTATGGGTAGGTTCCTCTGGTGGCTTTAATACCCAATTCGGTAGTACGCCCTCCCTAAGTGTGTGTTCGTATTCTTCACTAAGCTTTAATGGCTATAAATACAATTTTTAGAGAGAGAATATAGAGAGAGTGCTCGTATAATAGTAAATTGGCTCCTCCCCTGCTATGGGTTTATCTTATCCTATTTATACAATCTGGATAGGGTTTGGTGAGGTATGAAATTACTATAAATGGTGAACTTGATCACTACTCTAAAGTTACAGGAGTTCATAACCCTTTCACACTAGTAGAAGTGGTTATTTTCCATTATCTATCCTCCAGCTTAGCTGCCTCTTATCCGATTAACCAATATTTTTAATTTGATCTATCGGAACGACTCTATCCGACCAAAGGATCTGGTTCCCATGCAGGCCTATAGCTCGCATCTTGGGCCTGACCTAAAGCCCAAATGCACAATTATCCCCTCACAAAATTGATGTTGGTATTAAGTAGCTTTAAAAGTTTTAAATATTATGATCTATCACGTCAGTTTATTAAAAAAATGAGAAAAATATTTTTTTAATTTTACCTGGTTTGAGCCGCCTCGGCATTGATTCCAAGTATAAACAATGGGAGGTGGGCAAATTTTAAAAAAAATTACTTTGACCCACCAGATGCAACCTTGGTAGTAATACTCTTCACACAAGCATTTGACAATAAGAGTGTGTTTGACGCACTGTATTAGAGAGTCGGATAGAATTATTTAATTACATCCAGACATAACGAAACAATCCCACCTTTTAGGTGGAATTTGTTAATCCCTCTCTCGATAAGATAAATAGCTTTAGTGGGATAAATAATCTGCTCCGATATTTAGTCCTGACGAATACTAGACATGGAATACGATAAAATTATCATATCACACCTTCTTATTATGCGCCTCAAACACAACCTAATAGCATTGTAAACTTGGAAGAATTCGCATGGCTATAAAATAATCCGCATTCAAAATTTTCAACCATCAAATAACTTCTTCTTTTTTTAATTAAGGAATGTCTACATCTCTCCTTTAAGCTTACAAACAAAGAAATTGTAAACTTGGAAGAATTCGCATGGCTATCAAATAATCCGCATTCAAAATTTTCAAGCAACAAATAACTTCTTTTTTTAATTAAAAGAGGTCTACGTCTCTCCTTTAACACTGCAAACAAAGAAACCTCCCTCTCACCCACATGAGTCTAACCCCTGACTTCAAGGCAAAGGTGGAGGTTGCCTACTACTAAGCCAACCCATCAAATATATTATAGCCTTATAGGGAATCTTTTATACACCCACTATATTTCACTTTACACCTGAATTTTGAAAAGAGAAAATACATTAGAAAGGCTTCCTACACAATTTATTTTAGCCAAAAGAATACTTACCAATTTTTTTGCATCACAATGACACTCTCTTTAATTTGAAAGGTCAATTACACCCTTAACAAACTTTTTTCTCCTTCTTAATCATGGTGGTCACTTCACTAAGACCATAGTGATAATATCTTTGCTATTGAACCCTAACTCGATCCAATTGCTCCGATGTTCTTATTTTCAAATTATGTTATATTGCTGATATCTTTAGATGTAAATAATGCATGTAAGCAAGCTTCGTGCATTGATTTGGAATAAATAAAATAATAACCCTCCCTGAATTTTTAAAAACCTCATTGTTTACCCATAAAATTTTATTTTATTTTGTTACACGTCATTGCGCGTCGATACTGAATACACACTGGTGTTTGAGCTTGAAAGAAAGGGAAAATGCTTTAACTCATGAACCTAGGATTAGAAACCAACATCTTTACCACTTGGAAAGTACCCTGATAGTTATTTTTAAAAATTATATATATATATATATAAGTAAAGTTTGCCGCTCTTTAATTTTAAAAAATTATTGATAGTATTAATCTTGCCCACCTAATCCTGAATGAATGTAACATTTTGCAGAATTTTAACGATGGTTGAATTGAAGTTACATAAAACCTGTGATTAAGCAAGATCACATTTACTTTTGTGGGTTCCTTCCCTTTTTTCATTAGTTGCTCTAGGAGAAAGTAAGGCATACGGAGGGTGCCTATTGCCAAAGTGCCTCGGCAGAGCCGGCCCCAAGTGTGGGCCACCTAGGCACAAGCCTAGGGCCCCCATTTTGCATATTTACATGTATAGCCACATTAAGGTAGTAGTTAAACTAGGCTAGAAAGAATGTAAACAGCAATATACTAGGGGCCAGTAATTTCTAATCCATCAACTAATTAAAGACAATTTTTGGCAAATAACTCTTCTATTTCACAAGTCCATTCCATCTTTTTTTCTAATTTAATACAAAAATTATAATCCTACTTATGTTAAGAAAAAGCCCCCTGCAATTAGTTGTTGTCATAGCTAGATCATCTTTAGGTAAATTGTTAAAGTTTTATTTTACATTTTGTGTCCACTTGTATTAAAATTCTGTATTTTCTTTTAATGTATGTATTTTCCTAAATGATAATATATTTTCACATAAACATTTTATAAAATTTGTAGATAAAAGGAGAGGTGAAAATGTTTTAAAATTTCTATCAATTTCTATCAATTTTTAAAAGTTTTTATATGTTTATAATAGTAAAATTTATAGTATGTTTAACGACGGTAAAGGGACATTAAAGTATTAGTAACATTGGCAGAATAGTTGACATATAACTAACCACTCGCCATATTTCGCTTAGGGTCCCAAATGACTTTGGCTCAGCTCTATGCCTAGGCAAGGTCTATTTTATCAATCAAGAAGTACATAACTTGTACAATGAAGGCCTATCTATATCATATATATATATACACCGATATTTTCAAGATAATCCATAATACATATTGGATGGTTATCCATTATTATTATTAATGAATAAATACAGATACTTTGAGAACCCTACATATCCAAAATTTTATGTACTTGGTAAATATTTAATTTATAATCTTCAGACTTGCAAACATGTTAAAAAAGAAGTACTAAAAATATACATGTGAAAAACAGACATTCCATATGGAATTATGACTTTTAGCATACCGATAAGTATAACAATTAAGAAAAATCAACTTGAAGACTATACCAAAACCAAAACCAGGTTAGAAAACATTATACATATAAATAATTATATACCACCAATATATAAACATGTTTTCTACTGATATTCTTAGCTAAGTTGATTGGAAATGATGTTCTCATATTTTTATAATAAATATATGTGACAGTGTATGCTTAACGTATCAATATCCCACTTTAACAACCAGTTTTAGAAACACAGTGATTAACTGTTAACCGTACCCAATTTGAAATTAGCAACTATGAAAACTAGTAAATTTTGTCACACATTCTTAACATTTATTTCAAATAACAAATCCATAATAAACCCTAAACCATAACACAATGAAACTTTCTAGAGAGAGAAAGTATGAAAATTCTCTCCATCCTCTCTCCTCATCATTTTAATCATATTTTAATCCATGATGATTCTGGCCACCATAACCCATGCTCCTCCCACCACTATACCACCTACCATCACCACAAAACCACCATCTTCCATCAGAAAACCACCACTCTCAAAATACATTTCCATCAGAACAACCACAAAACCAAAGCATTTTATCCGTGGAAAACTTGTCATTTCTTATTCAAAAAATGAATGAAAATCAAGTGAAATTTCAACAGCACATGACACAACTGTTACATAGTATTATTCCTACCATTTCTAGTGCACAGCCTTCCCATTGTTCAGCTCATGAGAGATTAGGTGCAGCTCATCACAGTGGTGCAACAACTTCTGCAGAAAATGGCAATCTAAGGCAGATTTATCCTCACAACACTGCATAGCAGATTTCTCAGGTGGAGAACCTTTCCCCAATCTTCATCTCTACACCCTCCCGTCACTCACACCTCTCCACACAGTCAAAAGGCAGTTCTACACAGTGTTCTGCAGTTACTACAGAATTTATGCAGGAAAATGCTCCATTTTCAATTCACAATGCTTCTGCAAGTGCAAACCTGTTTCAAGTGGGTGCACAACTTCTAAATACCTGTTCAAGAGTCCCCACAATGGATTCTTCAATTTATGTAGCTTCTGGCAACTTTTCCCCCTCTGAACCTAACTTTTCAAGCCATTTTTCATGCAAAAATCCTGTTTCTGCTTGTTCTCAGGCCAGCAATGGTGGGAAAACCTTCAGTCCTTCCCACATGATCCTTAACAACCTACAATGTGATAGGTCAATGCTGCTTCCCCTTCTGCAGATTTTTCATTTTCTGCAGAAAATCTGCCTCTTAAAGCAGTTCCCTCAGAGATGTTGGATTCTTTCAATGGAAACTTACTTGAAGCATGCCCACAAGCTTCAAAAATTACTTGAAGCATGCCCACATGCTTCTGCAAGTGGAAACCTGTTTCAAGTGGGTGCACAACTTCTAAATACCTGTCCAAGAGTCCCCACAATGGATTCTTCAATTTATGTAGCTTCTGGCAACTTTTCCCCCTCCGAACCTAACTTTTCAAGCCATTTTTCATGCAAAAATCCTGTTTCTGCTTGCTCTCAGGCCAGCAATGGTGGGAAAACCTTCAGTCCCTCCCACATGATCCTTAACAACCTACAATGTGATCATCAGGTCAATGCTGCTTAAACTTCTGCAGATTTTTCATTTTCTGCAGAAAATCTGCCTTTTAAAGCAGTTCCCTCAGAGATGTTGGATTCTTCCAATGGAAACTTACTTGAAGCATGCCCACAAGCTTCAAATATTATTTCTCGGTCACTGATACCTGGTGCAACAGTCCTAGCCTCTGTTACCAATTTTTTTGACTTCTGATGGTATGATTTTAGGCCTTCAAACCAGCAATGGAGACTTATCTTACCAAACTGCTTTCACAAATACTGCTTCTGCAGCTTCTCCCAGCTTACAAGCCTTTCCTCAAATCCCTTTAATTGTCCAAAAATCAGCTCCTTTCATTTCTGATGGCTCTCTTGCTATTTGCAGTGATTTTTCTTTTAATGCTCTGGCCACAAATCACCAAACCCCTGTTGATAATCATCAATATATTGAGTCAGGAAATGATGGCATTATTCATTTCTCGGAGGATATTGATAGTGGTTTTCAGGCTGCTTCCCTTTCTCAAAGCAGTCCCACAGATTCACAAAACCAGCAAAGGCTTTTACACACTGGTCATTCCTTTTTGCCAGCACAGTGTACTTTGGCAGAACAAGTGCAGTCTTTTGCCCCTACAATTTGTGCTGTTACAGCTGCACAAGGCTTTATGCCTGACTTTTCTTCTACAAACTCTTTTTCTTTCACATCTCAAGTCAACCCTTTTGTTCTCCCTGTCAGCCACCAGAATATTCCAACTGTTTCCCACACATTTGTTTCACTTCCAACTATTCCTTTAACCAATGTCACTGAACCAACTAATTCAGTTTGTCTCTACTGAACAACCCAATACTAGTCCCACCCGAATTCCCCTTGCCACCATCTGCCCCACTACCAGTCACCCACATGCTTCTAGCTCTCATCCTCCTAAAACAAACTATGCTAGTTTGTTTAATAATTCGAAGGAAAGCTCACCTATTCTTCTTGCTCCTATCCCATTTCCTTATACCAAAGGCATTCTTCCAGCCATCAAACTTAATGAGGAGGTGTACCAACAATCTGTTCATACCTGCAAGCTTAACCTTATTGGAAGATTTAGCTTACCAAAGGGTTCAACTCCTGTCAAAACTTCAGACCTCTATTCCAAACTCATTGCTAGGTGGAAAATTTCTAATGGCTTCATTCTTACACCTATTGGAAGAGGATTCTTTTGTCTCAGATTCAAGAATGCTGAGGACCAAAACCAAGCTTGGCTTAGGGGTCCTTTGAACCTTAGTCCAGGCAGTTTTAGACTTGAACTTTGGCAAAAAGATTTCAAACCAGATTTTCAAAAGCAAACCAGTCCTAGTATGGGTGAAGCTCTATGGAATTACTCAAGAATATTGGCATCCTCAGTTGCTAATAAGCATTGCAAGTCTTGTTGGTATCCCACAAACCATTGATCCTAATACCAAGGACTTTGTGTTTGGTCATTATGCTAGAATTCAGGTAGAAGTAGATCTGACGCATTCTCTTCACCCCAAGCTTCTCATCGAGAGAAAAGGCTATAGCTTTGAAGTGTTGGTCACATATGAGAACATTCCTAAATTTTGCTTGCATTGTCACACTATTGGTCACCTGGTGGGGGAATGTAGAGCTCTTAGAAAGGTGCAAGAAGAAGCAGCTAGACCACCAGAAGTTACACCTAGTCAACAGAAAAAATTTCAAAAGAATGGCAGTTTATCCATGGCCACAAAGACGGTCAATGCTCGTCAGAAAAGGACCCTTCTAGAGCATGAATCTGCTGCTAATCACTGTGATAATATGCAACCTCAAGGAGCAGCAGCTGTGCAAAATGTGGTGCATCCTGTTGACAGCATATCCACCCCAGCCCAGGTTATTAGTTCAGGAAATTCTCTACATGCAAGTCATAGTGTTTTCACTGCCACCTCCCCAGTCCAGCAGGTCATTCCTTCATCTGTTGAAACAGTGGTCCCTTGCACCTTAAAATCTCTTGATAAGGAAGGCTGTTCTTCTTCAAATGGCTTACCTTCTAGTAGCTCTCTTTTCACTCAAAAGAACCATCCTCCTTGTAACAACTATTCTGTTGGTAACCATAATGTCTCCTGTAAATATACAAAATCCAGACATCACAATAAGTATTCTCCTCTCAGTGAACACTTCTTTAATGATGATGGTGAGGGTGAAGATTGGGAAAATTCTAGTGAAGAAAGTCTGAATGAACATCAGGATCAGAACAGTAACCACATTGCTTACTACTCCCCTGCTGGTTCTAGCCAATTTATTGCTGTTTCTAGGCCTCCTGCTCTCAATGTTCATGAAGCTCCACACTGGGGCAACATGGTAGATGAAGCTCCATTTCAATCATGGGAAGCTAGGGTTGATGCAGAATTTGAAGCTGCCATTACCTCAAATAATTAACAGGTGGAATGTATTCACTTAGAACAGGACAAGTCATCAGTCCTGGAGCAAGACTTCCCTCCTCTCCAAGTTCCACACAACCCATGCTCTCAGTCTTTATCACAATCTGTGGATAAAGCTCACAGCTATAAAGCCAAAATCAATGCTCATTCTTCCAGTGACAGTTCTCAAAATCAACTGTCTTGTCCTAGCAGCACTACTCTTTCTAATGCCAGTTCAGATTTTGTTCCTTCACCAATACAAACCAGAGCTCAAAGGTTAAAAAAAGGAACTTCAGTCCTCCCTCTACACAAGCAGAAGAAAATTTCAAAGGCAGCAAAAAGGGAGGTTAATGCTTTGGCTAGGCTTTCTAAGTCTAGTAGTGGCCACCACAATCATAATCATGATCCGGATGACTATCAATGGAAAGTTCTATTAGCAGATCAACAGAAAAGACAAAAAGAAAATGAGGCCAGGAGTGATGCAGTCTCAGTTACTGAACAAATGCATCCTCTTCATGTGAATGAAGGTTGGAAAGTGACCATCCACACACAACCTAAGCAAGATGAAACAACAGCCATTTCTGCAGTAAAATAACTGGTTGCTTTTGGATGTTTTCTGGTTTCTGCAGCAGCGGTTCTTCTGCATTTCCTTGTTCCTGCATTTCTCTACCCAGCTCTCTACTGTTTTTCTGAAGCTTTTGGCACCTTCAGTTCTGAATCTTTTACTATAAGTTCACACAGTTTTGGACAGATTCCTGCTGCTTGTTTTTATGTTCTGCTGCAGTTTTGGCACCTTCAGTTCTGAATCTTTTACTAGAAGTTCACACAGTTTTGGACAGATTCCTGCTGCTTGTTGTTATGTTCTGCTGCAGTTTTGGGCACAATCTGCTAGGCAGTTTGTGGTTGCTTTTCCGGCAGCTATTTTCTGTTGCTACTCCAGTTTCTATTTTCTGTAGCTCAGGACTGTTTTTGGGCAGATTTTGCAGCTTCAGATTGTTAATATATGCAGTCTGGGTTAATTTTATGGCCACCTGTTTAGGCCATGTTGGGTTTTTAGCTGATTTTCTGCTCTCTGGCAGCTTTTGCTCAATTTTGATATATCTAGACACACACTCGCATGCTTAGTGAACCCTAACTAATTAAGAACACCATGTCTCCCAATGATAAAACCAACACAAATTGATCCTTTCTTTTCAATACAATGAAAAAATTAAGTCGAAAATTTCAAATTATGTATCAAAAGAAAAACTAATAATAATAATAGTAATAATTATTATTATTATCTTGTGTCTTCTGTTTATTGTTTTTGGTGTAGATCAAATTTTTTTTGCATGTACTGCAGCAAAAAGCTCGCAATGTTCTTAATTGAAGAAGGCTGATCCGGTTTGTCCTTGTTGATCTTGGCCAAGAAAGTGGTCACAATTTGAGTGTAAAGCCTTTCAAGTTGTGGAATATTGTATCCTTTCGTACGCTCCACAAAGATCTTCTTCATTGCCTCCACTTCGGCTGCGTTTGGTGACTGCCGCGTACCTTTTTTGGATCTGCAATCAGCTTCTACTGATACTAACAACAGCACACACAATCAATTAGTCAAGAAAATTTGCAATAAAAAATGTGATAAAACAACAGCGCTTGCAGTGCGTTCAAGTTGCAAATCAGAAAAGTTTAATTCTGGAAGAATTATCTAGAGACTTGTACATGATCATGCGATATCACAAATATATATTAACATGATCGAGCTTGTTGTACCCCATTGATTGCGAAGGCAACAAAGATACCTCTCACAAGCGCAGAGTTTCACAGCATAATTAAAAAGGATATGCCATTTCAAATCTGTCTAATTCTCCGATTTGTAGCCCATTAAATTCTCTTGATAAATTTCACTGTCCTTGAGTAACGGTTTTTCTTAGAAAGGAAGAAGTTAAGAATACTACTTTATGATATTGAAAAGGAAAAGAAATTATGTGTTAGAAAACAACCTAACTGTTTTAGCATCGATCTTTGACATACTAGTTTTCATGCACATGTGAAGTGGTTCAGTGGCAAGGAAGCTTCGTTCCGTTGGCAAAGCGAAGGATTTGAATCTCATTAATTGTGTATTATACTGTTATCTTTATAGGGTAAAACTAGAATAAAATAATGATAGAACTTCAAGGCGGTTAAAATACACACTTATACAATAGTGGACAATGTGGTAGGCACGAGTAATGTAAAGATGACATGGGTGTAAAAATATTTGATATTGTGAAAGTAATTTGATAGATGTTTTAGAGGAATACCGCGGACTTTCTTGTTGGTCAGTTCTAATGCTGGAGAGCCTTGACGATCATCATCCACATTGACTTCCTCTGCGTTTACATTTATAGCACAGCCTCTTTGGTTCTCTAAATCATTGTCTTCCATAGACACTTGACCCTTTTCCCTTTTTGCACCAATCTTAGCACATAATTCGACCAATTTTGGGTTTATTTGAGGCAACAATGAATACACCTGCAAAAAGTCCAACAAAATGGGCCGATGTTAAATCTAGAACTCCATCTTCTATCTGGTGAGGTCTCACTGAATATTGCCCACAAAGTTCAGGGATTTGTATTTCTTATCTCAAGTAATAAGGGAATACAATTGGATTTAGCCAAGACAAAAAGATCAAAACATGGCAATTAAAAATCCTTGAATTATTAATTATCTCAAAAAAAAAGGATTTACAAAATCTGAACTCAACATAAATCTTAGAGGCAGATCAACTGAAATGTTGCCATCTTTTAGCACGTCCCTCATTATCGGCGAATAGTACGTTGACACATGTTCCGCGCTTTGAAGTCAAATAAAGAGTTGACACATGTACACACCTATTAATAGATTATGGACTAAAAACATAAGAGTTATTGTATATATGTCCTAAACACAAAACCATCATACAACGGCCATCATTGAATTTTTCTAATTAACAAAGAAAGGGCCAATTTATATACATATATACATGCATACGATCACGAGTGTAATAAAAATAAAATAAAAAAGAAGATGAAAGTGTAGAGATGGACATACATTGTCTTGAAGCTGATGAGCTTTACTAACGATCATTTTTCCTTTGTAGCCATCATCTCCATGATATTTCTGAATGAGATTGAGAGTTACTAAGTGTATTCGACCCTTGAAATGTACATTGCTGTAGTGTATTATTTTAAGCATTTCCACAATTGTTTAATTTCTTAAGAAACAATAGTTTTGGCAAACACAAAATAAACAATGCATGAACTACCCTTTATGTCTCAAATTAACAGTCCAACTTTCCTTTCCGGGACTTCTCATATTAAGACTCCCATTTCTTTTCGGATGTATAATGTGCCAAATCTCACAATTGTAAGTTGTATTATTGACCGTTGAGTAAGTTGAAATTAGTGGTTTTCTAGAGAAAGTACAAAGTCAAGGCAGGACTCTTAATTTGAGATAGAAGGAGTAACATTTAATTCAGCATACTCCCGCTGTCTCAAATTAAAAGTCTTGTCCCAAAACAATGCATCAAATCTCAAATCTCATAACAAAAGAACTGAGATAAAAAAGATCTAGTTTTAGGCATGGATTCTATTATAGCCGGTAGGGGTGTTCAAAAACCGAACCGGACCGAGAAACCGAACCGGAAAATGGACCGATTTGGACCGGACCATTTGAATTCGGTCCGGTCCGGTCTAAATTTTGAAGGACCGAATCATTTCGGTCCGGTCTTCGGTCTTGCATTTTAACACTACGGTCGGACCGGACCGGACCGGTTTTAATATATATATATATATATTTAAATATATATTATTAATATATAATATTAATACTAAAACCAAACCCTAATATTAATAATATATATTAATATATATTATTGTTGTGCTAATTTTTTTTTTTTTTATCATAATACAACTTTTGGGCCAAAAAAAAAAAAAGCCCAGACCGAATGGACCGACCAGAACTGGACCGAACCGGTCTGGTCCGGTCCGGTCTTTACATGTGTTTCGCTCTGGTCTGGTCTTCTATTTTTTGGGACCGAAATTTCCGGTCCGGTCCGGTCTTAGGCAATTCGGTCCGGTCAACCGGACCGTGAACACCCCTAATAGCCGGTGTTTTTCAAAAGATTTGACTTTTGAAATGGAAACTTAATTTGAGACAGAGGAGAGAAATATTTTGCTAAAATACAAAGAAATTCAAATACTGATAAAATCTTTAAAAATTCAGCTGCGAATCAAATAATTTTTGTTTAAAGTTAATTTGTATTCTAAAGACACCTTTGCATTGTTCAAAATGAGATCAAAGTCCTTCAAGAAGGCATCAAGTGTGATATAAATCTGACTGTCAACGCGCTGCAATAAAGTTGCCATGTCCATAGGGTTCTCAATGACTGGTCGTTCATCAACGTCATCCTTATCCATAACTGGATAGTGGAAGTCGGAGAAACACTGCTTCTTCAATATCCTGCACCACACAAAACCAAATAATTAAAGAGAATAAATAATATAAATGCTAAAAGAGCGTCCTAAGTCATCATCATAATCCTCACCTTCTTCTGTTAAATGTTTATTACTAATACAAGGGGAAATATGTAAAAGCAAACAAATGCAGATCTTAAGTTGTTGAGACTTGCGAGTGATCATCCAAATTAGAACATACACATTCATTAGTTGGTGATCTCCAAATTTATGGAAGTATCATTACTTAAATGCTTTTGGCTGACATATATCCTCCAATCGTCGGCCCGCAAAACTATTACAATAACTAAATGATGCTAAGGCCTTTCTGGAGGCATGGCCATCACTATATGGCTTGTAAACTCTACAAGCAAATCAGATTTGAGGTTACCAAGCCTACATTAGCCTTGTATTTATAAAGGATCAGCTCATTTCCTCCTCGTACTTTAGGGTTCAAGCAAGATCCCAAGGTGGTGCCTCAAGACCCTTTCAACACCTTTTTCTAGGTAAGGTTGACCTAGCCAAGCCTCTAGTTGCAGCGAGGGAAGCGCATTAGAGGTCTTGACCACCACGTTTTAAAATGTTTTTATCTTTCATTTGTATATAAACAAAAATCTAGTAATATATTAACGACTTTGATTAGAAGTTAATGATAAATCCAAGTGAAGTGAAGACATATATCTTACGTGCTTTAACTCATGTTTGGTGGGGCCAATAGCCGCCTTTGGTGTCTTTGAGAGTTGAGGGAGGGACTCTGGTTTTTGGGACTTGCTTGTTTTACCGTCCTCAAATCTTATTGACAAAGCAGTTTCAATCAATTGATCAAAAAACAAACATCTGTCTTTGCTTGATGGTTTGTCCACTTTATAGCTGTCAAAAAGAAGAAAGTAGCGAGACGTTATAGTTTCTTATCATTAAGCAATTACACGAGACAAACATAATACAAAAAACTTCTTCAAGATTCTACCAAGAGGTCACTTGTCTGTTAAAAAAAAAAATTAAGTTAAGGGCTTGTTTGGTTTGTGGCAAAATATTTTTGACCACAAAATATTTTTCTTTTTGAAGCTAATTCCCAATATCTCAAAAACATTGTAATATTTTCTTCATTTTGCACATTTGCAAGCTGAAATTAGACCGCAAAGATGTCATTGAGATTGAGTAAAACATACACGGTATTGAGAGGAAACACTGATGAACTCTCCTCATCTAGCTCAGCAGGCGATACAAAAGATGTTCCAAGTAATAATATGGGGCAGTTGGGTGGCAATTGCTCCACCAGCGTCAGCAAAACTGCCTTGAGTTGCATTCCTGCCTGAAAGGAAAAATATGTCAAATAAATTAAGATTCTGAAGAAAATTTATGAGCGTAATATTCTATTCTAAAGTTTGAATATTAAGATTTGGAAGAGTTCAATTAATATTTTTGTTTATCAATCAGGCATACACTAAATCATTACAACTAGCATAAGCAGGGTAAAAACAATATATTTCAAAATACGCACTTACGGTCTCCCACCAAAGATGAAATTGTGGCAAATAAAGAATGGATGGTTTAGTCCTCCGAGCTTCATTAAATTTATGTACCAATGAATCCTCTGGGGTTGTAGCATTAGGATCGGAAAAAAGACAAGAAAGTTCAAGAGAATGAACCGGAAATTTCTCAAGTTTATGTAAAATTGCAGGCGCCAGATGTTCCTGAAAAATGAAACCATTACGACCACCTAGTTGGCAGTTTAATGAAATCTTGGTATGTCTTTAGGCTAAAGTGCAAAAGGAAAAAAAAACCTTGAACTTCAAATTTGTTATAGCAAACACTTTAATAGGTTGGCAGAACTCCCTATAATATTAAATGTTTGAGTTGCAAAAGCCTCCAAAAAACAGACTTTCAGCGATACATAGTCCACGAAAAAAGCCACAAAATGTAGAATTCAATGGGGTTTGCATTTTAAACTAAATGGAGTTCCAAAAAATTACCAGTCCAACACCTTCACCACCACATACGAGCAGTCGAGGTCTGTACACAAGAGGAAAAGAAGAGACCAATGAAAGCTTATGAATCTTGCTCGACTCAAACAAAAAATGAGGGAAAATATCTGATACTTTAGTCATGGCTTTCTTTAATTTCCTTTTGAGACAAGATTCAACAACTGACGGAAGTGGACGAGATTGCACAATTGAGGCTCTCTGAGCCGCAGGAGTTATTGTTGACATGGCTTCTAAAAAGTGATATCTTTCCACCTTTATTGAATCAATATCAATCAAGAATTTTTCATCGCTTTTGTATACTTGAGGGTATTTTTCACGAAAGGCGTGAATGGCAGCTTTGGTGCACAGTGCCTTTAGATCAGCACCACAATATCCCACACAACTTGATGCGAGCTCCATTTTTAGCAACTGGGAAGGTGGAAGCTTCCATTTACGAGTATGAATGTCCAGTATTTCAGCACGTGCCTCAAGGCCGGGCAAGGGGAAATTGAACTCACAGTCAAATCTACCAGGGCGCCTCAAGGCTCCATCGATGGAATCAACCCTGTTCGTTGCTCCGATCAAAACGACTTGTCCCCGAGATTCAAGGCCGTCCATTAGTGCAAGCAAAGTGGACACAATGGAGTTATGAATTTGCTCTTGTTTGCTGGACCTAATGGGCGCAAGTCCGTCTATCTCATCAAAGAAAATAATGGAAGGCTGATTCTTCTGGGCTTCGTCGAATAGTAGCTTCAATTGTCTCTCAGCCTCACCGACCCATTTGCTCAGCACATCGGCGCCCTTCCGCATATAAAAGCTAACCTTCTGGCCTGCTTTGGAAGCAGCACAGGCTAATGCCTTCGCAATCAGTGTTTTCCCAGTACCAGGGGGCCCACACAACAACACGCCTCTAGGTGGGGTAATGTTGTAACTGGTGAAAAAATCTGGATACAATAGTGGGAAGAAAACCATTTCCTTCAGTTGATCAATGTACTCAGAAAGCCCACCTATGTCATCAAAGCTTATAGTCTCGTCTAATTTTAGAGGTTGAATATCAGCACCTACCCCTCCTCCCTTAGAGATTGTTGGTGCATGGGTAGCGTTAACTGAATTAGCAAAAGCTTCTTGTTGAGGAACCCGACCAGATGATGTAGTCCGATTCAAGTCTAGACGGCCATTACCCAGAAGAAGGGAATCATCCGAACAAGAATCTTCTTGGGGTATTTGAATACGGCGGTTATTTACTTGCGATTTATGTCTCTTTCCACTAGTACCCCTGCTGCTAGCTTTTTTTGTACCCATTACTCGCTTTAACACTCTTGGAGGAGACCTTGGCCTTGGATGGTTATCGACCTTCTCCTCAAGAGTCACCTTTCGAACTTCTCTACGCTTACGGAGTTCATATCGCTTCCTACCTAGTGTTACTTTTCCGTTATCATCCACACCATTCTCTCCCTCTTGTTCTGCACACACAAGAAATTAGAAAACCAACATTGTTCAAATAAAAATATGTAGATTTTATAAAATTTATTACTTTCTTACTCTTTTTTCCCTTCTCTTTTTATCTGGCATCTCATGTTCTTGGCAACCAAATAAAGCACAAGGGAAATCAAAACTAAGAAAATAATGAAGCTCCCTACTTCATACCTTGCACTCCTCCTTTAGCATCACCATCTTCTCTTCCTATATACAGAATAAACATTGTCGAAATACAAAAAAAAAATTAAATAAAATTATCATTTCAAAACAAGTGCAAGAGAAATTAAAGAAAATAATGAAATTTACAGCTTCCTACCTTGTCCACTTTTATCATCACAATCTTCCTCCGTTCCTACACACAATCAACAAACATTGTGGATGCATTTTCATTGATTTGCATGGAAAGGAATTGATTACTTCAACTTCTTACATGAAAAGGAGACAAAAATCGCATAGGGGACATAGTTCTGGATTCCATGAAAAAGCTAAATATCAAGCTAAGCAAGTTGTACCATGAGTATGACAATGGCTTCCTTCAATATTGAAAATAATCTACTCTACAATGATGGCGAAATTCATATATTTTCTTTCTTTTCTTTTCTTTTCCTTTCACTTTTTCTTTCTTACTACGAGCAAACGAAGAAACTGAGAAAAAAATAATAACCCTTTGTCAAATTAGGAATTTTACATTAACTTTGGTTTGTACTTCTTGATTTCAACGTGATCAATGTTCAACAATGAAACTTATTTACTATGGTGAGGTCAGTGTTTTCATTGGCAAGTGCGTAGGTCGAGAGAAAGGAAAGTGGTACTATTAATTAGAGACAAAGCGAGTAAAATTATGCTTTCCTACCTTTCTGTCCTCCTTTACTATTACCATCTTCACCTTCTGTGTCGCTCACTCGCATGAATTGAATGTCATCCACAGAACTACCATGTTGTTGTTCATCATTGGAATCTGCAGATTTCTTCTTCCTTTTTCTGGTAGAACTCTAATGTTTTGGTTGCTACAAAAATAGGAACAACAACAAACACATTTTTTTGCAATGATTATTTAAAAGAAAAAAAAAATACTATATTTTTTAAAGGTCTATTGTATGACAAAATGCTATGCCAATAACTGTACCAAATTCTAGCTTGTAATACCACAAAAGAAAAAGAAAAAAAAAGAACAATTATTAAGTATCACATCACTCAAGGCCACCAATGAGCGCACTCTAGCTCAGATGGTATCACTATTCACTACCCACTTCTCACAGAGTTGGCAGGGTTCAAACCCGAACTGCTTTGGGAAGGGACATCCCAAATAGCGCGCTCTATATTTGATTGTTAAAAAAGGAATGTCCTTAGTGATGATTAGGGGTGTGCACGGTCCGGTTGACCGGACTGAACAGTAGAGGACCGGACCGAAATGAATGTTAAGACTGAACCAGATTGGTCTGGTTCTGGTTGGTTCATTTTTTCTGGGCTTTTTTTTTGGGGGCCCAAGAGTTGTATTAGGCTCAAAAGACGACTGAAACAGTGAAACAAAACGAACTGCTTACGACACAAATTATTAAAAATAAGAAGACATCTGCTGAATCTAGTACACGCAAATTTTCAAGAACTAAAATGAAAATGAATTGACTTAAAGAAAGCTGCTTTTAAGTAAGAAGAAAGAAAGAAAATAGACAGGCTTAACTGAAAGCTACTTGGAAGAACTTTTGTATTTTAGTTACTTAACTGACCCCTTTTTCTAGTCTTTTAATCCCCTACCCCTCTCTCCCCTTGTGTAAGATAGACAGGCTTCAATTTTTCTTTTGGCCATTGGTGATGTTGGGTAACGGATTCGGACCCTTACAACTCTACCACTTGAGCTGCTTCCTACGTCCTTGAGATATTCAGAGTGAATGATTATACGACTATACCAAAAATACTTTTCTGTCTAAGTTATTTGTCGAGATAAGTTCAAATCCAAATAGAACTCGCACTTAAACATATAATCTTTACTAAATTAATTTGTCTTTCTCTTGCTGCAAAGAACTCAAACTTAAAAAATACAAAGTCCATACTTACCATAGTAGAAGAATTATTTGAAATGGAAATAATCAGAATGTTTAAGGAACTAAAAAATTAAAGAATTTGGTAAACAATTTTATATATATTTTTTTGTTCCGTAAGCTTTGAGTGTGAGTGCATCCCTTCTGTTGTTCCGAACAAACCATTTATCAATAAGAGATTTTAGGAATATGACGAACAAACCATATGTTAACTTCTTTATATTTTTTCTACTAAATGGGGATAATTAAAGAATTCTAACCAATTAAAGGATCCACTATTTTTCCCCCCTTATGCATTAATTGATTAATGTAGTTAATCTGAGTTCTCAGCACAATTTGGTAAACTATACATCGATTGGGGGTAACTGTAACTCAATTTAGGAGGCTATAATTTCAAGTTAAATTTTCTCAAGAAACTGAACAAAAAATATTTAGAATCATTTGTTATCATACATGCTATCCCCAATTAAACTATTGAAATCCCAGGAAACTCTCAAGTGTAGTAGTACAATGAATAAACAATAATTGCAGAGTCTCACAAATCATCAAATATATTAGAAGATTAAAATCTGTATGTAGTATTATTATTTATTATACAGAAATATTACCAGTGGCACCGGTAGCAACTTCGGGCATGGGATTGGCGGGATCGGTGAGAGTGGGTTCGATTTGTGTAGAAGGTGAAGCCATGGACGCCGGAAGGTGATGATCGGCGACGGGAGAGAGAGAGAGAGAGAGAGAGAGAGAGAGAGAGAGAGAAGGGAGTTTCAGTAATCAGTACGTGAGGGAGACGGAGAGGAGCGGCGCTGGGTATGGGAACTTGGGATTGTTGTGTTTAATTTTATGCAATTAATATTATATATTATTAATATATATTTAAATATATATATATATATATATAACATAATACCGGTTCGGTTCAGTCTAACTGATACTTTCAAAATCTGAGACCAAAGACCAGATCGAACTATTTCGATTTTTAAATTTAGACTGGATCGGACTAAATTCAAATGGTCCGGTCCAAATTAACCCATTTTTTGGTTCGGTTTGTTCAGTTTTATGGTCCGATTCGATTTCTAAACACCCATAGTGATGATTATAATAACTATCAAGATTAAGAAATTGAATATATATAAACTCATGACAAATTATTAAGGTGAACCAAGTAATTGTTTTATGACTCCGCTTTTCCTTTTTCTCGACAAATATTGTGTAAGACTAGTAGCACATACTCAATATGCATAAAAGCGGGCTAATAATTTATATCATGTTATTCAAAAATTACAAAGGCTAACAAATGAACAAATGTACAAATAATCAAACGAAGATGAAATATTATGCTCTAATTTAGTCCCTCTATTTAGGCCAAAAAAAATGAATTGACACACGCACACAACAATTTTACGTTCACAGTATCCCGTTTTTAATGAATAGCATGTTGACAAATGTAAGCCATTTTTGCCAACAAGTGATGAAACGACAGTAGTATAAATAAACTAGGAGAAAAACTTCATTCATTTACATACTTAGTCACAAAAAGAAAAATATCAGTTCATCAATGACGACTAAATACTTACATTGTTGGCTTTGTTGGCGGCATGCAGGGGACGAATCTCGCCTTTCATTTGCCCAATTCTGTTTCAAAAATTAACCCCAAATTTGCATTAATATATATATATATATATATATATATATATATATTTTAGATCGTAACATGTGCTAAAAGCACTATCAACCATTAAAAAAATATTTTAAATCTCATTCATACAATTGCTCATCTCTTATATATGCCAATAGTAAGTAATCTATGCATTATGCCAAAAAAATTATGCAGAATGTAAGATTAGTAAGATGAAGAACGGATTCCAATTATCATTCAAGTATTAGTAAGTTAATTAGCAATTAATTAATTAAACTAAAAATAATACAAAGAGACTAATAATAATAATTATTATTATTAGAGAGAGAGAGAGAGAGAGAGAGAGAGAGAGAGAGAACCTTGAGTAGTAAAGTAGAAGTAGGAAGCAAATTGGTGCAAGTAAGGCAACGGAAAATTATTGAAGAAGGGAGGAAGAAGCAATTGAATTAAAAGGCTGAATATCAATCGAATATAAAAAACAGGAGGGAATATTTATTTATTTTGGGGAAAAAAATGGAGGGAAGATTTTTTTATTTATTTTGGTGAAAAAAAAAAGAGGGAAGATTTATTAGGATTAGGAAAAAATATTCTTTGCTAATTATTGCCAAAATGGAAACATTGCCCGTCTTAAACTTAGAACTATTTTTGGTTGAAAGGAATGTAAAAGTGAAATATTAATTTGAAATGTTTGATTATTTTATAAATTTAAGAAATATTTCTAACCCCGCCATATTACCAGTGGCAAATCCAGATTTTCGTTTCATGGGCACATTTAGACATTTACAATAAAAATTTGCTAAATTAACTACACTCTCCGTCTCAAATTCTTCATGGTCTCAATTTGACCTTAATACTTTTAAATTAACTATTCTTTGTCTCAAATTAACAATCCTGCTTTTACATGGGTAGTTATTAAAGAAACACTAATTTTAATTAATCAATGGTGAATAATACATCTTATTATTTTCTATTGTGATATTTGTTACAATGATTATGTTAAAAAAAAGGGTGGCACTAATTACACACACCAAAACACTTTATAACACTTCAACATTGGCTCGGCCATATAGGACCGAGGCAATGCTCACATACTTGGTCCTATAGCACCGACTATGTGCACATTACCTCGGTGTTATAAGGCCGAGCCAATGTATTTCTTTTTTGTTCTCAATAATAGCTTAGTCTTGTAGGACCAAAATAATGTGTACATACTCGATATAATAGAACTGAGTAAATGAGATGGAGTGTTACCGAGTAAAGTAGTATGTATAATTAGCGGCCACCAAAAAAAAGTGAGACTATCAAATTGAACAATTCCCAAACCAAAAGTGAGATTGTCAATTTGACGCGAAGTACATACTAACAAACCCAAAAATCTATTACTGTTGTTAAATTTAATGAAATTTCTAAAGCTTGTTAGATACACAAATTGTTGTATTAACTTAACGTTGTAATCATAATATCAAATGCATATTTATTTGAACTTTTTTTTTTAACGTGAATGATGAAATTCAATGATTAGAAAAGGAGGCTACGTCAAACTAGAGGAGATGTGAACGAAAATTTGGAACCTTATCTGAGAGATATATCATTAACATGTAAAGCATACTTAGAAAATAATGGGCGACAGAGTTCCTTTTGCGATGTACAAAAGACATTTAGCACCTGCGACCACAAATAGTGGTGTAGCAAGAAAATTTGGCTAGTGGGGTCAAAAATTTCTCTTGGGATAAGGCCTTCCTTTTTACAAGGTTTTTGTACGTTAGATATATTTAACCAAAGAATATTGATAATCCAATTGTATTGTATTCTTGATTGTTGATTAAGTTAAAAATGTTATTTTCTTAAAAAGTACTAAATCATAGTAACTTTTGATTTTGAACGGATAAAGTTTATAATTTTAACCCCATAGTAGTATTTTTCTCCAAACTTAATGGTGTCAAGTGGTGTCAAATATACATACAAATCCAAAATTTTCACAAATTTATTATGCTTAAGCACTTTTTTTAACATTTAGTGGAGTCACTTGAACCCATGGTGGCTCATGTGGCCACACCAGTGACCACAAAGCAAAAAATCTATGCATGTCACTCGACAAATAACTAGACAATGTGAAAATAGTGTTAGGATTCTCAATTTCTTTCATTAGTTACACGCAGACACACTCAAGAACAATATCCCAAAACTCTACTTCAACCGCGAGCTAGGCATGCTACAAATGCCTTAGCACATTTTGCATCTAGCTGCAGAGTGCACGCACAGAAAATCCCGCCAAAAAAGTCATCAATACCATCATGAATAACAACCCCAATACTTTCTCCCATCTATTAGCTGCACGTTGGAATTTTTTTTCCCTTTAAATAATTTTCTTCTTCAGTCTTGAAAAAAAAAGACATTCAATTTCTAATTCTTATAACCCTTCGGTTTAAATCTTAATCCATTAGCGGTATCTATTTAAATTTGAACTATGCCATTCGTCTAACATGCATTCACATATCTCTTTCTACCTATCCATCTCTCTATGGCTGCACGAAAGAGTATGTAAGTATATTCTTTTAGAATGGTTCTATTAATACAAAAATTATTTATTTTTCAACTAACTAGCATCTTTCTTTTCTTTTTTTGTTCAACGAAATTGACTATATTTTTATGTGCTATTTTATGTTTTAAAGGAATCTGTATTTTTCACTCTATCTCATGAGCCTTTTCCATTATGGTGCAGTTAAGAAAACAATTGGAAACAATACATATGCTAACTTTTGTATTTCAATCTACTAGCTAGACGATGTAATAAAATTTGTTTATTCAATGTATACGAGTATTTGTCATTTATGTAAACTTATATTGATAAATTTTATATTTCAAAAAACTTGACTATAATTATATAAGTATAGACATGTATACACAAAAATAAACACAATATATGTATACTCATTAAAAATAATTCATACAACGGCCGTGCATCGCACGGGTAATAAGCTACTTATTAAGTATCACTCAGGGCTATTAAAACTTTAATTAGGTTATCTGTCGTGTGTACTCATTAAGTTAAGAACCATTTTCCCCAAAAGGTTAAGTTGTTAGGTAGCAGGTCAATAATTTATGTCATTCTCTTCGGCCATTACAAAGGCTAACAAATATAAACATATGTGGCCCTACTATAACGCAAATTAGGTAATCGCTTGGGCCCCGATGTAGAAAACGGCCTCCATTTTAAATAATATAGGACTATTTTTATAGTAATTCAAGTCAAAAAAGAAAAAAAATGTTTTAATGATATTTTTTTATATACAAGTATTAAAAACTAAAGTTTGATAAATACTTTGAGAGCCTATTTTATCTTTATTATCTAGTGCCTCAACTTCTCTTGGACCGCCTCTAAATGTAAAAATAATTAAAAGACAATGAAAAATTATGCTTTTAGTTCCTCTTTTTAGCCAAAAATAAAAATAAATAAAAATAATAGAAATGTGTCCACAACACTTTACGTTTCACACACCTCGTTTTTAACAAATAGCACATTGACATATGTAAGCACTTTTTAAAAAGAAGTGATGGAATAACAGTAGTAGAAATAAAGTAGGGGTACCTTGTGTTTGGATATAGAAAAAAAAACTTGGGATTTAATAAAAAGTCGAGATTTGGGACGGAGAAAAGTCGAAGTCCATCGTTCGGTAAAATCAACGGAAATTAAAATTTTACCTAGGTTAATTAATTAGCTGAATTTTGGATATTAAAAATACAAAATTAGTATTTGCCCCAAGATTCAAAGGACCCCTTTACTCAAACCCATCACATTTAATAAATTAGTTAATAGCCCAACTTCTAGGATTTAGCCCAAATTCAAAAATAATTTTCTCTTTTATAATATTCTAGTTTTTACAAGACTAATCTAACTAAATTATCTTTATTGAATGATACAATAAATAATAAACATTTATCCTTAACTCTAACATAATTAATAATATATATCTCTACTAAGATTTTTTTTTTTACATTAGTTAAATAACAATAATACAAATGAATTAAAGGCTACATATCTCTATACAAATTGTTATCCATCTATTTGTGGAGGTTTTGAATATTGGCCCTTAATTCTGGTGATGAATACCTTCCATTACGAAGAGAATTATAGTAGTACAAAAACACATATTTACGGTATCAATTATCAACGTGAAAGTCTAGTGCCTGTGGCGAAATATGAGATTTACAAAAGGTCGAATGCAGATTTATGTGTTGTTGCAATTATCCAATATACAATCCAAGGAACCACCAATAATCTTTTATTTGATGCACAAAAAATAATTTGTTAGAACATTCATTCTAAGGTTAGTAAATTATTTATTTTCACTCTTTTGAAACCCTCTCTCTACATTTCTTTATATTTAACATTCTTGATCTTAATGATTTTAATATGATTATTTTTAATTTTACTTGTATATATAATATCTTTTTTAATATTACTGTATTTTTAGTTTGACTTGTGTAATGCCATTTTAATTTTACTTCGGTAATTTTTTTAATATGACTGTGTTTTTAGTTTTACGTGTGCAATTCTTTTTTTTATATGACTATTTTTTTGTTTTATTTATATGTAATATTTACTACTAATATGACATCTAGATGCCTCAAGTTTTAACGTTTAATATTTTAATATGACTATGTTTATATATGCCTCAAGTTTTAATGTTTGATATTTTCATATGACTATGTTATATTTTTACTTGTTTAATCTCTTTTTTACTATAATTGTATTGTTAGTTTTGCTTGGGTGTAATATTTATGTCGAATATATCTTGTAGATGCATTCAATGTTTGATATTTTCTATTTATTGAAAGTCAACTTCTTAATTTTTTTAGTATATATTTATCCTAAGGCAATTAACAATTACCAAAAGTTATTGCTTCTACTTTATATTTATGAAATTTCAAATTTAAAACTTAAAAATTCCTAAGAGATATACATTTTAGCAACAACAAATTATAATTTTAAGTGAATAACAAATTTAAGTTTGAACAATTTAAAAAGGATAAGGTAGGAAAAACATAAAAGAAAACAAAAAAAAAACACAATAAAAATTTATAAAATATATATTTAGTAATTATCCACTTTTTTGAGCCAATGACTAATTTCCCATATGGTGTGGGTTAAAAGTAAATCAATTTAAATTCGCAGGGTTAAAAACTAAAAGCCCTTATTAAAAATTGTCAACTTAATATACTTGGGACGAAGCATTATTCAACTCTCCTTTTGGCGGAATTTCTTTTCGCTATGTACTAATTCATCCACCAAATCATCTTCACATGTACTTGAGTCCTTACCAAATTCCATGACTATCCAAACAAGTGAAATTCAATTTATGTCATTTTCAAAATTCTACGAATAGGATATCCAAACATAGGAAATTGCAATTGAAAAAATTTAAATGATAGAATTTTAAGTTATATTATTTACAAATTTTACATATAGGACATCCAAACAAGTTTTTTTTACATAATTAGTGACAAACAAAATAAATAAACTAAGGATTGTATTTCATACTATTTTCCATCTTATTATCAAAATAAATAAACTAAGGGTCTCTTTGATAACAACATGGAAAACGAAGAAAAAAAATTGTTATTTTTGTAAAAAGTTGAAAAATAAGTTGAGACATGTAATGAAATGTTTTCTTACTTTGTAGCTTTTTTAATGGAAAATTTTTCTTCGTTGTTTGAGGAAGAAAAATTTTCCACAAAAATTATTAAAAGATGGAGGATATCTACTCATAAACATGATTATGTGCCTCAACTTATTTTTCAACTTCTTGTATAAATTAAGTGTTTTTCTTATCATTTATCATTTTTCATACTATCAAATGGAGCCTAAAAATTCAATTCATAAATTACTAAATACGTACGTTCTTTTCTTTGTTGGAGGCATTAATGGGCCGAATACCCAAAATTTGTTTCAAAAATTAACCCCAATTTCGAATTAACTAATTAATATACGATATATACAAGAAAGAAGAGGGAACGTACGTTTATTAGGATTAGAGTTAACATTATTATTATTATTATTATTATTATTATTATTATTATTATTCGGATATAGAATCCTTTCCTTGCTAATTTGCTTATTTTTTGTCAAATTAAATGGAATTATCTTTCCATTATAGAAATTTTAATTTTGGTTAATTATAAATGAACGTTGGATAGCTATATGAAGTATACATATATATATATATGTACTATATCACCCTTAATTATAGTTTTATTGTTTTTTTTGAAATCCCCTTAATTATATATAGGTTTTGAATTCATCGTCTTTAGAGAAAATAATCATCAGAAAGAGAGAGAGAGAGATTATTATTTTTATCATTGATATTAAAAACGGTATATTAATGGAGGTAGTAGAATTGGAACTGGACATTGGGGAAAATTTTGGATCATCATCAAAGTTGGAGGAAGCAGTTTGTAATCATGGTTTTTTCATGATGGGTCCAAATGAATGGAATCCATTAACTAAAACCCTAACTCGACGACTCCATTACTTCTGCCATTGTTTCTGTATCTCATGATGGTACTAATCCCAACTTTCTGTGCATACGCATTCATCCTCTTCATCGTCATCGTCCCATCTCCTCTTCCGATCGCCAAGCCGTTTTGGTTCGTACGCGTATATACTCTCTCTTTCTCTAATATCTGGACTTGGTTCCACTCCATTATCCTTTCATTCAATTTCGTCTATTGAGGTCTAGTTTGAGGCCTGAATGGATGAATTATTTCGTGATACGTGTGAGTAGATCAATTTAAAAAAAAAAATTCACCCAAGAAGTGGATTTGTGTAAAATTTTAATGGTTGAAAACAAATATATGTATCAAATTTTTAGTACAGTACCTACTTTCGATTTGAATTTATTTATGAAATTTTATAGAGATGATTTACTTGTTACAGAGATTATCTCCACCAATTTCGTGAAAAAATTCACCTGTTCATACCTCGAACTAAACTCTATTGGACGGAATTGGATATAATGAATAATGGAGATGATTCAAGTCCCTACTATCTACATCTACACTATATGTATAAAATCATTCACGCTATGAATTTTTTTTTTCCTACTTATAACAATTATATCGTTAGTCAATTGATAATAATAGTGTTTACCTATGACTTTCTTGCTCTAGCAATCAGTTTGCCCAACCAATAATGTTCTTTAATTACTTTATGTTAATTATGTTTTAGAGTTGAGATTGGATTTAATAACTTGATCGTAATGAATTTAATTAACTAAAACGAGAGTTCATTCTTTAATTACTTGATATTTTAATATTTTTTATTTGTATTTTGCATGGCTAACACACACACACACACACATATATATATATATATTCGTGCTTACAACACTACCGACCATGTATCAGTTTTTTTGTTGTGTAACTCATACTAAAAAAAGCCATTCCAAGCCCAACTCTATAGGGAGACACGTTAACTTATTGGATATCTATGGTGCAAGTTTTTGTTTGAAAAATCTATACCCATACCGAATCTATATACACAAGCCCGAACTCGACTTGTGCAACCTCGACCCATCCTAACACATTGTAATTATATGTATTATAAATTTATTTAAAGAAAAATATTCAGGGCATGTCTAGCTAGTCAAACAGGCCAATTTTTGCGAAGTCTCAACCACCCGAACATGTGCTGAGTTTTTGTTGTTTAACTGATACCCAACTTTATCTTAAATGAAAGTGCCTCAAATCCGACCCACTAAAGAGATTTTAATCCGTAGGATATCTAGTGAAATTCCATATATATGACCTGCCAATTAGAAAGAATATGATTTAACCCACCGACTAGGATATCTTTCATTATATTCATTAGCCAAACATGATTTGTCCAGCCTCGACCTACCCGACATGCTATAATTATGTGATATTACAATGTGTTTAAAGAAATATTATTATATTCATGTTGGGTCAACTCGAAACCGGTAAAACAGGTTAATTTATTAACTTTATTATTAAAAAATAAACATTAACTTTTTCCTAGTTAATCTAAATCCATCTATATAAGAATTGAAAAAAAAATAATATCCCTTTTAGTTAATCTAAGTTCACATATATAAGAACCGAAAATATCAATTTTAATACATTTTATATTATAATTTTAAAATTATTGAAACATATTTTAGTGTTAATAAATCATTCACAAAAAGTTTTCTTGTACTAAAGTTTAGATTGTAATTGATTTTAGAAACTAAAAATTTTAATATTCCAAATTTAGAATTTTTCATATTTTTAACATTCGTCCATCATTAATTGGGAATCCATTCAAATGCTTTGTGATTTATTAGTAGGCAGTTAATTAATGTGGAAACAAAAGAATTTAGATACTTTTCAACACTTTCAAATCTATCTGAAATATATATATATATATATATATATATCCCAAAAATGCTACTGCTCATTTAGAAGGATAAATGAATAAATTTTTCATAAAATTTGGTAGAGATGATCTATATTAAAATATCATCAAAATAACTCAAGTTAAAAGTTAGTAATATGATCATAAAAAAATTCAATGGCCCATATATAGCCATAACTATAATTAAATTACTAGAATAATACAACAAATATAAACCGTTAGATTTAAAGAGAAACAAACAAATCTTAACCACCAATTAAAAAGAGAAGCAAATGTCTTTGTAATTTATTAATAGATGTTATCTAAACTTCTTGTTAATTTTGCTGCTATACGTTCAGCCGAATTCGACTAAACTTAATTAGAGTTTAAATTTATTGACCCTCTCCTTATGTAAATTAGGGTTAATATAACCCTATCTTCGGATTGGCTACAAATACCAAATCATCCCCACATCAGCCAATTTTATTAATAATTATGTAAAGAAAAATAAAAATAAAATACAGATAAAAATCGTCCTCTCCGATGGACAAAGCCACAAAGCTTGAGCCCTAGACAACCCGTCGCCAGAAAAACCTTCCTCTAGTCTCTCGCCGCCCCGTAGCTGATCGAAGAACCTTCATCTCCTTAGGAAAAAAAAAGATAAATCATTCATCTTCTCGATCAAATGTTTCTGGCGAGACCCTTCACCACCACAACTCCAGACCGGAAAAGCTCCATTTGTTGCCGGAGGTAATTCAATCAAATGCACATTCCACACCCAAATTATGGTAAACTAAAAAAATTAAAAAATATTAATGTGGTGTGAAAAATGTAAAATTGTTATCCAACCCAATAGAACTCTTGCCAAAACAAAACATTGGACATTAGATGTTGAAGAACAATGTTAAATCATGTTCTTCTGAAGTTCATAATGTTGAAAAATTAAGTTCTATCAAAATTTACATAAAAAAATATAATTTCAATTATGAATTCATAAGAAAAAGCAAAACTACGTCTGCAGCCTCGGCACATGCATTAGAAAAGTCTCTGAAGTTGTTTACATGCATTAAAATTAAGACTTAAAAAAGTTATTCGATCACATGCATTAAAATTAAGACTTAAAGAGATTGAAAGTTAAAGCTTAACTAATCAGTATGGATGAATGCAGGATCAAGTGCAACGAATGTTAAGGATATCAAGCAAAGACGAAAATGACGTGATTGAATTTCAAAAAGTGTATCCAAAAGCTAAAACGAGAGGCTTCGTGAGGCTCTTCCGTTCACCAACCTTATTTGAGGACACTGTCAAGTCTTTACTCCTTTGCGCTTGTGGGTATGTATGTATATATATGATTTGAAAATCACATTCATATAGATTGAACTGTGGACCATCCTCTCTGTTACGACTAAGGGTGACAAAATGGCCCAATCCAGTGGGATTTTAACCCGTCATGCCCCCGCTTGCCCCACCCCGAGTATAGTGTTCTTTTTACCTTTAATATCCTTATAACACATATTCTATAATTATACTAAATTGGGGTGGGTCAGGGGTGAGTTCAGAACCAAGTATACTGACAAGCAGATCGGATTTTCCAATATAAAACTTGCCTTGGGTTAGAGTAATATTAAGGCGGGTGGCCATCCCAATTTTTATTTTTTTAGGGTAAAAAGTAATTTTATTAGCACGGACAAAAATATACACGATTCAAGGGGGCATTCACCAGGAAATTACAACAAAACCATCTCATTCACTCCCCACTCTTTACAAATTAAGAAAGCAGTTCACAAAGCTTTTATCTACCTGCCAATGCGAAACTTTAGGTTGAATGTAGCTATCAATATCCCTAATTACCACTCTCTTAGGTCTAACTGCGTTATGGAAAATCCGATCCTTTGGTTTCTTTCTTGCCAAATACAATATACATAAACAGCAAAAGCCACTCTCCCTAGCCTAGCTTGAAATCTATTCCCTTTTGTCCAAATTAAGCTTAGCGGCGCCTTCACCATTCCAACAATTGCCCAATATTCCTAGCAAACCACTTTAGAATATATGGGCATACTAAAAGAACAAGTGGTCTCTCGATTCGTCATATATTCACCACACAACACACAAGTGCTACTTCGCACTATTCCCCTCCTTACTAATTTGTCCATAGTACTCAATCAATCCTTATAATCCACTTCAGGCTTAGAGTCCCCTAATAGCATTCCGGGCGAATTTCACAGTAGAAGAGCCATCTGAACAAAATTAAAGTTAACTTCACTTTTCTTTGAGAAAGTTTTTTCTTCTACCATTTTCTTCTCACACAATAAAATCGAGTTTTAAGAAATTAAATTAGCATTCGTGGTTAGTGCTACGTAAGATATTGATGATGAGGGATATGCAGTTGGTTCTACTTGAGATATTGCAAAAATGTTGTCCTTCTGAACATTTTAATTTATAAAAAAACAAAAAATTGTTATACTTTCACTTATTTTCAGGATCAAGAGAGCTTTGGAAATGGCTGAAAATCTTTGCAAGCTTCAATCGAAATTAACTGATGGAATAATTTGTGGTCCTCCAACACCTAATAGTAAAGATCTTAATTCCACACGAAAAAGAGGATTCAAGAGAAAAATTGCTACTGCTACTACTATTACTACAACTACTATTAATAGTAAAAGAGCACCAAATTTACAATTTGAAATGCAAAATTCGGATGAAAAAATAGGAAACTTCCCCAGCCCGAAAGAATTGGCTAGTCTCAATGAAGATGCATTGAATAAACAGTGCAATCTTGGATACAGAGCGGCTCACATTCTTAATTTTGCAAAGAAAGTTGAGAATGGAAAAATTAAGCTGGAGAAATATGAACAAGAAATTTTGTCAAAGAAAATATTCGATAGTTTGATGAAGATAAATGGGTTTGGTCCTTTTGTTTGTGCCAATGTTCTCATGTGCCTTGGCTTCTACCAAAAGGTTCTAGTTGATTCAGAAACTATGCGACATCTACGGCAAGTTACTTATTCTAACTCTTAGTTACATTACGATTTTCCAATCAATTTCGACCATTAATTCACCCTATAAGATTTAATGATATTTATTTTCCTGATAAGTATACCAATTTTCACAGGTCCATGGAATTGAAATTCACAAGAAGAAAACAGATAAAGCAATTGTTGAACAAATCTATGACAAGTATGCTCCATTCCAGTGCTTAGCATATTGGTATGTAAATGTCCTCTTTTTCTTCTTCGATTTTTTTCCTAATCAATCAACGCAATTCAACAGTATATTTTTTTTATTATACACTTTTATGAAATTAATTCGTTTTACTGATTGATATCATCAGGTTTAAGCTAATGGAGTACTACGAAAGTAAATTTGGGAAATTAAGCGAGCTACCAAAATCTAGTTATAGTAAGGTTACTGGATATTTGGGTAATAAACAAAATGTGAAGAACAATAATGACTAGCTTTTCCTATTTATCAAATTATACTTGTAACTGTTGGGAAATCAAACAATTGGACCTACAGATTCTGGATTTTGTTTAGAATTTTTTGTTTTTGAAGGCTGCATTTGATAATAACATGGAAAATGATAAGAAAAATACTTAATTTTTGTAAGAAGTTGGAAAATAAGTTGAGGAATATGATGAGATATTCTCCATCTAGCTCATGCTCATTTTTATAAGTAGATATCCTCCATCTTTCATTATTTTTTATGAAATTTTTTTAAACCTCAACTAGTAAAGAAATTTTTTCCATCGAAAAAAGCCACAAAGTAAGAAGACATCTCATCACATATCTCAAATTGTAATCTTTATCACGAAAATCAACTGTTTTTATTTTTTTTCCATGTCATTATCAAACAACCCTAAGAGTTACCTTATTTGTGAAGTAAATTTACGGTTATGATATATCGAATGAAATATTTTTTTTCATGTGCATTTGATTGCCAAGTTCAAAATTACTTTGTCAGGTATCCACGCGTGTCTTTTTTTTCTTTTTTTTGTGCTATGTTATTTGCATAGAAAAAAGAATTGGAAAGAGAAAAGTAGGGGTGGTATAAATTAATGATAGAAAAATAAGGCATAGTACGTGTGGAGATAGCCATAGGGCCTAACAAATAGTATCAGAGCCCTCGGACTTAAGTATGTGGAAGAAATTTCTGAAACCGGACAAAGGTGGTGAGCCTCAATTAACTCGCGATGGGATCTGTTGTTAAGGTCTCAGAGGGGAGCCTTGAGCCATGAGGAATGATTTGATCCTTTATTTGAGGGGAGGATTGTTTTGTGCAATCATCCAAGGGGAGGCTTGAGCCATGAATGATGTTCTCCTTTATTCGAGGTGAGGATTGTTGTGTACAAACAAAGTCCCATTTCGGTTAGAATGGAGGAGGCTGATCATGCGTTCATAAGTACGGGCAATAATTCTATTTGTGTGAGGCTTTTTGGGTAAAATTCATGTGAGTCTAGGCCCAAAGTGGATAATTTACCAATGTGGAGATATGTGGTGTCCATAGTGCCCAACAGTATGGAAAAATGACAATTTTAACTTAGCAAGATTCAATCTTTATTTTAAGTCATTTCAATTCATATTTAAAATAGGGTACAATTATTAAAATGACTCAAAATGGGTTCAAGTATACTATCTATATTATTAACGGTTTTAACGGTTATTATTATGTTAACGAATATTAACTCATTAGCCTGTTAAATTATCACGCTTTATTAGGTCAATACTAATAAGACCCAAATTTGTTAATTAAAAATTCACCCATTAGTTTTTAACTTGGTGTTGATTCATGTTGTATTATCATGCGTTTCTTGTTTTGCTAGATCTATGTAAAAGAATTATTTTAATATTAGATAATTCTTCGTCAGTGTGGGCCAATTATATTAAGCAACTAGAATTTCTTGCACACACAATATGTGTGCTATTTGAATATAATTAATTTAATATATATATATATATAATAAGCAGCTAATAGTGAGAGTTCAAATCTCGTTTTGTTTTGAACCAAGTGGCTTCTCTATTTGTCAAACCAATTTGGTTAGTGTGATATATATATATATATATATATATATATGGCTCACATATATCATATATTTCTTCAATTTAATGAACTAATTCTTCATGAAGGCCACATTCTTTAACAAAATTGAGGAAACAAAAACATAAATCAAAACATCGACATTTTTGCAAAGACAGACAGAGTGAAGCAAACTGAAGACAACTACAAAGGAGCATTTTGCTAGTTAGTTAATTATATAAGGGAAAATACCTAGGTTCTCCCTCTATTAACCTATCAAACAACTATACGTGTTAAGACTATGAATCCCACATCAAAAAATGAGATCCTTCCACAACAACATATAAGAATAAGGGTTACTCCAACTATTGTCAATTAATTGTGGGTTAGATGCTCCAAACTCTAATAATAACTAAACACAACAAAAGAGTAGCATTACACTATCATTTATACATGGTGACACTATACATAAGTAAGAAGAACTAACATAATTTTTTACTGATAGTCCCAAAACCCAAATGGCCAAAACCCACATTGGTTGATTATGAAGTGTTAAGGTAGCTTGGGTAGCGGGTTAGCTTCCAGTTAGTAGGAGAGACATCCAAATGGATAGGTTCATCATGCTATTTAAAATGCATTAAACTATATTTTAGTATAATTCACGCGCATGTTTGGTTGCAAAGTGTATTTTCTATAAAACTTACATTCATTCCAACTGAGCCTGGTTTTAGTTCACGCCCATTTTATAACAGTTTAGCATGTTAAGTCTTGTGGGTGGCACTTGATCCATCTTCTTAAAAACCACTAATGATTTTGAACCATTTTGTAGTCCTTTATGCTAAGGATTAAATTGTATAATTGTGTTGCGCTCATGAAGTATAATATATTAAAAAATAGGATCTTTAGTCAATGGACTGGATTTTGGTTTAATGTAATATTGTATTCTTAGTGAACTTGTGGAAATTGTTAATTTTAAGATGTGGAATGTTTATTATGCTAATTGAATGTGGAGGATAATTTATGATATCATGTTTTTACTATTCATAGGTTAAAAGGTTGGTTTTATGGACTGTACATGCCTAAATTTTTAAAATGAGCTTTTATGGGATGACTTGTTTTCAATGATATTCTAATTTAACATACTTTCCATCCATCGTCTACGTATGACACTGTGATTATCCCGGAGGTCGAAACCTCTTAATGGGATTCAGGGAGTCACAAATTGGTATTATAGGTATAAATTCATTTTTCTTCGCGGGGTTCAAGGGTAGATGTGCGTATTGGACGAGTGTTATGGATATATCCCCATCGAGTCTCGTGTTGTTCCATTTTAGGAATCACTCATTTGTGTAATGGGCAAATGTACGTTGTTTATCCTACGTTCTTCTTTTCAGGATGCCTCACTCCAACGAAGTATGTATCGCTCTTTTTTCTACTAGGGTCATTGATGTTAGGATTGATTCCACCCTAGGAGTGGTGGAGATGATCAATAAAGCAACTCAAATTGGCAATATCGTATAGAACTAAGTTTTACAATACACCATTAGGGTTAATAGTAAAAGACTAAAACGAGAAAATTGGGCACCACCAGAGGCAGACCCAGGAATTTTCTGAGGGGTAGACTAATAGTAATAGATAAAAAATATCGAGTGTATAACTATATAGTGAAAAGAAAATTTAATAGTATAATTTGAATATTTAAATTCATACATGACGAAAAGTATCTAACAAAGTTGAGCTTGACGAGTTTTTAATGATTTGAATTCATCTATTACAGTCTCCAGCTAATATATATTTGAGTTGGGTTAAGGGGTGGGCTTAAACTAAATTTTTTATTTATTTTTTTACTAATGCTAATAGGGTTTTCAAAATTTTCCCCTGTGCTGAAATTCGCATTGTCCCCCCTAGGTCCGCCCCTGGGCACCACTCTAGTACTTTATAGGTGGTTATATACTTATCTTTAGTGTTGTCTAGTTAGAACTATTATATTCACACTTTAAAAAGACAGTGTTATTTACATCCCTACATCTGTCACAAACATCTCCCAAAGGTAAATTTCTAATCACTAACACCCCTAAGACTCGCCTAATGACAGGTGAGTGCAGATGAACACACTCGCCCTACTTGGGGAGAGTTTGTTTGTAATAACTCGCCTAACATCAATCAATTGATTATTGAAGTGTTTTCCAAATAAGGCCCGCCTAATGAGAGGTGAATGCACTTAAAAAAACTCGGCTTGCATGAGAAGAGTGTGTTACTAAGCACTCACCTAACATCAGGCAATGGAGGGGGTGTTTGTGACAAATATGGCAGTGTTAAAATGTGTTTTTAGTTAAATTTTGCAAGGGGGTGTTTGTGACAGATTTGGGGGGTGTAAATAACACAACCCCTTTAAACTACTATAATGAGTCATCACAACCATCTTGACCATCCATGACCATCTCGGCGAATTCCCTTCTGTCCTTAAGTTGTGGCTTCTTACTGGTCTTTAGAGTTGGACTTTCTTTGTCAAGGACTTAACTTCGGGATATGGGCTAACTAGAAAATTAGGAACGTGGCCCAATTGTGCACTTCTATTTTGGGCTCCCTCGCCTACAATATTTGGTCTTAAAGCAATATTATACTTCAAAGCCTACTTTATTTGGTCTTATAGCAACCGCGTTGTCTTTAAATTTAAAGTACTCCTAATTTCTGTTATATCTCTATTATGAATCTAATCTAAAACACTTTAAATTAACATGTAAGTTTTAATTTTTTTGTAAACCCATTATAATTCTTTTACCAATAATTTGTTGTTTTTGACCATATCTACTATGAATATTTATTAGGTCAGTATTCTTACTAAATTTGTAGTCACCTTCTTTTATTTAAATTAATTTTTTAAGTTTACAAATTTGATTCTTTTGAGAAAGAGACTTGAGTGGAATTGGATTAGTGTTTCGTAAATAGAGCTCACATGTTTGTACTTTTATTTTCACTTTTGATGTTAATAATTATTCTTCGATTACTCTGCGAGTAAGTTTGATTTTGTGCACCTTATACAAAATTCGCTAATACTAAACTATGTTGTTTATTAAAATTCGCCTACTCCTACAAACACCCGTGCTCTTAAATCTTATATATATATATATATATGCATAATTGTTTAGTATATTTTTGGTAGTTCAATAAATGATATAAACTAAAAAAGGTATAAAATCAAACATGAGGTATAGCGGGTTTGGATTCGAACTTGGATCAAGCTATATGTATGGCTCAGTAATTATTAATTAAAAACAATTAAGTAAAAGGCATGGATATTATAAAGAACCACACACCAGGGCCATGGTGACCTTTTTAATTAAGTGGGTTTTTAGCAGGCGGCCCCTATATTTGTTTTTATTTCTTGGTTCGTAATTCTTTTTGTTTTTTTAAAAAAACTTGCAGTCCTTATCAGTTTTTAGTTACGATTCATTTCCCTAGATACCATATTCGAATAATCTAAGAAATATTTATCACCATAGTTGAGTAACCTATTATCATAATCAAGTAAATTGAGAAATACATGTTACAATAATTGGGTAACTAGAAATAAAATGCCGAGAAATAAAACTTACTACAAATCAAAACATGAGAAATATAAGTTACCGTAATTGGGTAACTGGTTGTTGTACTTGAGTAAGCAATTACCGTAAGCACAAGCACAGCAAGCTAAAATTCAAAACTCGCAAGTAATTAAAAAAATATTAAACTTACGAACTATAAGTTGAAAATTTGAAAAAAGAGGAATTGAGCCCAGGGTTTACCAAAGTCCTTTTTTTGAGAAGTCCATCCTCAGAAGGAAGAATATATATATATATATATATATATATATATATATATACTAGGGTAATGTCCGTGCCCAAAGGCACGACACGGCTTAAAAAAAGTAAAGAAAAATATACATAATAAAAAAGAGAATCACTTTTACAATTGCTTTTATATGTAGTTAAAATAATTTTTTAGTTTAAGTATTAATAGTGCATGATCAATTGATAGGGAATGAAATTCTGAATGAGAGCGCACCACATGATCAATTGCATTTTATATGTAGTTTAAGTATTAATACTAAAATATTTTTTTAGTTTTAGTATAATCAAGTACATTGCATTTTAAAAATGTCCATAAAAGAATTAAAATATTAACCAAAGTCATTATAAAGTATATCTGTATATTCGATTTTCTTTTTTAGGTGTCTCAAATTAATATATTTTTTTGACGATTAATTAGATTAAAATTAGCGTAATTAATATTGGTACTAAAATAATAGAAAAAATGTATATATGACTAATGGGGTTCCCTTATTCTTGGCTAATACATTACTTATGGTTCTCAGATTTTATTCTCGGCTAATAAATGTACTTTGTTTTTTGCAATGAATTTCTTTATTTTGTTTAAGTAATTTTTTTTTTCTTTGTATTTTAATTTTTTTAATAAATGAGAAAAAGAGAATATTATATATTATGGTTTTTAATTTATTTTTTTTGTGTACTAAACACAAATCAAATTAAAAAACAGTTTAAAAAAAATATTGAATTTTTTTTCTTTGCACTAATTTTGCAAGATAATTAGTACATTATTTGTAATACAGAAGATTTACACTTAATTTTTTTTCTTTGCACTTAGTTAACAAGATAGTTAGTACACATTTCCACTTATTTGACTTTACATAGATCTTATAAAAAAACACCTTTTTCTTTTTTACCAACTTTTAATAATGTACTGTAATTTATATTATCAGTACACTATTAAAATAAAGGGAATTTGTATACAAATCATACAAATTATTTTTCATAATTTAGAAAGTATATAAACACTATCTAACATTCTAATATTGGCTTGGTGCAACAGTACCACATATGTGCACATTTATTTGACACAATTGCATGGCCCAAAAATAATGAACATTTTATTTTACAAATATAGAAGTTGGTAGTTCATACTATTAAGTCAGAACACTCTTTAACACTCTAACATCGACTTGGTGCAAAACTATTGTGATGACACCAAATCAAACATACTTGCTTTTTATTATCTCCTTGTGTAAATTACATTGTTCGCAAGTCAGGAACATGATCTCGTGAGTTGATTTTAATTTAATTCATATTTCAATTTTTGATTTTGCACATTTAAGAAAATCACCAAATGGTCCCAAAATTTCTATATTGGAGTATATTTTGTTGTGATATTCCTTTCACAACACACAACCAAGATTCAGATGTATATATATATTAAGATTTAGTTGGGACTACATCAAAAATTAAAACAAATTGAGAAAGCAAATATACATTACAATGTAATAAATTAGGCGTAACCCGTGCTGATGGCACTACGAACATAATTCGTGGAGTTTTTTTAGAAAAATAAATATGATTTTAGGAAGAAAATGTAAAAATTTAAAATTAAATAATAAAAAAAGAAATATCTTTTATGTGTAAAGAGCTAGATACCAAACACCCTCAAACATCACACATTTAAATTGTAAACCTAAACCTGGCCCATTGCCATCCCTAACCCAAACATGAAAAATCCCAAGCAAAAGCTAATGAAAACAAAGAGATGAATAAAATTGAACTCATCAAATACTACAACACCAATCCAAAATTTAAAGCTTATATTCCATGTCTCAAATTAAGTCTCATTTTGAATTTTGCAATTTTTAACAGAAATCCTCTTACAAAAAAGTTAGGATATGGGAAATGTTTGAACACTACATAAAAATTTGTAGCCAAGAAACATAATCATTGCACTTAAATAATCAATACTCTTAAAAGGTTTTCAAGAAATACACAGTTTTTTTTCAATAAACTTACGAATTAAACCCAAACAAGATCCATGAATTACCTAATCCAGATGCAAAATATTAAACTCAAAATGCTCAAACCACCTCAACAATGTCAACAACTATTGAACAACTTCACTAAACCCAAACATTATCCAATAGTTACAGATGTAAAGAGAGAATTTAATACCATGTACTGGATCTCGTTGAAGGCCTTTGATATGAACACCACCTACAGTGAGGTATAGGATCTTGATTAAGTCCGAGAAAATGAATAAAAATGAGAGGGAAAAAAATATTTTGAATTTGAGGAGAAGAACAACACATTGTTTCAAACATGAGACATTACAAAATAACATTGCAAGAATGAGAGCCCATTGATTATTTTTTTGGCCTACTGGGTAGTTGGCGACTCATTTCGTGTATCATATAGTTCACCTAATCCAAAGGTGCATTTAAAATGCAAATATTTTAACTCTGTTCAATGCTATAATATTTTGGTAATAATTGATGAAAGTCCTAGAAATGTCCCAAAAAAAATTTCTCAAATAAAGCCTTTAACAGCGATTTGAGAATGTAGAAGGTGCTTGCCAATAGGCAGATACTAAATTTTTTCTGACAAATTTTAGCAGATAAAGTTATTGATCTCTACTCTATTGTTTAAAAGGAAATAGTGGCCTCGCCTTCATGGCATTAAGAAACTGCAATTAAACTTCTCATGCCACAAAGTTTGAATGCGAAGCATGCAATGCTAAATTCAAAAAGATCAAAGTCCCAATATGACTAAACTACTAATAGAATTTGAAATCAACACACCTTAAAATAACATCTGATATCAGATCCACTGGCTTTCGAAGATGAAACACACCAATCATAAAATAGAGAACTTCAAATGCTCACGCCATATGAAGGACATTATACTGGGTAGAAAGAAAGTAAAAGTTTATAGCAAGGAGATATTGTCTATCCAAGTAAATTAGTGGTAGATAAAAGCATCGTAAACGTGCTATCAACTTTGTGTTTCGGTACCCAAGTTTGATAAATTTTAGGATATCGTCTTTCTAGGATGTGGTTCAAAAAATATTTATCATGGCAAGAACTCGGATTCAGACTTGGATAAGGAGAAAGTATAACTATTTGTGGCTTATAGCATGTAAAACTTAAAAAACTTGAACATCTCTCTTTTCTTTGATAAGTTATCTATCAAATGTGTAACAATTGTAAAAATTGAGAAAAATTTTGGAACATTTTAATTTTATAATTATCATATATATAATTCTTAATCGTGTTTCGCATTTTATTTATCTGTATATTTGTACTACATCGTTTTAATAGGCAGCTAACACCGTCTGTTACTCCGCCAATTTCTTTATCTAAAAGATGTTATCTCTCCTCAACAACACTTTCTAGTTCCAAGTACTAAATTCAATAAATCTAACACCTAGCTACATCATCTCTAGGGGTGGTCGTGGTTCAGTTAATGGACCGAATTGGTTTGTTTATAAATCGAACCGACCAAATCAGTATTCATGAAATGTATATTTACTAATCTTTACTAAATATAGCAACACAAATATAGAGGCATTGAAAGCTATTGGTTATTTGTGCAAACAAACCTTACTAATTCTATCCCAAAACCTCCTACTGTAAATAGATTTTTTATTTAACAAAACGTCGCCACCTTTACCTCTCCGTTAGAGGGAAACAAAATATAGCCCCCTTTACCTCTCCGTCACTTAGCTCCCCTCCAAAAACTCTCCCCTCACCCCCTTGACCTCTCCGTCACCCACCTCAAAATCCCAAAGATATTATTTGCGACATCTCAAATAAAATCAATGTAAATGATTTGTGTAAAAATACAATTAATAGGTCTTAAAGAGAGAGATGAGAATAGTAACTTCGTTTAGCGAGGTGGGTCGAACTGCGACGATGGATCAGACAGCAGTACTGGTTCTGACAGTGGTGCTGGTAGCTATTAGAAAGAAGAATGATTACCTTAGCTTTATTGTTGTGTTAGAGAGAGAGAGAGAGAGAGAGAAATGAGTACCAGCGGCGATGGTTCAGCGTTGGTTGGTACGAAGGTGTTAGTCTAAAGAGAAGAAATGAGGAATGTAAAGTAATATAAGAAGGTATATTATGCCTTGTTGTGTTAAAGAGGAGAGAGAGAGAAATGAGTGGTCAAGGTTATGTAAAAAATTGGAGGGCTGAGATGATTTTATTTTTGGGCATCATATTTGGTGGCATTTCAAAATGCACTATACTTTGTTATTATAGATTCTACAAAACAAACTGTACGAACAATTTAAAAAAATAAAATATTCCATATCCTCATCAAAGTTCACTAATCCAACTTTATCCTAGCCTCCCAAGAGATTTTGAGGAAGAAATTTAGCCACCCATCCGATTTTATAAACTTTGCTATAACAAGTCTCATTTGATGTCCGTCAAAGCCCAGTCTTGAACACTCTTGACGGAAGCCGCAAAGCTCTCCTTGGAGTTCCATCTAGAGGGGAAAGTGGGGGCATTTTTGGTTGGATGTTCCGACATCGACATGTTTGCTTGCGAGATCCGAGACCACTTTGAGCAGCAAGTACTATCCGTGATGCTCACGCTTTCCCCTCCTTGGTTAAGTCCTGTCGTCTATAATGAGTGAAAGAAACAATAATTATATATAAATAACAAACACCTTCAAATATACCCTCAATTTCGTCGTAGTTATACATATATATATATATTCTTCATCACTTAAATTTACTTTTAGAAATATAACTTGTTCACAAGTGTTTGATATAATATATAAATATAATGCAATATATATATTTATGTTGTGTGTTATATAATTAAAACCACAAAAACATAATAAAATAAGTCTTAATTACTAACAAAAAATTGATTTTAATGAATCCACGACCTGAATTAAAGAGATCGTCGGTCTAGATAGCTAAATTATTAGATTAAAAAAATTCAAATAACAAATCCAAAATCAAACATAAACAAAATGCTTTGAAAAATTTGTTGTTACCTTTGACATTTCCAACCGCTTCCTTCCACTTCTAGTTAACACCATTGATTTGGTGAGATATAATATATAGAAAAAGACTGAGATTGATCATTTGGTGAGTTTTTGTTTCTCCTTAATTACTTTGTGAAACCTACAGAAGAGGAATAAGTAGTGTTGTGAGTATACAGATATATAATTGTAGATAATCTCTTTCCTTCTTTCCAGGGGACTGAAATGGAGGAATTACAAAGGGAGCCAGAAGGCTATTGAAAACTAATACTCTGGCAACGAAGGGACTAAAAATGGAAAAAGTTTTGTCCAAAAGAAGGATTAAAGATGGAAAACTAAACCATTTTACCATTCGAAGTCCCAAAAAGTTGATTAGAAAATTCATGACTGCACAACGGATTATCCCCAGGACATAGACACTAATCGACAACGTTATTGCTCTTAAATCTAGAGCTAATTCGAGATCTAATGTATAAGTGTGCTGAAGTCCATCACAACATATATATACAACTAATTTGAATTCAATTAACACCATAAGCATTTGTATCATCAAATGAACAATGAACTTGAATTTTGCTACTACCAAATTATTAAACTAATAAATCACTCACTTACAATTCATATACCTATTCACACAATCAAACACAATGCTCTCTTTCATGTATGGTCATTAGCTCTTCACATTAAAAGTATTCCAAAAGATATCTATATATGTAAAGCATCAGGTGTCACTGGTAGATTACCAAAAAAATTAAAAATGGAGGCCATTGCACATGAATTAAAAATGGAGGTCATTAATTTTATTCTAGTTAAAAAATTATCAAATAGTGTTGTGTCTCCCGACAATTCACCGAGTTGTGTACGAATTAAAAAAAAGAAGATAAATTAACAATTCAAAGAAAGATAGATTATGGGATCATGTTTAGGTGGAGGCATTAGATAAATTTGCAGGACATATTAACCATGGGATAAATTAACAATGCACGCGTTAAAGTAAATTAGCAGGACATATTACCTAGTGCCAAGTACTCCAAAAGAGCCATTGTTTTGGCCAAAATATTAACCAATTAAAAGACAAAGGAAGTGACCAAGTTAAATGTTGAGCATTTAGAATTTTGAAAATATGATATTGAGCATAATCGCGTGTTTCCAAAGAATACACTAAAGCATAATCACATCTTTTTAAAGAAAACACTAAAGCAAAATCAATGGCTAAGGATAAAATATGCTCCATATTTGGGATGGGGGGAGTACTAAATGGAATGATGGGAGTACTAAACAACAACCAAATGATGAAAATTGTAATATATTTTTAAAAGGAAAATGCTATTGTCAAAGCAAAAATGGGACCAATTAATGCATTGACTTCTTAGACTAAACGATTTTAATATCACAACCAATAACTCCTTCAGCAACAGCACTATGTCGAACAACTCTAAAAACCTCGAATCAGCTACAGAGCACGACATATATATACATATACATATGCAGAAGCATGTACCTACTCTTTGCCAAAGCCAAGTGCCTTGAACATGGACTTTTAATTTGATAGGATAAGATAGAGACTTAGAAGTTCTAGAACTTAGACTCTAGCAATAGAAATACACAACAACAGCAAAAATCTAAACCACCACCTTCATGTCATTCAGACACCGTGCACTCTTTACAAAGCAAAAAACTATAATATAGAATCAAACAAAACTGTAAACTTCATTGTTCTTATAGTACATTTGCAGACAAAGGGGAAAATTAGCGAGACTTTTCTGGTTCGCTGGACATAATTTTACCAAGATTTCATCGCCAATGTTCTTGTTGGAGAACTATTGAAAACACCCATATTTCAAACAATTTAAGAAGTATCAAACACACCCAAATTTCAAATACCCGAAGTAAAAGAACCTAGATTTTTTTGTTAAAACATACACAAAACAAATTTGAGAACTATCAAACACCCAAATGAAGGAAATACTAGGAAAAATAAGATTAAAAAAGCCCTAACCTCAAGTTTGAAACAGGTTCCAAAAACAATGAGGGAGAGTGGAAAGTGAAGGAAAGGAAAGGATAAATACCTCCGAAATCCCGCTGGAGTCTCCGGCGTTAGAGTAATTCTGAGCGAGAGATAGAGAGCACTAGAGAGATAGATTATGCCTATGAGAAAGAGAGCGAGCGAGAGAGATCGAGCGCTCTGGTTTTCCTGTGGGAATGAGGGGGAGAATATATTTTAGTGAGTGATTGAGTGTGTTAAGGGAGAGATATTTTAGTGAGAGGAGGAGAGAGAAGGGGGAAAAATAAGGGGATCCGGGCCGTTGGTTTTTTGGGAGAGTAATTTTGAGCTAACACAAATTTTTATAAAACACGTATTTTTTAATTAAAAAACTATGGGAGTTTATTATACAGATATTTTAGCTATTGTCCATGTAGAATGGTATGGCAATATTAAATATATTTAAATATTAATAATTTAAAAATAGTGAGATTGATAAAAAAAAATACTTAATAAATATAGAGATAATGAGTTATGGGGTCTCGCTCCGTAATGTTTTATAACTTTAAGGACGGACTCATGTTTAATAAAGAGAAGTAGTACTAATTTCATAATTTAGTTTTATAATAAGGACACTTTTCATAATATTAATTTATTTTAAGGAAAATGATAAATGTTGATGGACAAAAATACCCTAAACAATGCCCTCTCTCTCACTCACTCCCGTCTCCCACTCACTCACTCACTTTCAATTAATCTCTCCTGTTACCTCCTGGGCCTTTCGCCGCTCCAAATCCGTCTCTTCCATGGGAGAATACGCCGGAAGTTTAGCGAAAAAGTGGTGGGAGTGGGGATTGGCTTGGATCCTCTCCAGAAAACCTACTTTCGCTTCAAATCTGGAAATGAGCGAAGAGGAAACCTCCATTCTCGAATCTCGCAACAAAGGTAACTGGAGATACGTTTTCTAGAAGGTCAGATCGGAGCTCCGTCGAATCATAAGGTCCGATAAGGTCGGCCTTCCTCAGACCTACATATATTGACTGACAAATTTCAATTAAATTGGTAAGTTAGAAACTAAGTTCATAGAGGGATTTTGAAAAGTTGAATGCAAGTCCCCTGGGATCTATAAATATTTTTCCTGCAAGATATGGAGATTTCTTTTCACCATTTGTATTAGATTTCATACATACATACATACATACATACATACATACATAATATATTTGGTGTAACCGAGCTGGGACGTGAGAATGTATTTTGTAAAATCTCCTGTAAATGCTTGTAGATGTGATTCCCGAATAAGTTTGCTTTACAGTCTCGTTGCATCGTATGACTGTAGTAATATTCATGGCAGATACATACAATTAATATTGTACTTTTAATGGTGGTTAGTTTGTAAATTTGTAGCTTGAGTGGGTGAGGTTACCAGTTTGGTGTTATATATATAGAGTTGGTAATCATGAATGCTTTGGATTATATCACTTTTTTAGTTAATTGGAAGTGGCCAAAATGCTCTAGACTTGGTGTTGAGAGTTGAGACCCGCTTCTTGCTTACTCTGTAAATGTGTTACTCATGTAATATTATTAAATCTCCTGTAAATCATTACAGTTCTCTTTTCTTTTTTATTTAAGTTTGTACATAGTATATGTGTGGTTTTTGCAGTTCTATTATACACCATTTAAAGTAGTGGGTAATGTAAGTTTCCTTTAGCTAAATGGGTGGAAAATAACTCATTTCTTTTTTTTTTAGTGCAAACATTAGCTCATGTCATTTCCTACTTTGACAGCTACTAATTTAATTATGTTATTCTCCTTATTTCTGCTTGTTGAGTATGGTTTCTGGTTGCATACTATGACAATGAATGCTGCTAGAAATAAACACATTATCAAATCATGACGTTCGCAACAAGTCTCCGTAGATATATATGTGCTAAATCTGTTTTAGCACCTTGATGTGTATAATTGAATAGGTACTAAAACTGTTTTAACACCTTTAGTTTAGTTATATGTGTTCACTTGTAGTATTAAAACCTTTTTAACACCATTCTAATGTTGTACAATTAATGCTAAAACTTTTTTTAGCATCATTCCAGTGTTGAATAATTAGTGCTAAAACTGTTTTAGCACTATGTAATTAGTTACTTTGGAGAAAAATTGTGATAAATCGGTTTTAGCACCTTGATGTGTAGAATTGGATAAGGTGCTAAAACTATTTAGCACATTTAGTTTAGTTAGATGTGTTCACCTATGGTGCTAAAGCCTTTTTAGCACCATTCTAGTGTTGAACAATTGGTGCTAAAATTGTTTTAGCACCATGTTATTAGTTACTTTGGAAAAAAATTGTGCTAAATATGTTTTAGCACCTTGATGTGTAAAATTGGATAGGGTGCTAAAATTGTTTAGCACCTTCAGGTTAATTATATGTGTTCATATGTGATGCTAAAACATTTTTAGCACCATTCTAGTGTTAGACAATTAGTCATAAAACAGTTTTAGCACCATGTGATTAGTTACTTTGGACAAAAATGGTGTTAAATCTGTTTTAGCACCTTTATATATAGAATTGGATGGGGTGCTAAAACTGTTTAGCACCTTCAATTTAATTATATGTGTTCAACTATGACAAAAATGGTGTTAAATCTGTTTTAGCATATTGATGTATATAATTGGATGGGGTGCTAAAACTGTTTAGCACATTCAGTTTAATTATATGTGTTCACCTATGGTGCTAAAACATTTTTAGCATCATTCTAATGTTGGACAATTTGTGTTAAAACTGTTTTAACACCATGTGATTAGTTACTTGGGACAAAAATGGTGCTAAATATATTTTAGCACCTTGATGCGTAAAATTGGATGGGGTGCTAAAACTGTTTAGCACCTTCAGTTTAGTTATATGTGTTCACTTGTGGTGCTAAAACATTTTTAGCACCATTCTAGTGTTGAACAATTGGTGCTAAAACTATTTTAGCACCATAGAATTGGATGGGGTGTTAAAACTATTTAGCACCTTCAGTTTAGTTATATGTGTTCACCTGTGGTGTTAAAACAGTTTTAGTACCATTCTAGTGTTGGACAATCGGTGCTAAAACTGTTTTAGCACCATGTGATTAGTTACTTTGGATAAAAATGGTGCTAAATATGTTTTAGCACCTTATAAATAATTAGTATGTTATAGAGAATTGGTGTTGATGATCGACCGTTGCAAAATCGTTTTGATCGGGATTAGTGGAACCTTTTTTTGGAGACATGAGATATTATATTTATGTTTATTGTGTTATTAGTTAAATAAGGAAATGGTACAATGTCTTTTTCCTATGATGTCCTTAATTTACAATGCTAATTTATAATGAGCCTTTGTAATTATGTTGTTATTGCAATGGGCTCTTATGCCCATTTACCTCATACTATATAACGTCCAACATATAATATTAATTAAAAAATTTATATGCACAACAAATCACACTATAATAAATGAAATTTTTTTTGAACCCATATAATAAGTTATTATATTTAGAGATAGCAATTGATCTAATGGTAAAACATGAGGGAAATTGCTAAAGCCAAACTCAATACATTAAAAGATAATATCAACCCAATCAGATTTAGGTGACTCGAATATGCTCCCGTTTATGATATACTTCAATTCGAACCTATTTCGCACATCATTAAGGTCGGGTTGGGTTATTTTGACATTCCTGATCATTCACCAAAATATACAAAAGTAAATCTTTGAAAAAAAAACTAATGTACCCTATTTCTCATTGGTAGTAACATTAGTTTACAAAAATAATGTGCTTTTTAATATATCTTTATATATATATATATGTATAAAAAAAATTAAGTTTGTAAAAGATTAAATAAAAAAATTATTTTTAAACTAAATGAATAATTAGGTTGTGAAACAAATAAATTAGTTAAATTATATAAATGGAAAAATATGTCTAGAGAGAGAAAAAATGGGTTACAATGGTTTTTCTTTAATTTTTTTCCTTTTATACATAACTTTATAATCATAATGTATTTTATTTTATAGGTATGGATAAGTAGAAAAATTTTGGCGAAGTTTAAAGGTTACAATTTACAAAAGAGACTAAACACAAGAACTCAACTCAGCAGCCGAGCTCATATGCTTGGGGGTAATTAAAGGATCCCAAAAATTATAGAGTAAATATTCAACTTAGATTATTAGGCCCATTGTCAAATGGGCCTAGCCTTGTGTATGAACAGAAGCCTATGTATGAAACACATCAAATGGAATGCCGATAAGGAGGTCTCATTGTCGGGGAAGTTATAATTGTACTAACATGGCTATACTTAGGTCAACATGGTCGTGATGATGCCATCGTATGTCGATATGGTCACGCCACTATTGATATGGTCAATTTCACGAGGACTTTGGATAAAATGTGTTGGTGCTAAAAACTATAAGGTTGTTTTCAGCACCACGCGGTCGATTGATTATAACAAATAATTAGAGCAGTAAAGGTGAAGGTGCTAAATTTAAGAAAGTCAAGGATTTATAGAGGAGGTTGGCCTCGTATGAAGATACGGGTTAATCCTTCCCTGTGGAATAAAGCTAGGAGCTCAGTTTGCCTTGTATTAATAATAGATTAGCAAGTGTTACAAATTCACAAAGGTCTTTCTAGCAATTTTATTTTCTTAATATTATAGTAGGATGGGGGGCTGAGGTAACAACAGTTTAGTCTCTCGAACAGAAGAGCTCTGAAGCTGATTATCGAGCCCTGCTTATGTCTTTTTGTGTTTGTTAGTGGTGTGTTTTTTGTTTCTCTCCGATTTTTCTTAATTGAAACTTGATGACTACTTGGTTGGTGGGAGGAGTAAATGTCTCTTGTATATATATGACTGGAGGAAATGTGTGACCAAGGCTCTCAGAGTAGGTCTGGAGCCATGCTTATATCAGTATCGACTCTGACCTTGCTTTTCTATGAATTTTGGTGCATTAAATGCGGTTGGTGTGCATTTAATGAAGATAAGGGAAGCTTTGCGTGCTCTGTAGAGTAGGTGACAGTCTCATATGCTCTTGCTAACCACTCTGGCAGAGTGGTTGGGCGATGGAAGGAGAGAGACAACTTCGGAGCTCGGGCCTCGCGATACGTTGTCCGCAATTGACCCTTGAGTGAATACCCAGCCCTCGAGGGGATCCATTCTTCTTACAAAGTCATAATAGGTCTCCTCCGAGCTCCTTGCACAGAAACGGGCATGGTGGCTTACGTGGACGGCCACGTGTCAGCTCGAGGTTGGCGGGGCAAATTGAATTACTAATTTGCACCATCAATTGCCCCTATCCTCGTCATTCAGCTCAGGGGAGCTAGTTTAGGAGGATAAGAACCCACGCTCGATTTATTTGGGAGAACTTTCGAGCTCTGTTTGGTGAGAGGCGTGCACGAGGGCTCTTGGGGAAAGTCAGAATTGATTTTCGCCTCAAATATGTTGGATATCCCGCATATAGGAGTTTCTGACCTGGTTTGAGCTCTGTGGCACAACTGTCACTGTTTAATGAGGTCATGTACGGCCTTCCGTATTCCTTGGAGATCGTGCAGGCGTGTGGCAGTGGGTTTTCGAGCGGACAGTTAAGGCTTTTGAAAAGACACTTAGCTTCTCTTGTACACCTTATAAAACCCTCTTGCCTTAGAAAAATGCTCTTACTTTCCATTTCTTCTTCTCTTAAGCCTTAAGCACTTTAGAGCCCTTAAAACCTTCACTCAGCGCACCCTCTCTTACTCTGGCTTACAAACCTTCTTTAGATCACAACTTCAGGAGATTCTTGAGTGTGGCCCTGGTAGATTTCATTGACCGTGTTTCGCATTTCGCTCCTAACACCTCTCTACATTCCTTAGCCCTGCTCATGGATCACCTCACACATCATGGCCAGAACTTAGAGATTCCCATAGGTACTGATCAGGGTTCTTCTGCTGGTCATAAGGGCTCTTCGACAGGAAACACGCCCACCCTCCCCAAAGTTAGGTCCATCGAAATCATGGACAGCGAGGAGGAGGTAGTACATATTTGTCTCCCTCCCTCTGTATCAAATGATGCCAAGGATATCCAAAAATACACAGAGTACTTCAATACCTTGGTTGTGTTTCGTGTCCCATCAACCTTTTCTTTGCCTGATATTCCTAAATTTAAAAAAAAATACCAAATTCCTGATTCGGTCAGGATCAAGGCATCAAGTCCTGAAGAGAGGGCTTGCTACTATAGACCAGGAGAGGTCTGCTTCTATGAAGCCGCTTTCGAGCACGGGCTGAGGTTCCCAATCAATGACCACGTGCGAGAGTTGTTGGTAACCATGGACCTTGATCCCACCTAAGTTAGCCCGAATATGTGGTCTTGCTTGATAGGGCCAGTACTGATTTTTAGGGCCATCTCTGCTGGGAGCCACAACATATCCATAGAGGAGTTCATCTCCCTTTTTCAGCCTAAAGACAGCGGAGGGAAGAATAAAGGTGTCTTTAACTGCCCCACAAGGTCAGAGGCTTCAAAGATCATATACGGCCTTCTTGACAGCATCCCTAACTGGAAGAAATGATTTTTCTTCGTCTCTGGGAGGACTGGGAGCACTACTCGAGCTCTCCCAATATACATGATCTCAAATGTTGGCTCTCAAAGCCAGATTCTGTTAGTAAGTTCCTTCTTCAGTGTTAAATGAGCTTACCTCTGCACTTAACGCTAGGGTTTCTGACCTCCCTTCTTTGTTTCATACTTTACAGTTAAAGAAAAGAAGCCCATTTTGGTAAAGACGTCCTGGATGGAAGACGCTAAAACTGGTCACAACAGTCATTGATAGGCCTGTCAGCCCTCCACCAGAGAATGTACAGAGTTGGGTGGAGCTTATGAACGCCCCTTTGGAAGACCTCCATCCTCTTAGCCCTGAGAAGACTACCTTGGAGAGAAGAGGGGTTTCAGAGGCTAGAGGCCCCAGTCCAGCTAGTAAGAGCTCTGTGGGTGTTGAAGAGCTGGGGATAGAGGAAGAGGATGTGGTGATCATTGGGGCCAAGGATGCTCCTGAACAGACCCTCAGGCCAGGGCAAACTGACAAAGGCACGCCCGACCCCGAGCCTAGCACCCAAGGTGGCTCCGCCTTCTTCGTGCAAGGCTACTCTCTCCCTCCCCTATCGCAGAAGGTCCTGGAGCAAGCAAGGGAGCGAGGGACGAGCTCACTGGCCAGCTCCTTCAGCCTCCACATGAGTCAGGTATGCATACCATTCTGAGTTTATTTCTTCAAGTTCTTTGAGTATGACTTGTTTATTTTTTTCGTCTCTTCGCAGGCCATGAATTTATTTTTCTCAACCCTTCACTTAGCTGAGGAAGGTTCCACTGCAGTGGCCAACTCTGTCCTTCAGGAGGAGCTCACTAAAATGCAAAATGAGCTCTACATTGCCAAGCCTGACTTGGAGAGGGCTGAAGATGATAAGAGGGTCATGCTGGACCAGCTGAGAAATGCCTTGTCAGAGACAGAAGGCTTAAAGAGCAAAATAGATAGCTTCAATGCCATGTTCTCTCGCCTGAAGTTTGTGTACAAGGCGTTAGGACAAGAGTAAGAGGCAACGAAGCAAGAGGCCTTTAGTTTCAAAACCGAGCTGATTAGCGCCAGAAGGGATCTCTAGGCTGATGGGTTTACACTTGAGATGGCTCAACGATCCTCAGAGTTAGAGCGCAAGATGAGGGAAGACACTGAGGTGGCTCTAAGAAGCAACCATGTCTGACTTTCCGACCTGGAGAAGGAGCTGAAGGAATCCCTCCCTGCAGTGAAAGCTCAAGCCGTCGAAGATTTCTGCAGCTCCGAGGGCCCAATACTAATGATCTCTGACTCTTTTGTAACTGGTTTTTATAAGTGCAAAGAGTTGGCACTACAGCGGCCAGAGGAGCTCAAGGAGTTAAAAGCCTCTTCAAAGATCGAGGTGACTCCTGAGTTGGAGACCAAGATCACAGAGAAGAGAACAGACGCTTTTGCCGTGCTGCAGTTAATACAAGCTGAGGAGCCTGATGTACTAACTAAGTGGGAGACTGACGAGCCCTCCCCTGCAAGTTTCGGTGTAAGAGCTGGTGATGGTGATGAAGAGTAGTTTTGATAGCCCTCTTGTACAGAAATCTTGGACCCATGTAACTATCTTCTATCAATGAATTATATCATTTTTTGCCAATTTTTTTTGCCTTTTGTCTTGTTTTAATTCTTGCTTCTGCTTTTGTCTAAGTTGTTTGTGTGAGATGTAACTGATGTAGCAATGAACCATATAGGTACTCTAATGCCCCCAAAACATAGACAAAATTGAATAGAATTCAGCAAGATAAATATCGTGCCCTGAGTGAAACCATGCCCCCATCTGACTTAGGGAAATTTTGACAAGAGTTTTTTTTTTGAAAACAGAGTGCATGCAAGTGTGCTTCTGCGAGCTGAGCACTTACTAAATTGACCTCTTTATGAGAGGTTTTTGAAAACAGAGTGCAAGTGTGCTTTTACGAGCTGAGCACTTACTAAACTGACCTCTTTATGAGAGGTTTTTGAAAACAGAGTACAAGTGTGCTTCTGCGAGCTGAACATTTACTAAACTGAGTGTGAGTCACAAGTAATAAAGTATTAAATAGAACATTCCATTCACATTCTTTTGGATGAATCTATTACAAAAGGTACAAATTGTCATAGCTCAAGGATAGTATCTCCTGAGGTGTTCTATGTTCCACGGCTTCATGAGCTACATACCTTCTGCAGTCCTCAGATAATAAGTGCCTGGTCTGCAGACTTTAGCGACCACATTAGGGCCTTCCCACTTGGCAGTGAGCTTGCCATGTTCAGAAACTTTCGTTGCCAAGGTGACTTTTCGGTGCACCAAGTCACCAGCACTCAAACTTCGGCGCTTGACCATTTTATTGTAGCTTCTGATCATACTTATTTTATATGCTTCTTTTTTAATACAAGTTTGCTTTTTCTTCTCTTCGAGGAGGTATAGGTTAGCTAACAGGTTATCCTCATTACGAGCTGAATCGTGATGGTTGATTCTGTAAATTGGGACCCCAATTTCCATCGGGATAACTGCTTCAGTTCAGTAGGTCATAGAGAAAGGGGTTTCACCTGTTGGGCCCTTAATCGTGGTTCTGTAAGCCCACAGTACCGAGGGGAGTTCTTCAGACTAGTTTCCCTTAGCTTCGTCGAGTTTCTTCTTCAACGAGCTCAACAAGGTTCGGTTGGTGACCTCTGCTTAGCCATTGGCCTGAGAGTGGTCAGGTGAGTTGAAGTGGTTTTCGATTCTATGTCCTTCACAGAAATCCCTAAAGAGATCGCAGTCAAACTGCTTTCCTTTATCAGTACTTTTGGGAGACTAAAGTGACAAATGATGTTCTTCCATAAGAAACTCTGGATATTCACGGTGGTGATCGTTGTTAACGCTTCGGGCTCAACCCACTTAATGAAGTAATCAATGGCCATTACTGCGGATTTGGTATGTCCTTTGTCCAGTGGAAATGGCCCCACTATATCCATGCCCCATTAAGAGAAAGGCCAAGGGCTACTGACGGGGGTCATGAGCTCAGCGGGGAGCTGTTGGATGTTGGCGAATCGCCGACACTTGTGGCATTTTTCCATCAGTTCCTTTGCGTCTTGTAGGATGGTGGGCCAGAAGTAGCCTTGTCTGCCGACTTTGAGCGCTAGTGAGTGAGCTCCCGGATGCCCTCCGCACAGGCTTTCATAAATCTCCAGCAGGGCTACTTGGGCTTGGTGCGGGTGTAGGCAGAGCAGGAAAGGGAGGATGTACCCCCTCTTATACAGTGTTGCTTCGATGACCACGTATTTGTTGGACATATACTTTATCCTTTTGGACATCTTTTTATCTTCAGGGAGAGCTCTGTCAACAAGATAATTCAAAATCAGGTCAATCCAGCATTTGCAAATTTGTACTAGGGCTACATCCAGCTCCGCAGGCTCGTATGTGGCTTTCCTTTCCAGATATTCAACGTGCACCCCGTTTGGTAAGTTTGAAGTTGTGGTAAGCTTGGCTAGGCAATCTGCTTTGTTGTTGTAAGCTCGTGGGACTTTAATAAAAACTAGGTTAGAGTACCTCTAAGTCACCGCTTTGGCTTTTGCTAAGTAAGCGGCCATGCGTTCTTCTTTTGCCACATTGTGACCAAGTATTTGGCCGACTACCACTGTGGAGTCATTGTAGACCACCATTTACCTTACTCCCAGATCACTAGCTATTCTTAAGCCTGAGATGATGGCTTAGTATTCAGCCTCGTTATTGGAAGCCTTGAACAGGAATTTTAGCGTTATGTCCAGGGTGCTAGCCTCAGGAGTTATCAGCACCACACCAGCTTCGGATCCTTGCAAGTTAGAAGCCCTATCGGTATGCAACCACATGGTTACCCCTGGTAGTAAATTCATCGAACTAACAGGGGTCGAAGTGTTAGGGTCCGCAAACGGTAGTAGCTCTGGTGGCTCTTCAATTTGGTCTTCAGCGTAAGTGAACTTGGCTATGAAATCTACAAGCCTAGCCCTTGATTGAGGTCTGAGGTCGGTAGTTAATCACGAATTTCCCGAGCTCAACTGCCCATATGGCCAGTCGACCTGATTACTCTAGCTTATCGAGGACTCTTCACAGTGGCTGGTCCGTGAGCACATCTATGGTGTGGGCCTGAAAGTGGGGTCTTAATTTTTAAAATGATATAAGCAGAGCATAGGCCAACTTCTCTAGTCTTGCGTAATTTAGTTCGGTAGCGTGCAGAGCTCTGCTCTTGTAGTACACTGGTAATTGAGCTCCTTCTTCGTTCCTCATCAGCGTTGAGCTGACTGCTGTTTGTGATACCGTCAGTTATAAGCTCAGAATTTCCTCCTTCCTTGGTGAGCTCAGGAAGAGTGGAGCTCTGAGATACTATTTGAGTTGCTGAAAAGCCAACTCGCATTCTTCGATCCATTTGAAGGCCTTCTGTAGAGTTTTGAAAAAAGGGTGGCACTTGTCGGTCGCTCTGGAGATGAACCTATTGAGAACGGCCACTCTTCCCGCTAGACTTTGGACTTCTTTTGGTTTGGAATGAGATTTCATGTCAATAAGGGCTCGTACTTTTATGGATTAGCTTCAATCCCCCTTTGGGGGACCATGAAACCCAAGAATTTTTCCCATTTAACTCCAAAAGCAAACTTGGCCGGGTTGAGAGACATGACATTCTGTCTGAGTATGGCAAAAGCTTCGTTGAGGTCGGTCATACGGTTCTTGGCTTTAAGGCTTTTAACCAACATGTCATCGACATAAACCTCCATGTTTTAGCCTATTTGGTCTTTAAACAGCGCTCTCATCACCCTTTGGTAGGTAGCCCTCGCGTTCCTTAGGCCGAATGACATAGCTTTGTAGCAGTACGTGCCTTCATTGGTGATATACGAGGTCTTTTCCTCATCTTCTGAAGCCATCCTGACATGGTTGTAGCCGGAGTATGCATCCATAAAACTTAACATCTCATGACCGGTAGTGTCTACAAGTTGATCAATCTTGGCAAGTGGAAAACTGTCCTTCAGGCATGCCTTGTTGAGGTCTTTGAAGTCCACGCACATCCTCTACTTACCATTGTGCTTCTTTACGAGCACTATATTGGAGAGCCATTTTCGGCAGTGTACTTCTCGTATGAAGCCAACTCGGAGGAGTTTTTGAACCTCTTCTTTGGCGGCTGAGTTTCTTTCTGCAGCAAAACTTCTTTTCTTCTGTCTTACAGGTGTGAAAGTGGGGTCGGCGTTGAGCCGATGTACCATGACCTCTGGGTTTAGCCCCCTCATATCGTTGTGGGACCATGCGAAGACATCAGCGTTAGCTCGTAGGCACTGACAGAGCTCTTCTTGGACTCTTAGGCATAGTTGATCACTGATTTTCATGACCCTATTGGGTTAGGAGGGTCAAGAACTAAATTTTCTAGGTCTTCCACTGGTTCACTTCGGAGCTCTTTTTCATTATCTCTGGGGTCTAAGGTGTCGATTTTCCACTTCTCTATATTGTTAGGCTCTCCTACCCTTAATAGTTCTTCCTCAACACCGGCCTCCACCTTAACTACTGTGATGTCTGAGGTCCTGACCTCCTTTAGTGTCCCGAATTGGCATCTACGAGCTTCGACCTGATTTCCCTTGCACTCCCCGACTCCGTGTGGGGTAGAGAATCTTATGGTCAAGCTGCAAGTCGAGATGGCAGCCCTGATCTCGTTGAGCGTCCCCCTATCGAGGATGGCGTTATAATGGAGAGCTTTATCCAGTATCAAGAATTCAGCAATTGTGGTGATCTGCTTGGGAGCTGTTCCCAGGGTTACAGCAAACTTAGTTGTTCATAGAGACTTAGTTTTTTCCCCTGAAAAACCAACCAAGGTGACCGAGGAAGGAGTTAGGTGCTCTGTGGTGAGACCCATGGCCTTAAAGGTGCTATAGTACATGAGGTTGGAAGTGGCCTATGTGTCAATGAGGATTCTGTGAACATTGTGATTGCCCACCATTGCTGTCACCACCAGAGGGTCGTCATGAGGGAACTTTACTCCGCTCATGTCCTCGTCGCTGAACACGAGCTCCTTGGCACCGTACTTCACCATTTTGGTAGGTCTGAAGCTGAAGCATTCTTCCTCCGAGCCCGAGGACCTGACCTATCTAATGTAGGCTTTTCTGGATCGATTGTTATTCCCAGAGTAGGAGGAACCCCCTTCAATTATGAAGATCTCATTTTCTGGGGTTTTTTCTTTGACTTCGGGAAGAGCTCCTTTCTTTTTGTCTCTATATTGTCTGAGCTGTTTTCTCTGAATAAGCTTCTTTGTCCCATTTTTTCTCAAGTCTTCTCATCTTTCGAGCTTTTGGGATCTACCCTAGGTCTAACTGGGCATAGACTTCACCCAAAGGGGCTGTCAAAGGAGTGAACTATTAGCGTGCCCTGCTATCCTTTAATTCGGTTATGTCCGCTTCTTTCTTACTCCTCTTACCCTCTATCTCCTAGCTGTAGGGCGGGCTGTGCCCCCCCTTGGCGCTTGGAAGAGGACAAAAGGGTCGATAGACCTGTCAGATTTCTTTCTTACAAAGTTTCCTCAACCCCGGCCTGCTTATTGACCTCATCTAAGAGCTCAGACATTGTCTTCGGTGCCATCCTCGCCAGTGTCATAAGGCAGTATGGGGAGGTTACCTCCTCCATGAAGGCTGCCACTGCCACTCCCTCGTTTAGGCCAGTGACCATGAGGCTCTCTTGGTTAAAACGGCGGGCATATTCTTTCAGGCTTTCGGTAGGTCCCTGTTTTATAGTGAATAGGTGAGTGGAAGTCTTGGATTGCCGCTTGGTTCCCATGAAATGTGAGATGAACTTGGTACCGAGCTCTTGTGAGCTCGAGATTGACCCGGCAGCAGACTGTTGCACCACGTTCGGGCTACTCCCTTCAAAGTGGTGACGAAGGCCCTGCATATTACACCTTATGGGACGTTCTGAAGCTCCATCATGTTTTTGTACTACTGCCAGTTGTCCACAAGGTCGGTGGTTCCATTATATGATTCCAGCGTCGGGAGTCTAAATTTTTTTGGGACCGAGCAGTTTTGAATGTGATCCATAAATGGAGATCTGGCGTCCCTTACTAGAGCTGCCGCCGAGCTCCCCACCATATGACCCACGGTCTTCATCATTTTCACCATTTGGGCCTCCATCTTTGTTATTAGTCTTTTCTCGACCTCTTCAACCAATTCTTTGTGAGAGATCCTATAAAAAACGGCCCCCCTGGGTCTGACTTCCACCTCTCGCCCTGGCATTTGATTTGACGGGAGGGGCGGTAGGCCTACACTCGGGCTCCGATGTTGCAAAACCTCGTCTGGGCGCCTCTCACGAATCACATTAATCTGCGGGTCCCTTACTGGTGGGGGAGGGAGTGAGGCCAGAACTTCCTCATACGAGGTCTCCCAATTCGAGCTGGAGTGGTAAGATTTGAGTTCACCATTTTTGCCGTGGTTCCCCTCAAATCCTCTGCCACGGGCCCCCAGTCTTGTTTGACTGGGACTCGTGGAAGGATTGGGCGAACACCAGCAGACACGGAGGTTGAAAACGACTTACTCCTCGTGCTAACTTGGAGACTTTGCCTTTGGGCCAAGAGTCTGTCGATTCGGATTTGAAGGGCAGCTTGTCGTTCTTGTAAAGCCAATATAGGGTTTGGCTGAGTTTGTCTTAAAGACATAGTAAAATTCTTGGGTGGTTACACAATTTCAGGAGAGGTATGTGACTTTGGTAAAACTGTCTTTCCCACAGACGGCGCCAAACTGTTGGTGCTAAAAACTAGAAGATTGTTTTCAGCACCACATGGTCGATTGATTATAACAAATAATTAGAGCAGTAAAGGTAAAGGTGCTGAATTTAAGAGAGTCAAGGATTTATAGAGGAGGTTGGCCTTATATGAAGATACGGGTTAATCCTCCCATGTGGAATGGGGCTAGGAGCTCGGTTTGCCTTATATTAATAATAGATTAGCAAGTGTTACAAACTCACAAAGGTCTTTCTAGCTATTCTATTTTCTTAATATTACAATAGGATGGGGGGGGGGGGGGGGGGCTGAGCTAACAACAGTTTAGTCTTTCAAACAGAAGAGCTCTGAAGTTGATTATCGAGCCCTGCTTATGTCTTTCTGTGTTTGTTAGTGGTTTGTTTTTTGTGTATCTCCGATTTTTCTTAATTGAAACTTGATGACTGCTTGGTTGGTGGGAGGAGTAAATGTCTCTTATATATATATGACTGGAGGAAACGTGTGGCTAGAGCTCTCAGAGTAGGTTTGGACCCATGCTTCTATCAGTACCGACTCTGACCTTGTTTTTCCATGAATTTCGGCACATTAAATGTGGTTGGTGTGCATTTAATGAAGGTAAGGGGAGTTCTGCGCGTTCTACAGAGCAGGTAACAGTCGCCCATGCTCTCGCTAACCACTCTGGCAGAGTGGTTGGGCAATGGAAGGAGAGAAACAACTTCGGAGCTCGTCGAAAGAGCTTCGAAGCTCGGGCCTCGCGATACGTCTTCCGCAATTGACCCTTGAGTGAATACCCAGCCCTCGAGGGGATCCATTCTTCTTACAAAGTCATAATAGGTCTCCTTCGAGCTCCTTGCACAGAAATGGGCACGGTGGCTAACGTGGACGGCCTATTGTGTCAGGTCTAGATTGGCGGGGTAAATTGAATTACTAATTTGCACCATCAAGATGGAACCACTTTAATTTGTACTATTTTAAGTGCTAAAGTGATGTCCAAGTTTTGCCCCTTATAGTTATTTTATTGTTTACCCTAGTTGGAGCATTGTAACTGGAATTCTTTACGTGTAAATAGAAAAGGGATATCTTACTATAAAAGATTTGGTTATGAATTATAGGTTATTGGCAAGAGAGATAGAGAGAGAGAGAGAGCTAGAAGCTTGTATTATCTTCATCGTTAATTGCCTTTGAGCTAATATATAAAACACACACAAAAAAAGAGAATGTACTGCCGGATTAATATAAAAGTTATTGAAGGGACCTATACCTTACAACAAAAACCTTTGTCTTCTTTACTATTTTCCGGTTCTATTCCATTGAGATTGCTTTGAACTTTTCTACCAATAATTTTTGGCACCCACATAATTCTTCTACCAATAATTTTTTATTTTTTTTACCATCAAGTGTTAATTTATTTAATTATTGCCATATCTATTATGAATATTTATTAGGTCAATATTCTTATTAAATTTATAGTCACCTTCTTTTATTTGGATTTTTTTTTAAAGTTTGCAAGTCTAATTCATTCGGATTCACTCAGAATTAATGAAACTTGAGTGGAATTAGATTAGTGTGCCATAAATAAAGCACACAAGTTTGCGATTTTGTTTTTACTTTTGATGTTAATAATTTTCTTTGATTACTATATGAGGAAGTTTGATTTTGTGCGTCATATACAAAATTCGCTAATACTAAACTATGTTGTCTATTAAAATTTGCCTACTTGGACAAACTCCCGTGCTCTTAAAACTTTTTTTTTTTAATACATAATTGTTTTGTATATTTTTGGCAACTCAACAAAAAGATACAAACCGAAAAAGTTAAATAGTCAAACATAAGGTATAGAGGGTTTGGATTCAAACTCGAATCAAGTTAATATATCTTGCTCAATAAGTATTAATTAAATAAATTAAGTAATAGACATGGATATTGTAAAGAATCACACGCCAAGGTCACGATGACCTTTTCTAAGTTGGTTTTTAACTGGCAGTTCGTATATTTGGTTCTAATTTGCGTTTTGTAATATTTTATATTTATTTAAAATATGTGGTCCCTATCAATTTTTAGTTATAACTCACTTCTCCGGATACCATAATAAATGAATAATATGAGAAATACCTATCATTTTAGTTGAGTAACTTATTACCATAATTTAGTAATTTTAAAAACTAGAAATTAGGTAGAAGGTCTTACTACTCATTGATTTTTACCAAAACTCCAATGAATAATATTTTTTTGAATGAAGGGCCTATTTTTAATTGGTAATTAGTGTAAGAGGCATATTTTATTTTATATTTTAAATGAATGTATTTGAATAAATTTAAATATCATTTAATTAATAAAAACATGTTATATATTACCTAAATTACCCCCTCTTTATGAAATTTGCACAAAAAATATGAATATTGTAGTGAAATATAGATTGTAATATGATCTTTGCACTAGAAATATAGACTACAAAGTTTATATTGCAGTAAAATATGGACTGCAATATGAACTTTGCACCAAAAATATGGACCGCAAAGTTCATATTGCAGTAAAATATGGACTGCAAAGTTCATATTGCAATGAAATATAAACTGTAAAGTTCATATTGCAATCCATATTTTAATGCATATTGGTATTTTTTAGTTTATTTTAAGGGTTGAGATGTCATTTTATAATGAAAAAAAACACGTCATATTATTAATAAAATAAAAAATAGGCCCTTTATTTATAAAAAAATTATTCATTGGCTTTAGTGTGAAAATATTTCTCTAATAAGACTTTTTTTTAATTGTCCTTTTTAAAAATACATGTTACAGTAATTAAATAATTAAAAAAATGTCAAAAAATACAATTTACTGTAGTTGAAAATAGGAAAAATATATGTTACCAAAGTCCACTCCTCCCGTCCCGCCCAAAACACACGCATAAACCCCTTTTTTTGAGAAGCCCGCCCTCAGCGGAAGGAAGAATTTTCACTGTGAAAAATGGCATTCTGGGGTATGCACTCTCAATCAATCTCAAACTTCTTCTTGTCTATGTTCCTTTAATTAATTAATTTATTTAATTTTACAAAAGGGTCAAAAAATAATAATTTAATATTGGGTGATGATCCCTTTTTGATGAATTGGGACGCTGCTTTGTTTTTGAGTTTGATGGAATATATATATATATATATAGGGGTTTTGGTGAAACCTAATGAACCCTACATTCTACAAAGGGACGATGATGATCATGGTAATCCCAAACGGCTTCGCATCTCACAGGCTAGTATACTAGTAGTCCCTTTCCTTTCTCCATTGTGTTTTATTTATTTGTTTGTTTGTTAGGGTAATCCAATTCCGAGCTTTGGAATTAGAATCTTGAGCAAAAATTAGTCTACGCACCAATTTTTGTTTCTTTTGTAAAGGACAAGGGCGGATCCAGGTTTTCATGAAAAGGTGGGCTAAGTTTAAGGCAAAATTTGATACACTTCTCCTAAGATTCGCATAGTGAAGACTAAATAAACCGCGGGTGGTAGATAATAGTTGTAACTTTTTACTACTTGCTAGAAAGAATAAGGGTTAGGTTATGAAGGGCACGGCTATAAAGTGGGGGATGGGCGGACTGGATCTGGTTTTTCTCTATTACCCCTTCTATCCAATTTCCCCCAACGGATAGCTTGATGATTGACATGTGTCACATTCATTTTTGAAGGGTCAATATAAAATGAATTGTAAATCTGATGTTTTTGGCTACGCTCTCTGCAAATTGGTTTCTACCCAATCATTTATTGTGGTTGACATTCACAATTGTATTATTGCTAATGGCATCGTATGTAATTTGGATTGAATGTGTGTTGTATTCTTATATATATATATATATATAAATATATATTCTGTGCGTGAAGAATGAAGATAACTTTGAGAAAGATGAAGAACATTCATTGCCACAAATTGCTGAACGGGAATTTTGAGATCATAATAATGAAGTTCACCCTGGTTAATTACTCTTATAATTTAATAAGATCCTGATCCATCAAAAATGAATGTGACACATGTCAATCATCAAGCTATCCATTGGGATAAATTGGATATAAGGGGTAATGGAGAGGAGCTGGATCTGGGCAGACAAAATTCAAATTCATAGGGTAATTAGAGGTGATTTTTTTTTTCAAGGGTTGGGCTTAAGCCTTGATCTCCCCCCCCCCCCCTATGTCCACCTTTGGTAAAGGACCACCTTAAATCTAGTCCCTTCTTCTCGAATTAAGAGTCACACTTTCCAAAATAGAGGATCATTTATTTTTAGCTTTGAAATTGAATTCAAATTTTACAAGTAGCTAGCTTTTCTGAAGTTCCTTTTTTTTTTCTCCTGATCAGAACATAATCACTGACTTTCAAAGATTTACTAATACTAGAATGAGTATATACATGAGATCTACAAGGGACAACAGGTCCCAAAAATGCTGTAATATGAAAAATAAAATAAATATTAAAATGCAAAATATAGACAAAGAAGTCTTTCTCTTGTGAATTGTGATACATCCTCAAAAATCATCTTATTTCTTTCTAAACGTGTTAGCCACAACATCACAAGTTGTATTTTGCATCTCCGCGGGCATATCTTCCTTTTGTATTATGTCCTCCTAATTCGATCTTGTAGTTAAAATAAGTTCTGTTGACCGTTGATTCTACTAGAACTGTTGTTGTTTTGGAAAGCATGAAAGTCAAAATTTTAAAATATGTTGAAAATTTTCATATATTTGAAGCAGAAAGAATTTGTATTAACATGTAATAGTGTTGCATTTTGTCAGTCAGGCCACGCTTGCAGATCGGAGTGGACTTTGGACGTCTAGGAGCGTGGTTCGATGTGCTGTGGGCAGTAAACCTCCTGTTTTTATTTGCTCATTGTCAATGGGGGAGGTTGCTTCTTGTAAGTTGGATCTTGACTTTGAGGAGAAAGATGATGTTGTTTTCTCTGTTAAGGGTCCCCGAGGAGTTCATCTTGCCGGATATTTTCTCAACTCCACTGGTGCCAATAGTACTAGCGCTACTGTCACCACCAATGCCCTTAATCCGTATCCTTATAATTTTCTCACTCCTAATATGATTATAAAGGCCTGAGGGAAGGAAAAAGGAATTGTTTAGGCTCTGTTTTGAGGATAACATGTTGGAAAATGATAGCAAAAGCAATCAATTTTGGTGATAAGTTTGAAAATAAGTTGAGACGTAGTGAGATGTTCTCCTAATTTTTGGTTTTTTCCATGGAAAAAAATTATGTGGGTGACGAGGAAGAATAATTTCCACATAAAATAATCTTGAGACGGAAAGTATCTTACCACATCACTCGGCTTATTTTCCACACAAAAATCAATAGTTTTTGTTATCTTTTTCAAACTTGTTATCAAGCGGAGCCTTGTTACTGGTTTTTTACCACTTCTTTTCTAAACACGTAAAACTAAATGTGCTTTGCTAAAAAAATGTTGGACAATGATCAATCACGATTGGTTTTTGTGAGAAGTTTGAAAAGAGATGATTGATTTGGTGACGGTGTTCTTTTACTTTTTGGGGTTTTCCGTGGAAATTAATTTTTGGCCGATGGGTAAGAAAAATTTTACACGGAAAAAGAGGAAATCATAGAGAACACATCTCACCAAACCAATCATCTCATTTTCCAGCTTCTCATAGAACTTTAATGTATTTCAATCATTTTCAAACTTTTTGACCAAACGAACCCTAACGAACTTTTAAAAAATTAATCTGTTTTTGTGTTTGGTGTTTCCTCTACTATTGTATTTGGTGTAGCAGTTTGGACGGAAAAGAGGACATAGCAAAGTCAATTTGTGAGGGACCCAGTAACTTTAACTCTCCTACTCAAGATAGGAATACTACCTACATCGACGAGCTTGAAGTTGGAGGTATGCATATTGCTGATATGAAACCGATATTTTCATGTAAAAATATTAAAAGATTTGCACAAATTATGTTTAAAACATATACTGAACAACTTTAAAAGTTTTCTTAGAATCTGTACTATGAACATGGTTTGCCGTTTTATTATTTTTACTAACTGCTTGTAAAAACAACAAATAACATTTCGCGTGCGAATGCAGCGTCCAAGCATGCTCTTAGTCTTACCCACCGCCCAAACTGAAATAATATCGTAAAATTCTGAATTGAGTTGTGATAGTCGCATCTCCAGTATTACAGAAACAATAATCACACGAAAGTACATGTATTAATGGGCACGTATATTTGTGGATTTGTAATTATTTATATTTGATGCTATAGTAACTCTGTAACGCTGAAGTTAATTTAGAGGCCTACGTCCACTCTGTTTTTTTTTTTTACCCGATTCCGAGCTAACGAGGCTATACATTGAGCAATCAAATTAAACTCTCGCCTCAAAAAAGGAAAGGAAATATTGCACTGCCTAGCCAAAAAAACGAATATCTTCAATAATGGAGCTATGGAACATTTTCCGAGCTGCTAAGAAGGATCACCGATCCATTATCACCATATTAAAGAGGTCTCTAGCAAAAGCAAAGGTACAAACTTCCTTGATGGTTCAAGCTTCGCACATGAGAGATGATGAGGCCAAGACTTTCTTGCCAAAACCATCAATAATCTCACCTATAGCAGATTTTAGAATTCCCAGTATAGCTGCTGATGATGGGTCAGAACAGAATTATGCAACAAATCCCCATGAGATATGAGACTTTATATATATAGGCTTGTGTTATAGAACTAATCATCCTTTTCAATCTGCCTCTTGTTTGTTGTGATATAATATTAATATGATTTGATTTATATTAATACTTGTTCTTCTTTGGCTTGCTAAAGAAAATTGTGTGTTTCTTACATGTTTGTAGTTGGTGAGTATTCAAGAACCAAGAGTGTTGATCGAATGGTGAGTGATGCTAATGAGGAGCATTTTTAATGAGAAACCAATAAAAGTTGTGAAGAGGTGGGCAAAATTCACGCTGCTGACAGGTAGATATCTAGGTCACAGCTAAAAATAGATTATTTATTTCTCTCATTTATTTATATTTACGAAGGGTACAAGTTGTTTTATTGTTCTCTGCCCCAATTACGGTACCATATACAGAATATATATATACTTCTTTATGAGGAGAGTTGCCACTGCGTAACTGTCTGTAATGGTTTCTTTCTCTCGCTCCCTCTGTTTGTCCATATGCTCTTCTCATCATTGGAACCGTCTGTAATGGATAACTAAAATGTGTTTTTGTTTCATCATTGTTCATATTGTGAAGTCTTATTACTTCTTCTTCTTCTTTTTTTTTTTTTGTGGTTGTTTCCAACAAGCAGGAGTGTAGTCCACAAATGTGATTCTGAGGTGTTAAAAGAAGTTGACCTCGTGTTAGGTGATGGTGGAAAGCTGAACAACACTAGTAGTTCGGAGAAGCTATTATTACAAGAGAATGGAAATGTTTTGAGGTACAATTGTTCCTTTTTAGCCAAAAAGTTGCATGAAAAAGTTTTTAGTTATATTGGAGTTGTGCTAGAGGACTTATTCTGTTTGATGAAAACCATTTTGTGATAATATATGTGTGTGTATAACTATGTATTCATTTGAGCAGCCCCAGTTCAAACGGTGACGAAGGCAACAATGGGCTTAGACATTGTGGAGAAGTGAAGAAAAAGAAAAGAAAAGAAACAATCACGGATTGTAGACTTGTGGAGGATGATGCTAGAAATGCTGCTCATCAAGAAATTAGGGATAAAAATCCAAGGTACAAGTTTTCAATGTGTGCGAAATTTTGCAGAAAGCCAACATACAGTGACCCCTAGCAAAAATCCCTTGGTCCCTAATTAAGAGTCCATGTTTGATTTTCACATTTTTTCAAGAATGCACAAAGTTAATGACAATCAATTGTTTAGAACATAACTTATTTTCTATTGTGAGTTTTGCTACATTGATTATGTTCTAAAATGGAAAGTGAACTCTTCACAAGATCATGATAAGTGATATGACAATCAATTGTTTAGAACATAACTTATTTTCTATTGTGAGTTTTGCTACATTGATTATGTACTAAAATGGAAAGTGAACTCTTCACGAGATCATGATAAGTGATGTATATCCGTCTTCACTCATTGCCTCTTATCCTTTTTCCTCCTTGACTCCTTATATACGAATAAGAATGCTTTTATTTAGCCTCCAGTACATATTTCTTCTCCATCTTGATCTTGTCATGCTCAGGCAAATTTGTTTGGTTATGCAGCCAAGATAAAAGTTTGTCAATCTCGCCTAGGAAACAACTAAAGGAAGTAGAGGTGGGAGATGGCAGTTCTGAAAAAGCAGGTTTTGATCTGGCAGATGATGCTTTAGAATCACATATGAAACTATAGAATGGGTAAGAAGGCTTTTATCTTACATAGTGTTGTTAAAGGTCTTTTTTGGTTTGTCCCTCTATTATTAATATGAAATTAAAACTTACCACTTTATTTTCATAATCATTTTGAGTTTAACATGCCTGCATGAGGGGGTAGCTCAAAAGTTTACATACAGATAGGGGCAATGTCTAATTGTTTTTGGTAATTTTTTGAGTTTGTTGAGATTATAAATCCTACATTGGGAAAACGTATCCTACCAAAGCAATATATAAGATAAAGGGCTACTTCACCTGTCGCCAATTGGTTTTGGGTTGGATGCTCCAAACTCTAGTATAGTATTAGAGCGAAAGGATATTAACCCATGTCTCAGGCCCGCCGGCCACATGAGCTCTACACTATCTAATATAATTAGTCCACGTGTTAGGTTCAAAATTATGCCACATTTGAGGGGGCTTATTGAGATTACATATCCCAGATCGGGAAAACGGATACTCCTAAAGCAATATATAAGATATAAGGGCTATTCCACCCATAGTCAATTGGTTTTGGGTTGGATGCTCTGAAATCTAATAGATTTAGATCCCTATTGTTATGTACTCGTTGAAATACTCCTGCATGCAAGAGGTAAAATCAAATGATTATGAAAAGGGGGGTAAGTCTTATTTTGCACTAAAAGTGAGGAAAAAGCTAAACCGACCCTTTTTAAAAAAATTATGCTATAATGCTTTATATATGAATGCAAGTTCAGTTATCAAGTACATGATACAATGAGGCCATAAATTCCTCTGGGCTACCTGAATTTATTCATTTATGTGATTGGTTGCGCATGAATTATGGTGGAAATGGATATACAAGTAGTCTCAGCCAGTCAAAGAAAGTGAAGAAGAAAAAAAGTAAGAAAACCAATAAATTCTTTCTGGCTTTTCAAACTAGCCTGTATATGTATTATCAAATTTTAAGCTTATTTAAATTTCATGATTTTGGTAACAATAGAGTTATGGAAGATGATGATACAATCTTGACAAGTACATTATCAGGGAAAAGAACCTTTTCAACAAGAACAGGACCAGTACATGTTAAGGAAGGAGAAAAGGAAATTGCAAAAGAAATGGCTATAAGTGGAGTTGTGAAAGAGAAGAAAAATCACCTAAGAGAGCGAAAGTCAGCAAAAGAAGAAGTGGTCAACATGATGGAAATCCAAAGGGTCAGAGTTCTTTTGCCTATGTTGTAGTGTTTTAGTATATAATAAATATAGTTAAAAGATTATTCCAATAAGTATTTGTTTATTTATTAGAGGTGAGCTTGGCTCATTGGATTACATGGAGGATAAAGCTGGAGTTGGTAAAAAGGACAGAAAGAGAAGAATGAATCGCTTGCCAACAATATAAACCAAAGGCAAAATAAGATTGTAGATGATAAGAAATTGAGTAAGCAATTAGTCAGGTCTTAGTTTTTTCATCTTATCTCTTTAAAGTACGTCATTTTGTCTTTTAGGAGGTCAAGGTTTGAACCCATCTGTTTTGTATCTTTCCTGTAAATAAATCTCCACAACTTCTGTGAATTGGGTTAAAGCTAAGCGATTGATATCCTTCAAATTTCATCCAAGAAAATGATGTCCTACAGCTTGATCTCTAACTGACTTTGGTTAGCAGGGTGGTTGCAGGTGGTTCATCAGCCTCCAAAAGGAAAAAGCTATCGAAAATAATGTTTGCGGAAGCCACTCTGGGAAACCAGGCTCTTGATTTACCAGATGATGCGCTAAAATCACCCCCAAAATTGCAACATGATCAGTAAGGATTAATGCTCTTCAATAGTTTTTTTCCTTCACCATAAAGTTCCTTTGGCCTTCTCCAGTGGTGTTTTTTATAAAATCCATTTTTATCCCATGTGTCATGGTACTTTTAATTGATTTCTATGTCTATTTGGTTATATAGTAGGGTTGATAGAAAAGTGTCAAGTAAAGTTTCTGCAATGGTGCCATCTCCTTCTACTTTTATATCTTGGTTGCCACTCGATTTTCAAAAATAAAATTAACTTGTTTGGGTAAAGCATCGTGGGCTCCATTTAATCATTGCCATGTAGGATAGAAAATTTCTACAGCCAATGGCGATAGAAATTTCCCATGCGACTCACTTGCCATGTCACATGGAAATACATATGGAAACTCCCATTGGAGCAAGTCTTTACCAATCTGCATTTCAATTATAGAAATTTCTGTTGGTAGAAATGACCATTGGAGATGGCCTTATAGCTGGCCTAGCTCTATCAGCTTTTATTGTTTAGTCATAGTATACAAAGAAACTGATTATATATATATTTATTATAATGGCCTTTTACTATTGTGGATAAAAGGACTGAAGAATCTATCGACCGACTAATTAAATGTTTCTTTTACATTTGGTCGTGTTATTTCTCTTTGGTTAGGGGCGACCTTGGCGGGGTATATGCAACGGAGTCTGTGGACAATGGAGCTATAAAAGGTGTCGATAATAGAAAGCAGGGTCAGAATGATAAGCTAGCTGATGTTACCGATGAGTAAGCAATTCAAATATGTCTATGTATTCACTGAGATGTTTAATGATAACAATATATATATACAAATTAGGCTATAAAAAGGTATTTCCTCTCTTTAATAAAAAGAATGGATGATCATTTGAGGGGGTAATTGAATGATTTTTTCCATAAGATTTTATAAAGATGATCTATATTGTGAATAGATCACCTCCACCCAATTTCATAAAAAAATTTCAACCTAGAAGTGGTTGAGATGATCATCAAAAATTTTAACGGCCGAAAATGTTCATATATATCAATTTTTCAAAACACTCACTTCTAGGTTGATTTTTTTTTATGAATTATTGTGAAGATGATCTACTCACTATATAGATCATCTCTATAAATTTTCATAAAAAAATTCATCGATTTACCCCTCTAAATAATCATCCCTTCTTTTTGTTAAAGTGAAGAATCTATCGACCGACCAATTAAAATGTTTCTCTTACATTTGGTCGTGTTATTTCTATCTGATTAGTGGTGACCATGGCGGGGTTTATGCAATGAAGTCTGTGGACATTGGAGGTATAAAAGGTGTTGATGATAGAAAGCAAAGTCAGAATGATAAGCTAGCTGATGTTACTGATAAGTAAGCATATGTTTATGTATTCACTGAAATTGATTTGTTCTATCTAATATTAACTTTTCATTGGTTAATTATCTATATGGAGCCCTTTTCTTTTACGTCATCCTTTCGTTTGAATTTCATTTAACCAAGCTGGCAAGCTAGTACTTTATCGGTCTCCCATAGAAAAAAGAAGAAAGTAAGGATGGGAGAAGGCATTTTTGGTGAGAAGGATCTCAATCCACGAGATCATCCTTTGGTGTCCTAATCAAAACTACCAAATGTGTAAGGATTTTATTGTTTGACAGATGGATTTTTTTATTTTTCTCTTTACGCTCTGTTTATCTTATAAATTATTGGCATGATTTTTCGTTTTATCTTTTAATTGTTTGTCTTAGGACCTGGCCTAAACTTTTTGTTAACATTGTCAATATTTTTGAAATCGTTTCTTAAGGAGTGGTTATATACATTCTTCTTTCTTTCTTTAAATAAATTTTAGTTTTAACCATTGATTATATTAAAAATAATGTTTATATATATTTATACATAAAAAAGTCGATATATTTAAAAACATGGGAATGTTAAATTGAATTTAGTACAGCAACAGTTCAGTTAATATATTATACAATTAGATATAATTATGATGAGTAAATTTTGTGGTGCTTCCCCCCCCCTCCCCCCCCCCCCCCCCTGTTTTTTTTGGTGTTGGTGGTTAAGTCACAGGACTAAGTACTCAAGCAAAAGAAATCAAAGAGGATTGATAATAGAAAAATAAAAATTAATGGTGTGAATATCTAAATGGTATAAAATATATTATTATTAGAATAAAAAATTGTTCCCAAACTACAATGAATAACGGCGATAGAGTTGTAACAGGTTAAAACTCTTTCTAAATTGAGGTCGAGAAATGTCTGTAATATTTAACAATGTTATAGACAAGTTTTTTCCTTTAATTTAAGAGTCCATTATCTCTGTTTAGACATTTTAAATTAAAAATATTAATTTTTGAAGATAATATCAATTAATATATCAAAATAATTAAGTTGCATTTTCTGCCATCAATTTGATCAAAATAATATTATGGTTTTTGAATGGAAAAAAATGACATGTCAAGTTAATAAATGGACAGATTCTCAAAGAGAATACATAAACCTTATAATATAAGAAAAATAAAAACTTCAATAAATGGATGGTAATATTTGTCATACGGTAGGCATATATATATATATATATATATATATGCATATGGGTGGGTTTGGCAAATGAAATCTTTCAGGAACCTTACAAATTAATTAAAAACCTAAATAAAATTGGTCACTTTAACTTGTATAACAGTTTATGGGTGTTGCTACCTCACCAATGAGCATTAATTAATGTCTCTCTACCCATCGAGACGATACCCATTGAAAACTCATCCATGTATGTGTGTATAACTATAACAAACTTGAGATATATGTATATGGGTGGGTTTGGAACACCCTTTTCGAGTATACATTCTTCCTCTCAAGTTGGATTAGAGTATGTTTCTCCTCTTGTTCAAATTAGAGTATAAAGGCATAAGAAATGAACAACTCTTTCTTTAAACAAGTAAAATAAACTGAAGAAAGCTTCAATGGGCAAATTCTACAAATGGCTAATAAATTGCACATACAAAATTCCATTTCATAGAAGTTCAATTAATAAACACTTTTTAAAAGTGCTTTTGCAATAGTAATTTCCAAAAAAAATTCAACAAAAATAGTGTGTTTTAATCACTTAAAATAAATATAAACTATTGCATCAATTTTTTTAACTAACCTTCCTAATTTTCTCCTTCATCAATATTGCCGCTTCTCTCTACGTTAACTTAAGCTCTCCCACAACAGTTGTCACTGGCTATTCTTTCTCGGAGTAGAGTTCAAATTCTTTCACCATCAAAGGTTTTAGTTTCTTCGCAAAATATGCCATCTTTCTTTCATCAACCCCCCTCAAATTAATACCGAGAATTCTACCACTACCACCTATAGCCATGATCTTACCCAAGTAATCATTTGCAATAGTAATAAACTTGGAATTGTCTCCAGCAACGGCTACTTTCTTCTTCTTCCTTCCCTGTCAGCACTAAAAATATCTTCTTCCTTTTCCTCTTTCAGTGGCCTTATTGACGACTGAGTTTTGGTGGTGCTGTTAACTTTTTTTTGTTAAGAGGAGGAAGAAAAAGATTTTGATGATGATAACGAGCACAAAGACAATGATTCTCATTTGTGTGTTTCTCATTACCATCATCATCATCATAAGAAGAAAACAATGGCTTGTACAAATGAGAATCATTGTCTTCATGGTTATCATCATCATCATAATCTTTTTCTTCTTCCTCTTAGCAAAAAGAAGTTAACAGCATCATTAAAACTTAGTTGTCAAAATGGCCACTATAGGAGGATATTTCTAGTGCTGATCAAGGAAGGAAGAAGAAAGTAGCCGTTGTTGGAGACAATTCCATATTTATTACTATTGTAAATGATTACTTGAGTAAGATCATAGCTATAGGTGGTGGTTGTGGAATTCCCGGTATTGATTTGAAGGATTTTTGATGAAGAAAAAATGGCATATTTTGAGAAGAAACTGAAAGTTTTGATGGTGAAAGAATTTGAACTCTATTATGAGAAAGTGGAGCACGTGACAACTGTTGTGGAAGAGCCCAAGTCAAAGTAGAGAGATACGGCGATATTGATGATGGGGAGAAATTAGGACAGTTAGTTAAAAAAAATGATGTAATGGTTTTTTTTTGTTTAGATTTAATTTAAGTGATTAAAACACACTGTTTTTGTTGAATTATTTTGAGAAGTGCTACTGTGAAAGCACTTTTGAAAAGTGTTTATTAATTGAATTTTTGTAATGGGATTCTATATGTGCGATTTATTTGCCATTAGTAGAATTTGCCAATTGAAACTTTCTTCAGTTTATTTTGTTTGTTTAGAGAATGAGTTATTCATTTATTTTGCCTTTTATGTTTTAGTTTGAACAAGAAATGAAATATACTATGATTCACCTTGAGAGGGAGAATGTATGCTCAAAGATGGTATGTTCTTTTGGGAGTGTAAACCAACAATGTTATTTAGAACTGAATGAGGAGATATGGAAGGAGCGAGAGATCCTGATTTTCCACTAAGAAACATTCGATATGCGCGTCCATGGTTTGTATATAGGATACCACCAGAAGCACTTTTCAAATAATGCAAAATCTTCTCTAAAGCTTCCCATTGATGAACTATTGGGGATGGCATAAATTGACTCAACACTAACAGAGAATGCAATATCAGGACAAGTCACAGTGTGATAATTCAGCTTTCCAACCAATCTTCTACATTTCTCAGGATCTTTAAGTAGTTCACCATCTTTTGTAAATTCCACATTTGGAGTCATCGGAGTATTACAGGCTTAGCCCCCAATTTTCCCGTCTCAGCTAATAAGTCCAGCACGTATTTCCTCTAGGAAAGAAAGATACCTTTTTTGCTGCTTGTAACTTCAACACCCAAGAAATACTTCGACTTTCCCAAGTCTGTCATCTTTAAAAATCTTTGTATGGCTTAAAATAGAGTCCTCGTGCTTGGTTTGGAAAGTTTAGTCAGGCCGTTGAGCAGTTTGGTACGGTGAAAAGTAGGTTTTACTCCAATCCAAATAGTTGGAGCCACTAAGTTTGTGTTCAGTGATTTTCGACATTACGAAAATTACATTAGAAATAACGGTTGCCTTTTTATCTGACATACTCAAATAATTGTCTAGCAAGAACTGAAATTATTACAGAAGTAGTAGGCCACAAAATAGTGCACAAACCAGGAAAAAAGAGTTGCCAAACAGAAGTGTTGAACAAACTAAAACAGTGCAGCCAAAAGAAAAACAGTGTAGCCTAAATAGAGTAGAGAAATTAAAACAGAGTAGTGAAATTAAAATAGTTTTGGAAGTGTTGAACAAACCAAAAGTGGAAAGCAAGCCAAACAGATCACATATTTGAGATGTAGAATACAAGACGCAGCAAACAAAATTCGAACGGAGCCATTTGGATGGTGCATGCACCTATACACACTGGCGTGTGGAGATGGGACCAAAAGCAGTAGTGGCTCGCGAGGCCCACGCACTGGGTTCTAGTCAACGGACTTTGGACAACGGCTAATTAGTGGGTTGTGGTCCTTCCTGTGCTGGAGGTGTCGATAAACTAAGGCGTAAAGGAGGTAAACTAAGATTGCAACTTTAGAAACCCTAGCCTACGCTTTGATACCTTGTAGAACGGAACCAGGAGCAGAAAATTAGGGAAGAAAAAATATTTCTTTCTCACTTGAATAAGGGAATACACAAGGATTTAAGTATACAATTGTGTACATATAAATAAGGAAGCTTTCCATACTAAATAGGATCCCTAAAGGATTCCTTACTACATACTTTATTTACAGCTAACAATAACTTTCTAAAATTTTCATTGTAACATTAATCTTTTATGAATGGTGCCAAAATGATAGTGCTTTTAAATCTTAGCTTGTTCAGATTGCATCATGAGAATTAAAGTTGTATTTTGGCTTACTCTTGTTCCAAGCATGGATAATTTTGTAGTTTGATTAAGAAGTGTTTTAGTAGTTTATTGAATTTTTATGGAATTTTTCATATCTTTTTGATAATGTTATCATTATGGACTAGCATTTTGTCTTTTAGCACTACTTAATTATCTTGTATGGGTCGGCTAGAACCCCGCAGTAAAATATGAGTTGAGTTTGAACATATAAGGTGAATTTTAACGCGGACCGACCTTGAGCTTGAGCATACTTAATTTAATTTGGTCCGAGCAATACCAATCCCGATTGATAGGCCTAAATTTCAAACACATCGACTAATCATCTAATTATCACTCAAAGTTTGTTACTGCCGCTAAACAAGCATTATTTTGACAACACCAAGAATTGAGTGGATGAAGTATCCATTTTGTTGGTTACCGAATCGATCATGCATGCCTCTAGAACAGACCAAACTGCTTTGGGTTCGTTATTAGAAAAGATCCACACATTGTCTTGTAATTTTCAATTTAATGATTTAGCCTTGGGCATACTCTACGTACATGTGCACTTAAATATTTATTAGTTCTTCAATTTACAAATGTATAATTATATTTGATATACTCGTAGTTAAATTTACTTTCATTATTTTAGAGTAATTGTACATACCAAAAACCACATGCTCCAGCCAGACACACATTCACCCTAAACTCACAATAGGCTGTTTTTTTTCCACTCAACGGGGAATTGAATATGAGACCGTGCGCTTACCCACACTATATATATATTTTAAAGAAAAAATTGTTGTATAAAAGTGTACTTCATTAGTGTGTTCTGAGGGTGTGTAAAGCGATCCATGTGGTTTTTGGACAGGGTCGATATAATCAGTTTTGAAGTACCAAAAATCAGACTAGGCCAATTTATTGCTATATAGACCGGAAGACTTAAGTTCTTGCACGATCAATTCGATTGGTTTGTCGGATTAGCTTGAACTACTTTCTCATTTGACCCATCAAGTTTTAGTTTTAATTTAGCATCTAACCGTTAAATTTTTGACACCCACCCAAATTCAGGAAGATAGGTCCTGAGTTCGACTCTCATCCGAGGTGCATTGGGGGGAGGGGAATTTTCGTTATTATTATAGTAAAGGGAAGAGACTCATGCCTTCCTTTTTCTTATTAAAAAAAAGACCTACAAATTTATAAATATATATTTAAAAAAAAGCTATTTGTATGTAGATATACAAATAAGAAAAGGAATGCCATAGTTTGTTAAAAGAAATATATCATAGTTTTGCTAAAAGAAAAAGTATGCTAATCTATATTAATACAAAGGAAAAATAACATATATAGTACATCAACTCACCTCACTCAAGCAATATTGTGGGACGAACACTCATAATGTATAGTTTGCTAACAACTACTGCAACTATTTAGCACTATAAACTACATACAACAATCCGCCCGTAACACTAGAGTTGTTATAATGTATATTTCTTTACATACTATAAAACTGTAAAATTTTATAATTTTGAAGTTTAGTAAAATATCTCAACAAATTAAGTCAACGAAGATATATAGTATTACATCCTAACATCGAAGTTAATTCCCTTACCTATGACAATTTGAATTTTTTTATTTCTTTCGCAAAACATAATCATATATAAAATATGTGATTTTGATTTCTTTCACAAAACATTAATTATTTGTGTAACTGCTTTATTTCCTAGGCGGCTAAATGTCGTATGTGTTGCTTTTTATTTAATTGTTGCTTTGTGGTTTGTCATTTTTGAACTTTCGTCCCACTGGTAAGGTGGTCAATGCCTACTCGTGCTTAGTTCTGTACCTCTTGCGAATGAGGTGGTTGGTGGGCGTTTGATCGTGGTTATTTTCTCGCTTCCCGTGGCCAAGGCGTCTAGTGGCCCGCCATGTGAATGTTTGTTAGTGGGCGTCCACAACATCCATATTAGGAACCACCTCTCCCAAAAACTTGAGATATTAGGTAGTGAGCCAACATTGTATATCATGCTCTTCAACACTACCCCCCACGTGCGACCTCCACTCACAAACAACAACATGCATATTGCACAAATACGTACAAAGAGGGAAACAAATGCAAGCAGGAGGATTTAAGCCCAAGGCCTCGCAGAACCTGACCTTTGATACCATGTTAGGAACTATCTCTCCAAAAAGTTTAAGCTATTAGGTAGTGGGCTAACAATGTAAATCATGCTTTTCAACAATCCATTACCACTTTAATTATTCGTGTAACTGCTTTATTTCCTAGGCAGTTATAAGTCTTACGCGTTGATTTTTATGTTGTCGTTTTGTGGTTTTAGGTCATGCTCTGGATTCCCTTTTGGCTGGTAAGGCTGTGGGTGACCAACACATGTCCTGCTCATGCTTAATTCCGCACCTTTCGCGAATGAGGCAGTTGGTGGCAATCTTGATTTTGATCGTGCTCTGTTCCTAGCTTCTTGTGGGTTAGACGGTTAGCGGGTTGCCATGTGGATGTTATGATTAGTTCCACACTTTCTGTGATTCCTTGGCGTCCACAACTTTCATTACCGCTTTAGTTATTTGTGTATCTCCTTTATTTCTTGAGCGGCTAAGAGTCATACGCATTAATTTTTATTCCGGTAAGGTGGTTTAGCAAGCAACAGAAGTCCTGCTCATGCTTAGTTCCGCACCTCTCACGGATGAGGCGGTTGGTGGGTGACAGTTATTAGGGTGCCACGTGAATGTTGTGATTAGTTCCATACCTAACTCCCGCAGTTAAGATGGTTAATGGGCCTCCACAACTTTCATTATCACTCTAATTATCTGTCTGCTTTATTTCCTAGTTGGGAACGTAGCCTCACATCCAGTTTCTAATAGTTGCTTCTCATACAAAAAAGATAAAAATTGACGCACTTGAAGATTGACTTTACCCTTTCTTGGGAAAAAAATTTGAAGACATTTGACTTTACCCTTTCTTGGGAAAAAAAAAACTGTACATCTAAAACGAAATTTTGTTTGTTTTCATTTTGTTGCACAATAACTAACATAGTAATGGTTTGAATTGACGTTGAACATTCCAACCTCAAAGAAAAGTAAAACAATTTAGGAATTGTAGTTGTATTTGTAATCTAACCAACCTGTGATGCCATTGAGAGAAACTTGTATATATCCAAAGCATTGAACCACTGCTTCATTATCACTCCGATTTATTGTGCATCTGACAATGGAAACAACCGATGTCAAAAAACTTGTAGTATTGTTCTCCATCCACATTAAGAAAGTTTCTAAAATCAATGCAACATATCTCATAATGGCTACATAAATCTGTCATTTGAAAACATGCATGCCTAAAGTACCTCATATAAGTAAAATTGACTAAAATATACACCAACAGTTCGAAAAGACATCCACTACAATATGCCCCATAGGTGGGAAAAGCATTCATCGAAACATGTGCGAAAATTGACTTGGAAAATTTGCCCAGAATTTAGAACATGATGACTGGAGATCGACTACAGAGACCAGAAGAGAGTGTTAAGACAACTTTTTAAGGTACCAAGTGGAATTTTGTAATGGCTAACTCAATATTGTGAACCAGGTTCTATTTATACACAAAATAGAAGCTTCATAATGATTATTCCCAGTGTCAAGAGGGGATTTAACAGCTATTATCATAAAAATAAATATACAAATATCTAAATATCCCACATTGATTATGTTGAAAATAGAGTATTCTTTGGGATGGTTGGAGTAAATAACAATACCAATCCTGCAGGATTTTGACACCAGATAATATAACCCTGCAGGCAGGACTAAAAGTTCTGATGGGGTCCAAGATCAATAGCTGTAAGATACAGCGTAATACCCTACCCTACAAGATGCAGCAGGCAAACAGATTTGTCGTCAAGTTTTTTACGAGAAAGGCTATCGTTCTGAACATCATGTTTCCCCAAAAAAACTGAGGCATAAGAGGAAACAAAAAGGGATTAGGGCAGGAGAACCTGAAAAGGGATCTTACCAATCAAGACTGGACTACGAGTCCTATTAATTAGAAAAAGTTTCAGCAAGGAATCGCACATGCCAATACAATTTTGGGACTTGCATCTCTTCGAAAAGAAATCCTACCTCTTGCTTTCATACTTCCTACGGTTCGCATCTTATATCATGGAAAAGAAGGAAGCAACCAGTGGTACTTCGCAGATATTCTATTAAGGAACTGTAGCGCAGGCGGGTGTTAGAGAGCTTATGCTTGGTTGTAATTTTTTTTAGGGGTGGAAGGGGGTGGGGGAACCCAAAACAATCTTCCCAGTTATATCGTAATGATAAATATGACCCATCAAGCTTGCGTTTGTTTCCGTGCTTCATTAGACAACCAAGCCTCTAGAATTTATGCCTACAAATCAAGTCTAAAAATTTGCCCACTAATCAAGCCTAAAAATTTGTGGTCTATATGATGGGGTCCAAGAATCCTACTTTAGGAACAAGAAGCAAAAAGGCAGCTTGTGCATGATTAGTCAGCAAGAAAAATACCAGAAGAAGATGCCCATAGTGGGCAATTCACAGGCTCGGAGGCCCTTTATTAGGAAACATTATATGTTGATTATGCTCCAAAATAATTTTTGCAAAGTAGTTAAAAAAATACTTCAAAGAGCTCGGCCTGTCACTTTTGGGACAGGCCCATGGCCCACCCATAGATTATATACGAATTTGACCAATCAGCCAAGAGAACTTGGCAAGTAGGTTTGTGAGGTTGTCATTTTTCTTTATTAAACTTCCGTTGTATTGATTAAAGCTAAAGAGCATTAACACAAGCCCCCCCCCAACTACTTTTTGTGGAATATTTCCATTGAGAGAATGCAATAAAAATCAATGTCCCACAAACTTGTAGTACCAAAATGCTTACTTGCATAGAATACGCAATTAGCTCCACCAGGAAGAGCTACACAGCCTGGTCAAACGTTTTCCTCCATTATTTTTGAAAGGTTTCCCATGCTGCAAAATGTTGGCAAATATTATTAACCAAAGTGCACTAAAAGTCTAAAATGACTTTGTTCCAAGATGGCCGCAAGATGAAGATTTTAGATTGTTGCACTAAAAATGACTTTGTTCCGAGAGATCTCAACATTTTACAATAGAACAAATTATAGGAGAAGCAAAAAAGATTTTAGGAGTAATAATTTGCATATATGTGTCACGTGTGTGTTACCAGCTATCTATATACATATATGTATAGTGAAGAGAGAGAAAATTGTACATGATTAAGAAACTAGTTTGCAAAATTGTCTTACGGGCCTTCGCAGCTCGAGAGAATTTTTACTAACATCATGGGATCCTCCTCAGTTTATCTTAGAAATCCTTTTCTGATTTCTTTTGTAAAATGTAATATGTTAATTTTATGCAAATTTCTGCAGCTGCTATGACCGGGGGGGGGGGGGGGGGGGGGGGGTTGTTCTGGTAGTAGTTTTCTCAATTTGCATTTCACACTATTGAAGAAGAATAATGCAATCCCTATCAAGCTATAACTCCACGCCATCACAAACTAATGAAAATGTCAATTGATATATAATGATAATAATGGCACATATATTATATATTATTGTTAGGTTATTAGGTATCTTTTGTAAATTAACTCTTTCCTCTCTCTCTCTCTCTAGAATTCCAAGGATCAAAAAGATGGAGTCTGATGTTTCCTTTCTGATTCCTCTCCCAAATCACTCGTTTTTCTCCTAAAATCAAACTAGAATCATTATACAACGAATCATTGGTTATGGTATTCGAAGATTCTTTTTCATCTGTTAGTTGTGCCAATTAAAAGAATTTTCATGTCTCCATGGCTTTTAACCATAGTTTTGATTTTGTTGCGATGCAAATAGAACATAAGGTATTTCTTAAGGGGCATTCAAATGGTTAGATTAAAACTCATTTTCCAGGAAGAATAAGGTGTCCAACCAAATTGTTTGGGTTAATAAGAATACGAACGGATAAGGGGAGAACATAGTGATAACATCAGGGGCAAAGGGGAAGAAATGAACAGAGATTGCAGAGTCCATTGAGTTAATTCTAAACAGTGGTTTGAAAGAAAGAAGGAAGAAGACCAACAGTCTCAATGACCGAAGGGGAGGATCCGAGAGGAAGAAAGGTTTTGAATTAAACCAGCAACCACGAAATAGAGCTGGGGTCAAACAGGGCAAGGTAATACATATAGCTATGTCGTATGCGGAGGCTGTTGAGAAGAGTTGTATTCCCTGCAAGCCACAGAGTAAAAGGCTCATACAGAACAACTTAGGAAACGGCACCAGAATTTAATGAAGAAACAACTTTTGTGTGCATCAGAGAAAAGGTAGAAGACGCCTGGAAAATTATTGAAACAGCAATTAACGAGCTCTTTAAATGCAGAATCCAACGTAGACCTTCCAGGCCTTCTTTATGTGCAGAAATGGCAAGGAGTTGAGTATATTTAGAAACAAAAATTCTGCTTTCCTTAGAGGCCCAATTGCAGTCCGATTCAGTAGTTGGGAGGAGGACAAAGGTGGCAAATGTAGAATGATCACTTTCGCTGGGAGCTGGCTATCAGTGGCAAGACAGCCAGTAAGCTTGTGGAATAGAAGAAATTTTGAAAAAATTGCAGAGTATTGTGGGGGATTAATGGAGATACACCAAGATACACTAAGTATGAAAAATTGCTCTGAAGCAATGTTTAAGGGTAAAGGCAATCTCAATGGGTTTATGCCAGCAGGAATACAAATTGAAAGGAAAGGGAGCGTGTTTTCTTTGAAACCCAAAAATGCTTCGAAGATGGAATTAGGGCGTCAAAGATTCTTGGAACAAAAACCTATTATAGCCATAGATTTTGCTTGCACATGTGTTTGTGGAGATGAAAATGATGTGGAATACGGGGATAAGGAGGTAAGGGTGGAGAAAGACAAATGTTTAATCGACAATACAAATGAAGACGTTGTAAAAATAAGAGAAGATGTAGAGGTTCTAGAGGGACCACAAGGGGATTTTTTTCCAATGAGAATCTTACCGATTTAACTGGGTCGGGAAAGAAAGTATTGTATAATGAACATTCGGTTTTAATAGGAGTGGAACGGATTTTCGATAAACTAAAGAGAGATCTAGGTCTGTTTAATGAAGGTGGGGGCAAACAATTGGTAGCAAGGAAGGGACTCGCAGGTTCTAGGCCCCCAAGTTTTGATATACAAAGAAGATTGATTGCTAATGCCTAATAGACCCAGTAAATGGTGAAGTGGTTAGCTAATGAATTTAATGGCCTAAGAAGACTAATATTGTAATACCCCGTTCTTTTCCTTCTATTGCAATCGCCTCCATTCGTCCGCTTATTTCACTGTGAGTGGTGAAATCTTGTAATATGGAGCCTCGTAGTGTTTTAGCGCTTTGTACTAGTTATATACTTATATTAGTACGTTTACACTCGTGTGAATGATTGTTTCGTGATTTAGGTGGTCTGAATTGAATTCGGCTCGTAAATCGTGCATTTCGACCTTACACGATTATTTGATTTTAGCCAATTTTGGAGCTCCGTAACTTCTTCGTCTCTTATCCGATTTAGTCGCCGTTTACGCCTATGTTTAGGTTTCATACCATTTTACAACTTTTGTGTTTTGACCGAGAGCCAATTCATACTCCTTGTTGGTCAAAACGTCGTGCGAAGTAGGCCGGTTAGCCAAGGCTGTTCGTTCGGTAGCGCTTTGGCAAATCGCTGTCTTTAGAGGATTAATCCATTCACAATTTGAGGAAACTTTCTTGAGGAAAGTTGTAGATCTGTGAATTAGCTTTTCGTCGGTATGTCGATCATCCAAATCTGAGTTCTGAGCAACAAGTTATGACCAAAATACCAACAATGCACTTTTTGCCCGGAGTAAGATCGATCTTAGTCCGGGTAAAAGTGCACTGGTCTGTTTGTACAGGCCTATTTTGATTACTTTTGACCCGATTTTTTCATCTTTTATCAACCCCAAAAAACCATTTTGAGCCATTCATTTCCACAACTTTCAAAAGAGTTCTAGAGTGAGAAAGAGAGGTGATTCTTGAGGTCTCTTGTTGATTCTTCATCCGAATCCAAGTTTTGAGACCTAAAACTCCATTTTTACCACTATTCATCATCTTCTACCTCCATTTCTTCTGTAGATGCTTGGAGGGCGAGCTAGGGTTTCGAGATTTGGCATCAACACTTCATCCATCACTCAAATCTTGTGGATTATCATTAATAGATGTAGGAACACTAAATCTAAACTTGTTTTTCAAATTACTATGTGTTGCATTAGAGATTTCTACACAAATGGGGAGTTTTTATGAAAACCCTAGGTTTGTATTGATGCATGAAGGTTGGGTTAGATTAACCTTCAATTGGTAGGTGATACTAATACACATGTACTACTTGGACTATAAATTGTGTCGGACCATTGGTATTACACCCTAATGTGTTGTAAGTGTAGACTTGTAGGGTGTAGGTTGTTGTAGCAACAATTATAGGAGATTAATAAACCGTTAGCATACCGATTAAATGCGATTCATAAAAGTAGACGCTCGACTTGGGTAGAATAACATTTGGACATGGATAAGGTTTATATGGCACTAGTTTTACACATATGATACGCCATAAGACAACATACCGATGATACACTAAATCGCCTTAAAACACGAATAAACATGTAACGATAAAGTTATGGTTTATAAGCGTGATAACAACACTTATGATGGTGATGAATGAATGATGATATTGTATGATTGTATATATATATATGTTAATATCCATACGTGTGATGGATTATGTGATTGACAATATACATATTGTCGAGGAAGGAATTAGTATATTCTTGTTGTTGTGATTATACATATGGACTGGATAGATTGATGGGTTGAGCACCAGATCGCTACCGCGTAGTTGGAAGACGGGCCGCCTATTTGCCGCTCCTAAGTAAAAGTCCCTAAACCGTGCTCAAGAAAAATAGTGACCGGTGTACTCCACCGGGTGGTTGAAATCCCACGAAAGGAGAGCATACTCTATGCATCTTGCTTTTCGATTGACTGCGTGTCATCGGGCTATAGAGTTTCCACGGCAAGTGGAGCAGGTCCCATTTGCCATTACCGACCAAATGGTGAGTTTCCTGGGAAGTAGTTGGGCTACCTATGGATATCACCCTGCTAGGGTGTCTCCTGGTGTAGTTCCTCTCGGGTGTCGATGGAGGGTTATATGGGTGTTCTCCTCGTTAACTATTCGGAGTGTCCTCTCCAGGAAAATGTCTTACGTGGGTTATCTTCGAATGACTTATTTGAAGAACCAAGTCCGTGAGCCACCTCCCCACCTGAAGTAGACATGGATAAGAGCCTTGGACTATTCGGGATTCGTTGTTCTGCGCCTGGTCAGACCGCATGGTGAAACTGAGACATTATGCTAGAGATATGATATGAGGACTATTGTGAGATTGTTGATTATATTGTTATCATTGATATTATTATTGTTGTATCGTATCGCATCATATTTTGTATTGCTTTGTATATATTGCCTTAGATATGTGTATGATGTTAGTTGAATGCGGACACTACAACATGTCATAACTGATGAAGACATAAATACAAGATCATTTGAAATTGTGTATAGATTAAACAAAATACTTTTGCTAAAACCCTATAATAATAAAGAGATTTCACCTTTGTGGATCATGTAGAGGATCCATATGAGGAAAGTAGGGTTTGAAAGCATCAGATTGCGATTTGGTTAGATTTTTTAATTCTCAAAAGGCTACGAAAATCGATTGTTTTCGCCAAATAGTAACTTTGCGCTCCGAACAACATATCCAAAAATTAGCCCGATCCAACGGTGCGATCAAAAGTTACGATTGATTTATGACTGCAATATCGAAAACCTAAAGATCTTCTATCGTATTCCTTTCGCCATCAAATCTTGCACCGAGTGTGGGTTACGGTATCACCAAGATTTTTTCCTCTCTCAATAGAACAAATCCTAACTCATGAGAATTATTGTTATCATAAGAAAAGACAAGGCCAGTGTATATATAAGGCTACGATAAGGACCTTAAGGAGAAATAAATGTTTGAGCTTCCTATAGAAAGTTGGAATCCTAATTCCACTATGAATTAGTTCCTTATCTCAAAATTTAATTTCGAGCTCCTTGTTATTAAATACTTATTATTCTCCACACGTTAAGATTACAGATAACTGTCATTTAAATTAAATTACTGACAATTATATTTAAATGACTTCTTAATCCTTGAACCTATCACTTAACTTATTTGACATGTCGGATTAACATAATCCACCTGCAGGGTTTGACATGATCAAAACTTATAAACTTCTTAAGGGGCTATCATCAATCCCTATACCGGGACGTGGATTCCGTTAATAATTAATATTCATTATACATATAGTGTCGTCACGAAGATTATTGATTCATAAATGAATCTCATTCTTAATGAGTCAAAACAACAAACACTACATATATATGTCTATTAATTATTTCAAGATTCAGAGCATAAGTAATCATAATAACCATGGAATTTTAAATTGTTTTATATAGTCAGTATTAAAACAATTAACCCAAACTGGTCCTATTCAATACACACAAAGTGTACTAGCACAACGATTTAAAACTATACCATTTTATGTAGTCAAGATAAACTACTAAAACTTGTGCTACAATCCTACCGATGGGTGTCCAATTATATCTAAGACTGTGAATCATTAAACTTATATTCCACAAGAATCGATGATATGATCTTCTGCATGTAAGCCATACTCTACACACCAAATCATCTACTATATGGAATAAAAGACATACATGCACAATATTTAAATAAATAATATAATGCAACTATTTGCCCATAAAGATTCTTATTAAAATAGCAAAACTGAGTTTATAACATATCCAAACCAACAACAAAATTATAGCTTTTAGTATATCACTCCAACAATAACACAGAACCATTGGCCTTTCATAATGTACTAATACACAAAGTGGCAATAACAATTGATCCTTAGATGTGACATACGGGCATATGAACACGTATAGATTGTGGGAATAATTAGCTGGTTCATAATTAACATAAGATACTAATAATCGAAGTGACAAGTATGGCTAACGGAATAGCTACATGCGGGAACATCGTAACTTAACGCTTTAGATGAACGATCTTGTGGCGAAGTCTAATAGTTGGCCAAGTATGGAATTCATAATGAATTATAATTAAAGAGGAAACAATGAATACTTGGCCTATAGCTACCAACTTTCAATATAGGCATGAATGGCCGGGAAATAAGTCGGTACAAGTTATAGAATACTTGGCCTAGCGTCATAACTAGATGGTCTTAAACTAATGATTCCCTGGAAATGCGGGAACATGTGAGAGGTTTAATTTAATGAATGCTAAGGGATGAGGCCGGCTATTCGGGTAGAGCCTTTTCTGGCTAGGATAGGAATCCTAGTGGGGTTCGAAATGTACTTGGGCATGACTTGCATTGCATCGCATTGGTTTCAAACTATCGTAATAAAGTCATGCACTTACTATCTATATAATGATGCACGTGCTTGTGCGGGCTATGTGTACTTTTCTATACAATTCTAACAGTCTTGCAGGTTAGGCTTTGGGAATTGGACTGTGGTACTCGCGTATAGAAGCCACTGAGTATAGTCATTTTGTTTTGCTGTATTGTAAATGAACTTTGGTTTTGTTGTATAAACAATAACTTGTATAAAAGGTTTTCATATATGTGGAGTAGATTTGAAATGTGGTTGGATATGATTTCATTTGTATGAAATGGTTTTGATATTACAGGCTGGTTTGTCATTTAAACAAACTCCATATGCCGAAATTTTCTAAAACAAACTTTTGATTGTATCGTACTTTAATTAAGAAAGGTTTTAAAATTAGTGATTTTATATTATAAACCCGCCGTCATGTACGGCATCCATGATTAACCGGATCCCGGAGATGAAAATCTCGTAACGGGAGTCGAGGCATCACAAAGATGGTTCCACAATTGTTCTCTTACATACTTGGTTCCACAATTGTTCGATTACATATTAGAGACAGGAAATAGCTCGAAAAAATTAATTCTCAGTTTGAAGAAGAAAACACAAACACAGTAGACAAAGAGGATAGGGTGGTTCCGTTTAGTAAAACAAGTTTCAATTGTTCTATAGCAAAAAATTATATAATCGAGATGGAGCTAGAAGATGTTGGAGATGGAGGGGTATGGGATCAAAATATTTTAAGGAAAAAAGCAAGGAGAAGGCTATTTTTAGTTTAGAAGACGGAGATGATAAAATTTCAGATGATCTAATATCATCCGAAGACGAGAAAGATGGCTGTTATGAGTTCGAGAAAGATGAAGAAACGAATAATTGGCTAGCAAATTTGTTTTAGGAAGCAAGTGAAAAGTATGAAGAGGCTACGACACTAAATGAATCTGACCTTGAGACCACAACCAAATCCCCAATGGAGGTAAATATTAATTCGCCATATAATTTGCTGGGCACAAAGGTACATAATCTGATTATTCTCATCAAACTCAAATGTTCAACTCCAACATCATGGACGGGCAAGGTAGTGTATTATAGGAGTAACTCACTAATTCCTGAAAAATCAGTGGGTTCTTATGAGTCACCTAAGTTGAATAAATGTGCAAGAAATCCAGTCCAGAAAGAAGGGATAGAGGGCCAAAGTAACAGTAGTTTGCACCCCATTGCCTACAATGATCTATATACACAAAATAATTCAATTATTGAGCACCAAAATGATTCGCAAAGTTCTTTTTTTTTGGAACTGCACAACTCATAATACAATTCCTAACATTGCCTCAGACAAAGGAAAGATGACAAATTTAAGTGAGGAGGAGGAGTGGGGGAAATTTAATGAAATTCTTAGCAAAATGGGTATGACTTTAGTACCAGTTAAGATTAGTACTATAACTAGAAAATTGGGTGAGAAAAGTTCTAGTAAAAAGGGGGTGAGAGAATTAAAAAATATGAAGTGTGAAATCAACTATGAGAAGGGGGAGGGGCGAGTCATAAAAAAAGGTAGGGTTTGGTAAAAAATGAAGATAATCTCATGGAACGTACGGGGGTTGTCTTCAAGGAGTAAAAGAAGAAACATAAAAGAAACTGTGCAGAGAAACCACGTTTAGGAGCCGTATAAGGAGTTAGATTTAAAGATTGGGAGTACATTCCCTCTGTAGGTTAGTCGGAAGGTATTCTTATATTCTAGGATGTGAGAGTACTCAAGGCGGAGGAGTGCGTCATGGGGAATTTCTCGTTATCATAGGGAGATTTGGTGGCTAACGGGAGTGTACGGTCCGTGTAGATATAGAGAGCGAGGTGAATTTTTAGGAAGAGCTGGCAAGTTTATACGGACTTTGTGGGAATAATTGGTGTATCGGAGGGGATTTTAACGTAGTTAGATTTCCCTCGGAGAGAGAGGGGAGGGGAGTAGTAGAATAACAAAAAGCATGAGGAATTTTGACGCGTACATTAATGAAACAAATCTGAGAGATTTGAGTATTAATAATATTGAATTCACGCGTTCATTAATGAAACAAATTAGATAGGTTTCTTTTTTCAACGGGGTGGGAGGATTCATTTCCATTGGTGAGGCAAGAGGCCCTTGTTAGAATTGAATCGGATCTTTCCCCTTTAGTGCTCGACACTAATCCCTTCAAATGGGGACCATTCCATTTAGATTTGAAAATATGTAGTTCACTGATAAGGATTTTTAGGAAATTTCAGAAAATGGTGGGAAGGGGGTGAAGTAAATGGGTGAGAGGGCTACAAATTCGTTAAAAAATTGAAACAAGTGAAACATGAAGTAAAGAAGTGGAATGTTGAAGTCTTTGGGGACGTGAGAGTAGCGGAAAGTAGAATTTTGGATAGGATTTAAAAAATTGATGAAGAGGAGTCGAAAGGAGTTCTAGGGGAAGATTTGATTCGGGAGAGGAGGGAATTGAGAGTAAAATTCAGAGAATTAGTCTTGAAAGAGGAGGTATCGTGGGATCAAAAGGCAAGGCGCAAGGAGTAAGAGAGTGGGATGGCAATTGTAAACTCTTCCATAGAGTGATCAATAACAAGAAAGTGAATAAAATCATTTCCAAACTTGAAAATGAAGTTGGTACCATTGTGGAATCTAAAAATCAAATTGTGAATGAATTTCTTAACTACTTCAAAAAATTGTATACCAAGAGAGATAAGTGGGGCGTGGGATTTGTAGGACTTGATTGGGACCTCATCGCCCTTGAGAACAAAAGGTAGCTTGAAAAACCGTTTGAAGAAAATGAGATTAAGGCTGCGATTGAGGCTTGTGAGGGAGAAAGCACTGGGTCCAGAAGGATTTACCATAGAGGTTTTCAAAAAGGGTGGGAGGTCATTAAAGAAGATATTCTTGGGGTTTTTAATGAATTTTTTGAAAATGGTGTGGTGAATGCTTGCACTAATTCAACATATATTTGTTTAATCCTAAATAATTTATATTCCCTCAAACTCAAAGACTATAGACCAATTAGCCTTGTCACAAGCTTATACAAAATATTGGCTAATCTATTAGCATTGCGATTGAGAGAGGTAATGGACGAAATGGTTGGGTTAACACAAGGGGCATTTGTTAAAAGACGTTAAATCCTTGATCTTCTACTAATTACTAACGAAAGCGTCGAGGAATATCTAGTCAAGAAGAAAGAAGGAGTTATCTTTAAAATAGACTTTAAAAAAGCATATGATCATGTGGAATGGGATTTCATTGATTACGTGATTGAAAATAAGGGTTTTGGGTCTAGATGGAGGAAATATATTGGAAAATGATAACATGTGCCCTAAGGGCACATGTTAAAGCTACTGCAAATGGAAATAATGAAATCTTGTATGAGAATCTGTGCCATATTTAATTAATGTTGGGAGTTAATTATTTCCAAAAATGGGTACATAACATGTGCCTTTAAGGCACACGTAGGACACACGTTAGCATGACCCAAATAGATTAAGGGATGTCTTTCCTCTTCTAATTTTTCGGTTATGATGAATAGAAGACTGAGGGGTATTAGGCAAGGTGAACCGCTCTCACCTTTCATTTTTGTCTTAGTGGCAGATGTCCTTAATAATTTGGTGGTGAGAGATAGGGAGCCATGCCTTGACCATTATCAACCCTGACCTCGCTTCTTTATGAATTTCGATGCATTAAATGCAGTTGGTATGCATTTAGTGAAGTTGAGGAAGGTTCTGCGGCGTTTGACGGAGTTGGCAACTGTCGCCCATGCCTTTATCAACCACTCTAGCAGAGGTTATGCGATAAAGTTTTGGCATCCGAGCTCCGTTATTTGTTGTGCAAAATCAATTCATGGACCAGATACTAAGCCATAGAGAACTTTGATTTCCCTGTAGTACTCGAACAGAGCTCATACGAGCTCCTCCCGCTGTAATAGGTCTGGTCGCTAACATGGAAGGCCTTGTGTTAGCTCGTGGTTGGCGGGGTGAATTAGGTCACTAATTTGCACCATCAATTGCCCTTATCCTTGCCATTCAGCTCAGAGGAGCTAACTGGGCAGGGTAAACCCACGGAGTTCTGACGGTTCAAGCTGTTCACGGCGCAAGCTTCTGATGATCGTTTTGGGTTATCAATTTTTAAGGGTTGAATACTTGACTTTGAAAACCTCATTTATCTCCCACTACTTACGCTATTTAAAGCTCTTCATTTGGCCGTTACCGTTTTGGAGAGATCGTGCCCACTAGTTCCGTATTTCTTGGAGGACGTGCAAATGTGTTGTAATGGGTCTGTGAGTGGGCAGTTAAGGCTTGAGTGGACAGTTAACTTCTCTCACACACCTTATATAAACCCCTTTGCCTTAATGGAATTTTCACTTCATCTTTTGTAAACTCTAGGCATCCTTAGAGTTCAGAAAGCTTTTCGCTTCCATTCTTTGTTGTCCTGGTCTACATAACCCCTTCAGAGAATTCTTTCAAGAGGTTCTCAAGTGTCCCTTTAGAGGATTTTATAAAGTTTATTTCTCACTTCACACCCTATACTCCTCATCATTCCCTAGCATTACTCATGGAGCACTTTACCAGCCAAGGTTTGAACTAAGAGGTCCTTCCTCAAGCGGAAGTAGGTTCTTCCTCTAGCGCGGCTCTAGCCGCCATTCCTTGACACAGAACCATCATTATAGTGAAGAGCTAGTTACCACCATTTTTCTTCCACCAACGGTCGGTTCTTCTGAGGGCGCCATTAGGGCGTATTCAGAGTACATCAGCTCCTTGTTGGTATTTTCCATTCCTTCCATGTTTTCTGCGACAGATATCTCGATGTTTAGGGATAGATATCAAATCCGTGCCGGCGTTAAAATTAGGGCTCTTGACTCAGAGGAGAGAGCTTGCTATTACAGACCTGGGGAGGTTTATTTCTACGAGTCCGCCTTCGAGTGCGGGCTCCGCTTTCTGATGGACGATCACTTAAGGGAGCTGCTGGCGGCCTTCGATCTGGTCCCTGTCCAGTAGTCAACGAATATGTGGAGCTTTCTGATATACCTCATTATGATCTTTAGGTCCATATCTGCCAGGAGCCACGAAGTCACGACAGAGGAATTTCTTACTCTGTTTCAGCCCAAAGACAGAAGGAGTAGGAATCGAGGGACCCTTAGCTGTCCGAGCAGGTTAGAAGTTGCCAAACTTATCCAGAATCTCCCCGATAATATTCCCAACTAGAAGAAGATATTTTTCTACGTTTTTGGGACTGGTTGGGAACACGAGTTTGATTGTCCTAGTGTGGTGGACCTGAAGACTTGGTTTACCGAGCCTAGCACCATTCATAAGTGTTGACCACTCATTCTCCTTTTATTATTCTTTGACAGTCCCCGAGCTAAGTGCTTATTTGTCACTTCGTTCTTTGCAATGAAGGAGAAGAGGCCTTTTCTCGTGTCTACCCTCTGGATAGAGGACGCCAAGAGGTTCGCCTTGAAGCATTATGTAGAGATAACAGCTCCAGAGATGCTCTAGCGCTTCATCTTGGGCCCCAGGTCTACCGACATAGATGAGGCCATTAAAACTGTGGAGCAGCTCAAGTTAAATAAGCCATTCGTGGTGTTCACTGAGAAGGACCCCTCCACCATGACTATCAAGTCCTCTAAGGATGGGTCAATAACTTCTTTAGCCGTTGAACGGGTGGAAGAAGAATATGAGGAGGAGGAAGATGGGCTTTATAGGAAGAGGTCCAAACAACCCATTAAGCGTCATTCCTCTGCATCAAGTTCCCTTATCACTTCCAAGTAAGTTACATTCCATTTATTTTACTATTTGGTATAGAGCTCCTTATATGCCTCCTGACGCATGTCTCTGTATGCTACAGATGTACCTTTGGCAATCAACCCGGGAATGGTGAGAACAAGAGGAATGGGACTCTTCAAAGAGGTACTTAGGCCAAGAAATCCAAAACAAATGAGGGGACCTCTGTCCCAAAGCACGGTGCAGACTAAGGGGCACCGTTAGCTCATATATCAACCTGATGACGGATCCCATAGGCATCCTCCCACTTCTTGACCCACAGGGGGTTAGGCTTGAGAAGATATGGGATTTTGATGATGAGGCCGTGTTGCCTCCCCCTTCAAAAGAGGCTCCACCCTCCAGAATAGCTTATAAGCAGGTAATCTTCGATGATGAGGACCTACAGGAGCTCGACGCTGCGGAAGCCAAGCGCCAGTCAGCTTTCGGAGGTGCTGCCAGCTCTGCCACCCCCAGGACGGACGGGGACGGGTCGAGGTTCTTTATCTCAGGGGTGACTTTGCCCCTTTTGGGTACATGTATGCTCCAAAATGCAAGGGCAACATGGGTCAACCAGCTAGCTGACGAGTGTGGTTATGATATGCGTCGGGTAAATATTCCCACCTTACTTCTTCTCTTTGTATTTTCACTTCTTAAGCTCTTCTCTAACCGTCTTCTTTTTCCAGGCCTTCTATCTTTTTCACTCAACCCTCCATATAGCTAAGGAGGGTACGAATAACCCAACTCTGACTGCAGCTCAGGACGCTTTAGATAAGGCTAGATCAGACCTGGTAGCTATCGAAGAGGATAAGAAGAAGATGGTGGCCCAGGCTGAAACAATAAGCTTGCGGGCTCAGCTGAGCACCCTCAAAGATTAGGCTCAAGCTACCGTCAGTGCAGCTCGTGTAGAAACAGAGCTCGACCGTAGAGGTAGGGAAGAGGCCCTGAAACTGGTGGAGCTGGACTGTCATGGTGGAAGCAGCCGGAAGTCTTAAAGAGCTCCAGAGCTAATTGGCGATGAAGGACAACGAGCTCTCTTCTTTTCTTCAGAGCAACGATGCTATGAAAGACCAGATCTCTGAGCTAGAGAAGGAGAATAAAGAACTCAAGGATTCCCTTCCTGCCAGCGAACTGCAGGCCATAGAAAAGGTCCGCTCCCAAGGAGGACCTCTTGCCAAAATCAGCGATGCGTACGTGGCTAGCTTTTTTAAGTGCCAGGAGCTCGCCTTGTAGCAACTTGATAATTTTGAGAGTATAGAGCTCCCTGCAGACATGGGTGTGACTTTAAAGCTCGAGGTGAGGATTTTGGAGAAGGGGGGAGATGTTCTGGCTATTCTCCAGCTAATTAGGGAAGAGGAAATTGGCTTGTTGGAGAAATGGGAGACAAGCAAGCCTGATGATGCTAATGGTGATGAGGTAGGAGGAGCTCCGTAGTTTTAAGAGCACTAGCTGTAGGATTTCCTGTTTTCTTACTTTTGTAATAGAAGTTTAGGGCATCTGTACTCGTTTCTCTTTAATGATAAAGAAATTTTGCTTCAAAAATTTGTTTGTCTTGCTTTGCTTTAATTATTGTCTTTCTTTTTTTCTAAGTTGTAATGTGAGAAGAAATGAGCCTTGTAGTACTCTAATACCCCCACAATATAGAAAAAAGTTAAACAAAATTAAGCAAGATAAATAATTTGTCTCAAAAGAGGTTTTTACCATATTCACGAGAGGTCAATGGCCTTTTTGAGCTCGTTGAGCTAGTTTTGTTGGGTCTTTCTATACAAATGGAATTCTTGTTACTTTGGTTAAGTCTGTAAGAGTCATGCCCCTAGATCTTAGGCAAAGTTTGTTAAGAATTTTTAAATGCTAGTTGGACTCCTCAGTGTCTAAATGTGCTCATTGAGCTAGTTAGTTACTACGCTGAACTATTTGCAAGAGGAATTGTTCATTTCTCAATAGGCCTTTGCTACGACCTTTTATGCTTGGTGACTGACCTATGTGGTGATAGGAATTCTTTTGAGGTCTTTGGTGTTGTAAAAGGAAAACTTGTGCTTTTGGCTAGGTCTAGAGTAGAGTCATGCCCCCTTCTGACTTAGGCAAATTTTGACAATTTTCTCAATCACCAGAGCTCTTCAGTTGTAGAACGAACCTCTTTTTGAGAGAGCTTTTACAGAGTGCAAGCATGCTCAATGAGCTGGGCACTTACTAAACTGACTTCTTTGTGATAGGATTTTTTTTTCAGAATGCAAGTGTGCTCAATGAGCTGGGCACTTACTAAACTGACCTCTTTGTGAGAGGACTTTTACAAAGTTTACTTTACAAGTAATGAAATACCAAAACAAAATATTTCATATACATTTTTCTTTGGAAATAGCTATTACAAAAGTACAAAGTGTCTTAACTCAAGGATAGTATCTCTTGAGATGTTCCATACTCTCGTGAGCTCCATGCCATCTATAGTCCTCAGATAATAGATTCTAGGTCTGCTGACTTTAATGACTACGTAAAGACCTTCCCATTTTGCTGCGAGCTTGCCATGTTCAGAAATCTTGGCGTCTAGGATGACTTTTCGAAGTACTAGGTCACCTACATTCAGACTTCTATGCTTGACGATCTATTATAGCTTTTGTCCATCTTCTTATTTTCAGGAAGAGCTCTGCACGTAACGTAGTCCAAAATTGGGTCAATCCAGCATTTATAGACCTACACTGGGGCCACTGTTAGTTCTACGAGGTCCTCGATAACTTTTCTTTTCAGGTACTCTACGTGAACACCGCTGGGTGTTTCTGATGATGAAGCAAGCTTGGCCAGGCGGTCTGCCTTGTTATTCTGAGCTCGTGGGACCTTAACAAAGATTACGTTCGTGTACCTCTGAGCTTCTGCTTGAGCCTTAGCCAAATAAGCGTCCATGTAGGTTTCTTTGGCCATGTTGTGGCCAATTATTTGGTCGATCATGACTGCAGAATAGTTGTAGACCACACCATCTGTTTTGCCCCAAAGTCACCAGCTATCCTTAGACCTGATATGATTGCTTCGTACTCAGCCTCGTTGTTGGATGTTTTTAAAAGAAATTTCAGAGCTATCTCCAGGGTGTTGGCCTCAAGAGTGATAAACCAGCACTAGAGCCTTGCAAGTTGGAAGATCCATCTGTGTGAAGTATCCATATGGGAATTTTTGACTGCAAGTTTATTGAGGTGGTAGGGCTAGAGGTGCTTGGGTCCACTGGTGGCAGTAGTTCTAGTTGCTTAGGGACCTGCTTCTCAGTGTAAGTGAACTCTGCAATGAAGTCTGCTACGGCCTGGCCCTTGATTGAAACTCGGGGCTTGTAGTTAATCACGAATTGCCCGAGCTCTACGGCCCAAATGGCCAACCTTCCCAATTGTTCAGGCTTGTTAAGGACCCTTCACAGTTGTTGGTCTGTGAGCACATCAATGGCATGGGCCTGGAAGTAGGGCCTCAGTTTCTTGGAGGTAATGAGGAGGGCGTAAGGTCGTTTCTCCAACCTTGGGTAATTCAGCTCGACGACGTGCAGAGTTATGCTCATGTAATTGATCGGCCGCTGTGCCCCTTCCTCATTTCTCATTAGAACTGAACTGACCATTGTCTGCGACATTGCTAGATATAAATTTAAAACATCCTCCTTCTTTGGTGAGCTAAGAAGGAGAGGAGCTCCTAGGTACTGCTTGAGCTGTTGAAAAGCGAGCTCGCATTCTTCTATCCATTCAAAAGCTTTTTCTTAAGGGCTTTGAAGAAGGGGTGGCACTTGTCTGTTGACTTGGAAATGAATCTGTTCAGAGCTGCCACCCTCTTAGCCAAACTTTGGATTGTAATACATGAGGTTTGAGGTGGCTTTAGTGTCTATGAGGATTCGATGGACATTGTGATTGCTCACCATAGCAGTTACAACCAGAGGATCAACATGTGGGAACTCGCCGCTCATGTCTTAGTTTGTGAAGGTGATCTCCGCGACATCATGTTACTACCAGAGGATCAACATGTGGGAACTCGCCGCTCATGTCTTAGTTTGTGAAGGTGATCTCCGCGACATCATACTTCACCATCTTAGTAAGCCTGAAGCTAAGGGACTCTGCCCTTAGGAAGAAATGGTGTCATTGGTGAGGTTAGCTAGTTGCGAGTTGGGGTCGTGGCCATTGTCCTACCTTGGGATGCCCTTAGGAATCCTTGTCGAGTAGAGTTTTGGGGGTAGGTTAATGAATTTAATTGGTCCTAGAGAGTAATCCAATCTATTACCTTTCTTTTTTCAAAATGCTGATTTCGGTGTGTAACACTATTGAAAAATTAATGAGAAACTTTTTTCTAGGAAGGATACGGTGAGGGACCTTGTGATCATTTAGTGAATTGGGAGTTGGTGTCAAAGTAAGGAGAAAAGGGGCTTGGTATCAGTAACATTGCTAAGAAAAATGAGGCTTTGGTAGGGAAATGGCTTTGGAGATTTCCCCTTGAGCAAAACTCGTGGTGCTCAATAATTAGAAGTGTTAGGAACTATCTTTCTTAAAAGCTTAAGCTGTTGGGAGAAAGAACCATAATGAATATCATGCTTAACACCCTCCCTCAAGTGCGACCCCATACTCGCATGTGGAGAGCAAACATGAAAAAGATTATGTAGAACAGTATATGTAGAATAGACAAATTCAAGCCAAGAAATTAAGCTCTGATACCATAGTAGTAACCATTTTTCTCCTTTCATTAACATGAGCATCACTGACGCCATCCAGCAACTTCTTGAAGGACCCCAGAACGAGATCCTTACTTTTGGACTTAGATCTGGAGATGAAGATTTAATTTAAAAATTCCTTGAAATTACTCTTAGAAGTCATGGTACCCAAAAGATGGTTCCTAATATGATATCAGAGGGAAGGCTATTCATCGTGTCAAGGCCCAACGGTCACATGGGCTCCACGTCACCCAATATAAACAATTCACGTGTTCGGCTCGAGTGAGGAGGTCGACTCTGATTGTCTAGCACATGTGAGGATGTCGGCTTTGGTGGTTCAGATGTATATATGTTTACTTCCCCCCCCCCTCTCTCAAACTCAAGTTGGACCAACTTGAGTTTGATAACAAATCCATGAAAATTGTTAAGGAAAAAAAAAAGCACATCGAATCATGAATTTTTTTTATGAGACGAGCTAATGACAACTGCCCAATGGTGATGGGCAGTAGTGGTCGGATTTGACTAGAGATGATGAACCAAGAACCAAGAGTAAGGACCAAGATTTTATTTTGGTATGGAAGGAGGTTTAAAAGTGAAAAATTAAAATGGGGCAACGGTTGATTGATTTTAGTTTTTTGAAGATAGTGATTTGATAGAGATGCCAATGGTTGTATTTGGTTGGTGGACATTGATTATGGTGAGTGTTTGCTGAAAAGTAGATGGATATAGATGTATAGAGATGGCAGGACAGTGGGTTAAGTTTAGGATTTATAATATATGGGTGGTGGCAGTGATGCATAGGGGTACAAAGGATGTGTATATGGATGGCAAGGGATGGACACCAAGAAGAAAGATTAGATGAGGCAAGACGCCAACTGTGGTGTCTAGGCAATGCGGTGACCGAAAGTTGTAGCCTGTGGTCTTGGTGACAGCAGGAGAGTGTAGTACGAAGTGGTCCAAAGTGCGACAATATTTGCCGCCCACCAACGATAACAATTGGCTATGAGTGAAGTAGCCCCTAATCTTCATATACTGCTTCGGAAGGATCCTCCAAGAACAAAGATTAGATGAGGCAAGAGGCCAACCGTGGTGTCTAGGCAATGCGGTGACCGAAAGTTGTAGCCTGTGGTTTTGGTGACAGCAGGAGAGTGTAGTACGAAGTGGTCCAAAGTGCGACAATTTTTGCCGCCCACCAGCGATAACAATTGGTTATGAGTGAAGTAGCCCCTAATCTTCATATACTGCTTCGGGAGGATCCGTTTTTCCGAAGTGGTACTTATAATCTCAACACCCCCCCTCACGTGTGGTGTAATTTTGAACCAAACACGTGAATTGTTTATATTGGCTGATGTGGAGCCCATGTGACCGTTGGGCCTTTACACGATGAATAGCCTTCCCTTTGCTACCATATTAGAGTTCGGAGCATCCAACCCAAAGCCAGGCTTTGGTGGAGTTGTCCCTAGATCTTTATATATTGCTTTGGGAGGATCCATTTTTTCGATGTGGGATTTATAATCTCAACAAGAAGTAAGCATGTGAATGGGTGGGATACAAATATGGTTAAAAGTGGTACTCATAGGAATCCATGGAAAGCCATCTCTGGTGGCATTGATAAATTTAAATCATTTATTCGACTTAAGGTGTGCATGGGCAACTCCATTAAGTTTTGGGAAGATATGTGGGTTGGGAATTCCACTCTTGCCTCTCTATTATAGGATTTCACGTAACACAAATACTTTGATAGCATCAATCATTTGTTGGAACTCTCTTGATTCTTTCTCATGAGATTTAGAATTTCGTAGAAATTTAAATGAGAGAGAAATTGGGGAATTTTTAGATTTGTTGGATTTGGTTTCTGTTTCTCATTATCATGTTTCTAGCTTTGGGAGAGATACCAGATCTTGGGTGGGAGAAAAATCAAGGATATTCATTTGCAAATCATTATTTTTCTTGCTCATCAATTCACCATATTCGTCACATGAACGGGAGAGAACGATTCCTCGCCTCTCCCTTTTCGAGGAATGGCTGCAATCACAATCAAGTGATTAAATGAGTGAGGGCCCCTGAAAGCACATGCAGGATAAGAAGGTGTGTCAGGAGACGGTCTAAAAATGGGTCTGGTCCAGAAAGAGAACTCTCAACAAAACTAAGCTGGAACTAATCAAGATCAGTAGGAAGAGGAGTTAGCTAGGAATCTATTGACAAAGTACATGCCACGACGATCTATATGGAAGGAGAGTTTTGTTGATGCATTCCCGTTGAGAAAGTTTTTTTCATGAAATTCTCCAATGCCCTGTTTATAGCTTTAGAGATAAGGGCCTCCGGCGTCTTTTTTGAAGACTTTTTGTTGTGCCCCTATCTCTAAAGGGCGTGGGTGGCGGCTTTGTATATATAAGGGTGCACCGGACCGCCGACGAATAATAAG